>LAZJ01000001.1:600790-1083307 GCA_006503525.1 Cryphonectria nitschkei | reverse complement strand
AAGAAAAAAGGGGGGGGAGGTGGAGGGGGGGGGGGGGGGGGGGGCGGAGGGCGGGGGGGGGAGGGGGGGGGGGGAGGGGTTGCCTGCTCAGTGCATTGGTGTGACTGGTCAAGCCTGGGTTCACTGGGCTAGGGGTGACAGGTCCCGGGTGGGTTTAGGGGCTTATATTTGGGATGCGAGCCAGCCCTACGTGTTTGTGTGGTGGCTTGGCGAATCCTTTGGGGTGGCGGTTACATATATGATCTTTTCTGTTTGGTCAACTTGGGGGGGGGGGGGGCGGGGGTAAATTTCGAGGGTCTCGCTTGTATTTGGTAATCCTCTTTTACCCTCAGGGGCATGATATTGTGCGACTTTTGCCCGACTATACACGTACTACCTGTGAACGGACCCCAAGAGTATTGAGGTTTATATGGACATCAACACAAAGAGCTAACATTACGTGTATTCCCTGGCTGAAGGCAGAGAGCCAAGAGTGTAGGCAATTCCTTGTACGAGACCTTCGGCACATGAAACTTCTTGCACTGGAAATGATCTGACCCTACGGTTCTGCCCTTAGAAACGGGAGGATGGATTAATATGGTGAGGCAGCAGTGAAGACTGGATATTGTGACTAACGATGCAAATAACAATATGGATGGTTCTATTTAGAGGTGAAGCTGAAAAAAGTATGGCCAATATGAGGGCACTTGTGGTCGGCGAAAGTTTTCAGGAATCTTCTCTGAGATGAATGACTAGGGATAGTTCCAAAGACAGATCGGATGAGCAAATAAGACCACTTGGTGATGAGACATGAAAAGACTGGCGTCTTTTCACCTGCCCCTTACTCCTCTTCCTCCCCCCTACCGTCCTCGTTCGTCGTCGTCCCCTCCTTCAAGTCCCTATCCACGGCTCTAGCAATCCAGTCCGCAATAGCCATGACCGTCACCATGGGATTCACACCACTAGCTGACGGAAACACACTGGCATCCGCTACATACAAACCCTCCACCCCCCATACCTTTCCATGCCGGTCCACCACTCCGTCGTCCTCCCTGGCGCTCATCCTGCACGAGCCCATCTGGTGTGCAGACGCGCACTCCACATTACCCCGTATCGAGCCCAAACGCCGAACCTTGTCGAGCCAGGCCGTGAACGCCGGGTCCTCAGCACCTCCAGTTTGCTTCTTCTTCTCCTCCTCCTCCTCCTCCACCTCCTCCTCCTGGGTGCTGCTGCCGCCCTCACACACGAATGGCTCAACGCCACTGACGAACGGCTCAATCTCCCTGGCGCCCATGACGTACATGATCCTGCAGAGCGCCAGGACACCCTCGAGGGCGTGGGCGCGGTCAAAGTCGGACGGGGTGTAATAGATCTGGATGGCGCCGGTGACTGGGTCGGGGTGGACGCGGCCCGAGTCTCGGTCGCGTGTGGCGGAGATGAAGGCGTCGAAGTGGCGGTAGCGTAGGGCGTTGCGCTTGAAGTCGAGGCCGGTGCGGAAGGGTAAGGAGGATAGGCATGTGTAGGGCTTGAGATGGGCATCTGTTAATGACTCATCGCTGATGAGGGTGAGGGATCTGGTTTTCTTTTTGGTTGTCTTACCGTCATGTTGGTGGTTTCCAGTTTGACGCCGTGTCCGTGTCCATCAAGATCCTCCAGCTCGGAGCAATAGCTCGTGATGATGGCGCCTATAAATAGGATGATCATAATAATGGTTTAGCGCATGACAAGATACCAAGAGTGACTTGATCAAATGCACCTTCCCATGGCTTCGTATCTTCCGCGAAGAAGCCCCCTGCCGTGTAGCACGGATGAAGCCGAAGGTTCCTTCCAATTTGCGGGTTCTGGAAAAGAAAAAGGAGAAGAAGGAGCAGGTGTCAACAGTCAGCTTTGAAAATCTCTCTCTTCTCTGTTCTTTGCTTAGACGAGAAGAAGAAGAAGAAGAACTCACGGTCAGACCACTCCTCAAGAGGAGCATTGGCGTCCACAGCGCACCACAGCTGACAATAACCTTCTTCGCCCTGATCACAACGTTTCTTGTAACCCGCTCCTCAACAGCACCGCTCACCGTCCCCTTCTCATCCCTTGCCGTCCATCTCCCAACCACGCCTGTCGCCGTCCTTTTGCCATTAATATTGTCCTCCCCCTCTCCCTCAAAGAGCACCTTCTCCACCTCAAACCCCTCCATGAACTCCGCCCCTGCGCTCGCCGCGTCAGGCAGCCAGCACGTCGCCGGCCCTTGCTTCTCGCCGCTCCCACATCCCATCGTGCAATGCCCACAGCTATGCTCTTTTCCACCGGTGTTTTGCGGGCACACACCCGCCCGCCAGCCCAGCGTCCTCGAGCCCTCCAGCAAAACCCGCCCACGATGCGTCTGCACCACCGGCTCCGTCGACACGCCCATACGCTCACACACACGGTCCATGCAGGCCTCGTACTCAGGCCCAGCAAAGAATCCAAGCCCTCCTTCTTCGCCCTCCTCAGCGGCCGCCCATTCCTTGCGCACGGCATCCTGCGTCCGCAATGACACGCTCCAGTTGACAGTGCCGCCGCCGCCCCAGGTCGCACCGGCGATGATGCTAATGGAGGTGTCCACGGAGCTATTGACGGCGCGGTCGAAGAGGTACCGGCTCGCGGCGGTGCCGGGCATGGGGAGCTGGGAGGGGGGGAAGTAGTAGCCCTTGTCGACAACCAGCACGCGGTGGCCCGCCTCGGCCAGGACTTTAGCGCAGACGGCACCACCACAGCCTGAGCCTACGATCACGACGTCGGTCTCGATGGTGGTGGTGGAGGGGGCTGACGGTGGGCGGGCTGCCTCTCTAGGTCCTGGTTGCAGGAACGAAAAGTCAAAGTCGGGGGCTGGCCTCCAATTTAGAGGCACCTCTGGATAACCGACGACCTGCCGAAACACAGGCGAGGACATCAGCCAGGCGATCTGGGCGATGCGGACAAGGGCCCTCGAGACACGCCTCAGGCTAGGCAGCCACGAGACGTGCCAACCCTGGATGACAGCCTCTCGAGCCAGAGTAGACTGCTGGTGAAAGGGGATGCACGAGCCTGTCATGAGGAAGGCTCCTATGCTAGAGCTGCATGAAGGGATGCATGTAAGTATCAAGTGAATGCGTTGCGCTGCGCTTTGCCCCCAAGAGAGAGAGAGGGAAAGGTGTTGCGTACGCCAAGCTAGACAGGAATGCACCAAGTGCCTCCTGTTGCTTCATAGGTAGGCGAGAGGTGATTCGAATGATGGTTTCTCGGACCGCCGGGCTGGTCGACAGTCTCTCCTGCAGGAAGGCCTGCAGAGAAGCTTCGTCTTTCTTCTCTAGCTTCGTGCGTCTGGCTGTCTCCATCACGCTCGAATATGCAGCAGCCGATATGCCCAGCTGGCTCTGTCCGTCTGTGAGGGACGGCTTGGCTACTATTGCAGGGACTATGGTGTCCATAATGGCCCAGAAGATGCCCCATTGCGTCTCGCTCCAGAAACAAGCGGAGGGTGTCGCGGGCAGCACGGGTGATTGTGGTGCCTGAAGAGACTCGGAGGACATCACTGGAAGATCCATGGCAAGTGATCTTGTCTCCCCTTCTTGTCCGCCTAATACTTACTCAATCAAGATAGAGGCAGTTCCTGGGGAGGGTCGTTCGTGACGATAGCATGTGAGATGTTGTGAAGACACAGCTCGGCTGGATAAGGACCAACAACCAGCAGCCTTGGCCCATGACATCAACCTTGAAGGATCCAATCCACGTCGAGTAGGGTTGTACTATCAGAAGCAATTATGTTCCCCCTGGCCGGACCCCTACAAGCCACACAAGGGCTGCCGCAGCAACATCTCCGGTTATTGGATGTTGCGCGGGCGTTTCCGCTTTCCGCCCTACTTACTTATTGTTTGGAGACCCACCAACCCGAGGTCCATTTATCACGGCATATACCCGGGGCAGAACGGGCCCCTTATGGGCAGGTCTGCCGAACGTTACGACCATTCGTACTCGCCTATCGAGTCTCAATCTGGATTGTCATCTCGATTGGCTACTTTGTGTCCAAGAAAGAGGGGGAGAGTAAGCATTGAGGGGAGGAGCTGGAGCGGCTGAGGAGGGACTCGAGCGGACGTTGCTGCGGCTGTAGACAGATAGATCAATAGTCTGGAGAAGCCCCTAGCAGCTGGACCACATTGCATGCATACAATATTAATAATCATCAACATAATAATAATCCTGAGGGGCAATAGTAGCGCAAAGCGGTCAAATAACCACTGCTATGGTAAGTTAAGTACTAAAGCGGACGCTGCTGGAGACTCTCGGGACCAGCCGTTTGCTGGTGCGCAACGCGGCGTCCATCAAAGACCACCGGAAGAGGCTCCTCAGACCAGGCCAGGATCTTTGAACTGACAGGAAGGGAAATTCGGCTTTCTCCGCCGAATCACAAGCTAGATGGAGGAGTGGTAGGGGTGTCCGGACGGGAAATGTCGACTAGATAGGCACTCTTCTAAATGTGGTTTTTTTTGTTGAGGCCGAGGAAGAGAGACTGAAACTTATGCACATGCCTGTTTAGTTCGTTTTCCTCGTTACAGGTGCTACCCCAAGATGCATATTATGGAGGCTGTCTTGCTTTCTTCAGCTCGTCATACTTGATGTCGTATCATGTCAATATGACAGACCCTTCAAACAAGGAAAAGAAAGTCAAATGTTGCATCCTTTCTCTCTCTCTTATCTTGTCTCTGCTTGACTCTTCAGACCACCTCGTTGGGAACTGAAGGCTAAGGTGCAGGCTCGCAGCCCGCGGAGGGCCGGTGCTAGTAATGTCCAAGCCAAGCAATGATTTGTAGTGAAAGGGCGGCCCGGGGCGCAGTCTAGAGATAATTCAACAAAAAACTGTAGTAGTATGCAATCAAGTATTTGCCACATCGTGAGGATGTACATGGCCAAAGTCGGGCTCGGTGCTGAAAACCAGATAACAGACCCATGTGATTTTCTCTCTCTCTCTCTCTCGTTCTCCCGTTTACTTGCATCCTACAGGCGAGCAGTGCTCACAGTGGAGTGGAGTGAAATGCATGTGAATGGATAAAAGTCCGCTTCCGTTCTCCCGACAGCTTGGGCGTTGAGAGGGGGTGCACTCCAGTCTGGGTGTGACGTGCTTTTGACGCCTGCTATCGTACAGATTCTTAATATTCGTTAATTGTCATAGAGAGAGAAGGAGGGAGGGAGAAGGAAGGTATTCACAAGATAGAAAATTGTCTTAACATGTGCTTCACCAGTTGAGATCTATAACTTCCTCTCATGAACTGTCAGAACATTGGACTACCCACCAAACGACTCTTTACTGTTGGCGTGGTCCTTGCTCTGTGCTTGAACCATGATTTTGTTTTTATTTTTGATACAATCAAAACAACCCCATCAATCAATGAAGCCCCCGCCCCGCCTGGACCCTGAATATTGTGACTCAAGCAAAGCAACCAGCAAGGTGGATCACCAGTCAACGACAAAGAACACACTGCCAAGAAATTGACATTTTTTACTGTAGGTTACGGACATCTCAACACCACCATCACAACACGGCCTGGACAGAAACTGCACAAACACTGTCAACAAGGTGGTAAAAGGTTTAGGAATCACGAAGCTGCATACTTTATTCATCAGATTTATTTATGCATACGCCTCAGAATTTTGGAAATGGATCCAGAAACTGGTCCCCGTCCCATCTTCATCGCCCGCGCGGCCCAGTAGCCGAGGCTCGGATCTGTGCCTGTCCTTGTTCCGGGAAAGCACCCTAAAGCGGCGGAAACAAAAAATTGTTGGGAAGCAACAAGTGGAAGTTGCGTCACGACAGAACAAAAGAGGAAAGAAAAAAAATAAGAAAAGTTCCCACACAAAATATCTCCCTGTCTCTATCTTCTTGCTCGGCCGTCCTCTTGTGGGTTCCTGATCAAGTCTTGACACGAAAATCCTTGCGACGGTCACCAACCTACTTACACCACTTTACCTCCTCCTTCTTCTTCTTCTTCTCCAGGCCGTATTCTCCTTGTCTAAAGAATTAATTTACTTGGACAGACACACACACCCTCTCTCTTCCTCACACACTCACGCCCACACACCCACACGACCAGTCATCCAACCATGATGGACGGGCCGCCCCAGATGTATGTGACGTCGCCTGATTGGGCCCTCTTCAGCGGCCCGACCAGTGAGCCGCAGTTCCTCCCGCCGTCCCTACCGGGTTCCATTCCTTCGGCGCCACCAGTCCTGATATCCGATCACATCTACAAGGCCGCCCTCGACCCAAAGGTGCCCATCACCATCGCCGCCCTGTACGCCGTGACCGCCAAGCTCCTGAACATATACAACATCTCGAGCGGCAGGAAGCCATGGGCCCTCAGCAGGACACGTCTGTTCCACGCCTTTGTCGTTGCCCACAATATCTTCCTCGCCGTCTACTCGGCCTGGACCTTTTATGGCATGGTGGGCGTCATGTACCGCAGTGTCGTCAGCCCAACCTCGTCGCAGGGCGTCAATGGCTTCGTGGACAGCATGACTAGGCTTCATGGTCCTGGGGGGCTCGGCAACGCCGTCTACTACAGCCAGCAGGACGGTCGGTGGATGTCGTACTCGAGCAATGTCTCCCTCGCCAGTGATGGGTCCCCCAGCCGCACCGACACTGGTCGCATCTGGAACGAGGGCTTGGCCTTCTACGGCTGGATCTTCTACCTCAGCAAGTTCTACGAGGTCCTCGACACCTTCATCATCCTGGCCAAGGGCAAGCTCAGCTCCACCCTCCAGACCTATCACCACGCCGGCGCCATGATGTGCATGTGGGCTGGTATGCGCTACATGTCTCCGCCCATTTGGATGTTCGTCTTTGTGAACTCTGGTATCCATGCGATGATGGTGAGTTAGTGACGAACGGGGGGCGCACAACACATCCTTTGGGTGTGTGTGTGTGTGTGAGAGAGAGAGAGAGAGAAGGAGGGAGGGCGGCTGGTGGGAAGGCTTTCCCTTCCTCTCCTTTTCCTTTTCCATTTCCTCCTTCTCTTACTACACATGAGTGAGTTTCGCTGACACGATGATAATGATGCATAGTACACCTACTACACGCTGAGCGCATTCTCCATTCGCGTGCCAGTTGTCATCAAGCGCACCTTGACGACCCTGCAGATCACCCAATTCCTGGTCGGCGCCTCCTATGCCATGATCCACTCCTTCGTCAGCTACACCGTGCCCGTCACCACCACCGTTGTCAAGACCGCCACGGCTCCGGCTGCGGCTGCGGCTACGACGGCCACCGAAGCCGCTGCCGCCAGCCCTGCCCTCCTTGACAGCTTGAAGCAGCTCGTCCTCGGAGCGGCGTCTAAGGTGACTAATGCTGCTGCTGCCATTACCGACGAAGCTGCAGCGACAGAGGCTAATGCGGCAATTCCCCAGGTCACCACCGTCGAGGAGACTGTCAGTGTACACAAGGTCGTGCCCTGCATCGTCACCTCGGGCCAGACCTTTGCCATCTGGCTCAACGTCCTGTACCTCGCCCCCCTGACCTACCTGTTCGTCAAGTTCTTCATCACGAGCTACCTGCGCCGCGCGGGCGCTGAGTCTGCGCGCAAGGACAGGAACCGCCGCGAGAGTCAGGTTGCTGTCGCGGAGAAGGCCGGCTGGGATGCCGCGAGGGGACTCGAGGCAGAGGTCTATGGAACTCCCGAGAGCGACCGCATTAATGGCGCTGCGGACGCCAAGCCTCTCAACTCCTCCCCCAACGGAAAGGCTGTAAACGGCTCTGCCAGGCGGTCGCGCCGTGCTTGAATGAAAACGTGGTCGCAAAGACCAGCAGGATTGCAATGCACCCGCGGGTAAAGCAAAGCCAAATCCTTTGCCAACAAAAGGTATCGCCAAGAATACCAATAGCTGACAGCAGCATGATGATCGACAGCATTTCTTGATGCAGATGGAGACTTGACATCTTCCACCCGTCGAACGCAAAGTACATGCAAAGGACTGGGATTGAAGCAAAAAACAAGATAGATGCAAGAAAAGAGTAGACCGGCGCGCTGATTCAGGGCGGATAACGAAATTTCTGGCATGCGAGAGGAAGAGCCAGCGAACTTTGTTTGTTTTCTTTTGCATGCATAGCATTTCTTCACCCCCATCACGATATCGAATTTGAATGGGGAGCAAACGGCGTTCTCGGTGCAGGTTATCAGCAGCAGCAGCATGGACGAGATATTTATGCTGGCTTGGGTGTGGGGGAAGAGTGAAAAGAGATGGCCTGTGGCTCATACGGTTCTTGATCCCTTCGGCTCTTAAGATGGGCTCATAGTGTCCCCACGAGCAGCGAGTAAGACGAGCCGGCCGGCAGCTCTCACCCGACCACAGACAAACGATGGGCGGAACTTGGGCTCTCAATGCATCATCATACATGGATTGAATAAAGTGATTATGGAGAATCAATACCTCACATATATCATTCCCCCCTCCCCTCCCCCAATTTCGTCCTACCGGCTACGCTGTTCATCTTGCTGCAGTTAAAGGCAGTGCTCTGCTTGACCCTTCTGCTGGGGGCGGATACATCAAACCGTATTTTTCCTTTTAGTAGTCCCTCCCTCCGGTGGGTCGGTCATTCACTCGGTCGTCCATCCGTTCGTTCATTCGGTCGCTTTTTTTTCTTCCCCCTGAGGCTTTCTCATGGTGCGGACATCCCGGTAGTCCTTCTTCGTCTCTGCTCATTACGTAAAAATTAGGGAATTTCATATTCTCATCGAAAAGACAGACAGAAAGACAGACGAGGGTGGGCAGAGGATAGAGCTCCCGGCAGGTATGCACTCATTCACAAAGAGCAAACGGCGGCGGGGAGGGCGGCGGGGAGAGCGACGGGGTAGGCAAGCCAGTGTACATGTTTGTGAGAGATCTCAATCAATTCCAATCTAATAAACGGCTCCCGTCTTCATTCTAAGGTCGTAATCCATGGGATTGGGCATTTGAGATCGATAGCAGCATCCTCCGTAAAATTTGAGAGGATGTTTGGTACCGTGTACTATTAAAAAAAGGAAAAGAGGATCCAAAACTGAGAATTCCCTTCAGATCTCTGAAGAAAGGTATCGTAAACGCCCCTGGAAATTCCTGTACGCGAATGCATAAAACAAAGCCCCCCCCCCGGGCACCTTTCCTCCTCCCTCTTCTTTCTCTACACGCTCATCTTCTCCCTCTCCCTCTCTTTGCCCTTCAAGAAGCTCTTCAAGGGGAACAAAATACAAGAACCTGAACTCCGGCGCTGAAAAGAATACGAGACTTTGTAAACAACAAGTCTCCAGATAGAACACCTGAAATGCAAAAATAGGTAGCAAGATCGTCATGGCGCAGTTGAAAACAATGAGGAAAATTGTGGAACCCTTCTTGGTGGGTAGTAGTGCATATGATGTCGTTGGTGTACAGGAGGAACGTCGTCTTCCGAGTCCGGTCGGAGTTTGTGACAAGGTCAAAAAAAAAAAAAAGGAGGATGTCGTCTCGGTGTAATGCGGGTGGAGGTATGTTTGTATCTGTGTGCGTGTGCGTGTGTGTGTGTGTGTGTGTGTATGTGAGAAAAGTCAGGAGAAGAGGACACGTGTGTGTTTGCTCTCCTCTGGTGGGCGTCAAGCGTCGAGTCTATCCTCGTCGCAGGGCTCGAGCCCAGTCTCGTCTATTTGTTGGGGGCCTCATGCGTCGTAATCGCGACTGCATACTGGGCATTGTTGTGTGGCGGTGGGTGATCATCTTTTGCTACCTAGGTCGAGGAGCATGGTGAGCGAGCGGGTGTGTCGTGTTGTGTCGAGCAGATAGATTTTGTCAGTCGAGCGAAAAGGGTGACGGCGGCGAGACTGGTGATGTTTCAAAGAATATAGGCAGCGCGTTTAAAAGGTGCTCCAGTTCCAGTCGCTTGGCACGCTCAACGCTACTTCAGGTTGGCTCTTGCCCGGCGTGGTCGGGCTCGCGCCGGCGATGGGACTCGCGGCGGTGGGACTGGCCGGCACTGTCCTACTCCCGGCGAGCGGCTGGTGTGGGTGCGGCTGGTGCAATGCCTGATTGGCGCCCAGATTCGAGACCTGGCTGCCGCTCCGGCTACGCCAGGCCTTGAAGTCGCCGTAGCAGTGCTGGCAGCAGCGGCTCATCTGGCCACGCGGGTTGTAGTTGGCGCTCTCATCGAGAGGCACCTCGCGACTCGAGTGCACGTCGCAGAAAATGTTGCCACAGCGCCGGCAGTGGTGCCGTCGCACAAAGTAGTTGAAGTACTTCTTGCAGGTTGGGTCGTCACAGACTTCGCATTCCTGATCGGCCTGGAAAGGGAGAGAGAATACTGTTAGCTTTGTGTTGCTCCTTTTTTCTCCTTCAGACTGCGTGACCTTGTCTCGCCACGGAAAGAAAGAAACAAGGCAAACGATCAGGCTACTGCGGTTGAGGTGACGCCACTTTGGGAAGGAGGATATCATATCCTGAGACATTGTTGTGCAATGTCGGGACCGATAAACCCCTTTCTTGTGTCGGCTGCGTTTGCGCTTTGTGCTCGCTCGTGTGCGCCACCCCGTGTCGCAAACTATTGCATCGCATCGCATGGCATCACATTGCTGCTGCACGTACCTTCCAGTGTCGCCGCGTAGGCTGGCCGTTGACTCTTGGGTAATTCGAAAGGTCCCAGTCCCATTCCACGACCTTGGCGCTGTCTCGCCTCGAGAGTCTACTCAGGCTCAGGATTCCCGAGAGGCTGGTGAAGCTGCCGCTGGATCGTACTACACGATCGTCATCGTCGGCCTCGTCGAGACCCGGTGAAGTCTTGGCCGGGGTTGCGCTTGACGGATATTCGTTGGGCCGCAGCACGGCGGGGACGTAGAGTGGTCGGACCTGGCGGCCATGGTAGTTCTTTGGTGAGACGGGCGAGGTATTGCTCCCGGATGTGCTGAGAGGCGAGATGTCAGAGGAGTTGCTGTTGAAGGGAGGCGACTGTCGCTGCTGGGGCTGCTGCTGTGGTATTTGTGGTTGCTGTTGAACTGGCTGCTGCTGCTGTTGTTGCTGCCGTTGCTGCTGCAACTGCCCCTGTGACTGTTGCGGCATGTGATAGGAGAAGGATCTCTGGTGGCCTGTCGGTTGGTGCTGATGTGGGTGATGGAACCAAGAGGACTGCTGGTCCGGCAGTCTGGGCATGACAAGATCCGCCATTGCCATATTCGTGCGCTCGGCCCCAGTTGTTGTTGGAAAAAGTAGTGTTGGGAAGGAGGATAAGGGTTGGTTCTGTGACTCGAAAGAGGTAAAGAGGCGTGGGAGGAGAGAAACAGTTGGACGTGGGCAGTGGGGGTCCCCAACCAAGTCTCTCTCGCTCAGCGGTGTGTGTGTGTGTGTGTGTAAGTCGCACGCGACCGTCCAGTAATGTCTTGTTTGGCACGGAGGGGACGAAATGATAAGGGAGAACAAGTGTAACTGGATGCGATAAGTTGATTTATATTCGTCTCTCTGTAATTCTCGTTGGCACTCTTGTCTTTTGTCTGTCTGTATGACTCTTTTCTTGACGTGGCACGTTATGTCGGACGTGGCAAGAATATCTTTTGATGGTACACAGCTGAAGAGGGAGGGATGAGATAGAGGAGGGTGGGAATAAATGGGATATCGGCTCGGATTCCAATCTGGGGACGGCTGGCTTTTGGGTGTGGTGGATTCGGTTGCAGTGAGAGACACAGGAGGGAGACAAGAGGGAAAGAGAGAGGGGCCGGGTAGTGGCGGGTCTGACCGAAGACGGACTACTGGGTACTTGGTACGTACCTTGTATTATCCTTCTCTCCCCGCAGACCACAGGCTCTCTTTCCCTCTAGTGTTCTCTGCTCCTGCTCCCGCCTGTTTTTGCCGCTCTGACGAAAGATCAGACAGCGATCCAGAGGAATCTAGGTTCACGCTAGACCGTTCAAGAATGAGAGCTTGACAAGCTTTAGCTCACTGGCCCGCCTTCTTCCTATGGCTTCTACCAAGTCTGGTCGGGTTTGTGTTGAAAACAGAGTCCAGGAACAGACTCCCCAGTGACGATAGGCGTGTTGAGTCAGTCTGCCGGACAGACAGTAGATCAGTAGTACTATGGTAGATCGGTCCGGGTGGTGGGCGAGAGAAGGAGGAGGGGGGGAAAAAGGTGAGTTGCGTATGTTTTGTTTTGTTCGTTCTTGGCGATGCAAACGCTACTACAGTAGCTGGCAGTCCGTTCTGCTGGTTCCAGCAGTACATAACCAGTACGTCTGTGCCCTCGTGTCCAATCTGGGCTGAATGCAAGTTCTGTCACATATCATTTGTAGAGACGGCGTCAACTTCGGCCACATCAACTATTCCTCTGCATATACAGCAAGTTGAGGTCGCATCCAGGGACTGCGGGTGTGGGGCTCGAACCATGTTGCTGGCCGCTGTGGCTGGCCTATCTGTCTGTGTCTCCCTCCCTCTCTCTCTTCTGATAGTTCACGACCCGAAGGCGGTGAGAAACGCATCGGATCTCGACATCAACTGGACACGCGCGGGAAGGATCAGCTGCATCTGAGGGCCTCTTAGGCACTTGACCAGTTGCCGAAAATGGACCGCTAGAAACTACCGCTGTACTACTCATAAAGAGCACGGTACACTTGCAGTAGTTTGCTTCTCAGAGAAACTCGACATCCCCAGGGGACCCATGCATGTCAGCAAAACACCGCCGGCTCATGGCCGGACATGCCGCTAGATCGTACGCTGTCCCATGCGTTTGTCCGCCGTGGTCAACGGGCATCAACCCAGCTGCCGACGACGTTTTCAATGCTTCTCTGCAGGGAAGCCTCATACTGACATACGCAGTGGATAGCAAGAAGACGACACAATGTCCCAAAACCAACCGCCGATGATCATCCCATAAACACAGGGGCATTCGTCGAGAGCAGCGTCCGTCCTATCAGAGCTCCGCTGATGTCACCTCCCTTGGCGGCCGGCCCCGACGAACTCTCAGGGTCTCCTTTTCCCTTCTTCGTTCCTTTTCTCTTCATTCTTGAATCATGCACAGACGACCAGGACGAGCTGTCGGAAGACGCGGAAATGACAGCCGCAAGCATTGTGAGTTCTGCGCTGTCAGGAAAGGACAGCCAAAAACCCATTCGACCACTGTCAGAGTCGACCTGAAAGTAGAGGGAGCGCCTTTTCCTCTCAGTGTCCCTGTCTGTCTTCACAGAGAACTGCACCCGGCTGCTGTTCGTCGGCCCGTATTACGTTGGCCTGCCTGCATGCGCCCTCATTGGCAACTGGACTCGATGCAGACTCCCGGCCCATTAAAAAAAAAACCACAAGATTGAAGAGACACAATTGGTCACTCCACGTCTCGCTACCGACTTCTCTCCTTGGTGCTCGCAGGCTCGCGGTCGATCAATTTTCTGGAGCTCCACGGAATATGTCATGGCAAGAGGAGGGGCAGGAGGGGCAAGAAGGAGCAAAGGAGCATCGTCAGTAGTGAATGAGCATGATGTGCGCCAAGACAGGCCACACAGGCCTTGTCGGCTGGCAATCTTGAGCTTGTCGCGTACGACACACTTCGCGAAAAGAGCCACTATCCGACCCGCTGCGATGGGTTCAGGGCTCAGCCTTGCTGTGTGTTGGTCCCCTGGCTGGACCTGCCCGTCATAACCACCGTCATGACCGATTCTCTATCAATCTTTCCCTCCTCTGATCTTCCTGCGTACTATAGTACGCACCTAGAGTAACAAAGGAAAGGAGGAATCGGGATCTGTGAGCTTAACTTAGAACTCCAGAGGCAGGCCTCCGCACCAGACGGCGGCTTGAGTTCTCCACGTCGGTGGAATGCCGACATGCTGGGGGCGACGGTGGGCCTCTTTTTTTCTCTTTCGCGTGGTCGTTAACCGCGCTGGCGTCGCATCTAATAGTCGCAGTGGAACGGTTGCCATTCCAGGATCCGGCCGAGGGTGCGGCGTCTTTTGAAGATATTCTGTTACGTACGGACCCGCTCTGTCGGGGCCTGCAGAAGATGAGACGCCCGCCCCGCGAGTGTTCTCGACTCTTGCCGCCCTCAACATTTGTTCGATATTGCCGCCCCTTGCGCAGGAAAGCGAGACCGGAGGTGGGTAAAGAGACGGAGAGGGCGGAGGAGGAGGAGGGGAAGAGAGGGGGGAAGAGGCGGGGAAGAGGGATGGCGATCATGTTCGTCGAGTTTGCGTAGTTGCGTGCATTGCATTGCACATCATGCTGCGAGCTTGATTGTGTTCTGCGTCAGGGCCTTGGGCCACAGGAAGAGCTGAGGTCCAGTCGTCTGGGCTGCACCCGGCTCGGACGCGACCCCTTGGACCAGACCCCCCTGAGGGTTCGAGATAGGCCTGGCGGGGGGTCCCTGGGACAGTCTGCATCGACTTATCTCTCGACATTCCATTCCGCCCACTGTGATTGGCTGCAGGCAGGCCAGGTCCTCCCTAAGGGGACAAGTCGTGTCATTTCTCTCTGGGGACCCCATGCACCGAGATCGATCCCATCTGGAACCGCACGTGCCAAATTTCTCAATTGACTTTCTTGTACGTACTATGCACGCTATAGCATTATGGCACAGATTACTACTCTACACGCCTGCTTTGCCTCCTTCTACCTTTTGCAGACCGTCGCAAACACGAGGCTGCGCAGCATTGGTCTGCTTCACGACAAGACCGACCCGACGCCCTTCTCTTCCTTCCCCCCAAACAACCCAACAACTTAAAACCTGCACATCAGGCATCATCATCATCACTTGTGCTCACCGCTTGGATGCCCATAAGGTTGATCTTCAGTTCTGGTCGCCACCCAAAGAAACTGCCTGACTCGTTTGATGTTGCGAGCGGAGAGGGGCAGCGAGAGAAAGAAGACGTTTTCAGGAACGAGAGACTGAAAAACCTCACCTTGCTATGCACCATGCTGCATAGTACGTACATTAGTGGTATGCAGTAACATAATTTGGATTTGCATTGTTTTTTCGTTTTGCCTCTCGACTTTTGGGCCTCTTTTTGGCTCATTCAGGGTCTCGCAAGAACCCTGCAAACTTCAAAGCGGTCTCAATGGAGCATCCCTGTCTCTTGCAAGCACTCTTTATCGCTGCGACGTGACTGGCTGGCCTCGGGCATGTCCGAGCTTTGCCATCCGCCCCAGAGAGTGAGCCAGCCAACAAGGGACCAATCCGGGACGTCATCCCCAATTTCTCTGCTCTCTCGTCTCTCTCTTTCTCTCTCTGTTGTATCCGCTCCACCTCCTGAACGCCGGGCGGCCGACTGCCGAAGACCGTGGGCCGTTGGGCAAAATGGGGCACGCGTATGCTTGCCTTTTCAAGGATAGCACGGATCCCCTGCCGAGCCTTATTATACTGGTTACTGTTAATTTTGGTCTCCCAAGCCCTTCTAACTCTCCCTGCGAGCCCCAAATGGATACGGAGCCGCAGTTTCGACCCCCGTTCGACTAGTTTGACGTTCAGGTTGACCGATGGAACGTTTGCTTTTTTTTTTTCCTTCTCCCGTTGCCCTTTTCTCTTTTCTGTTGATCCCCATCTCGTGTTGGTCGGATCCGAGCGCGGCTGATTGTTCTCCCCTCCCCCTGGCGCCCTCAAGGCTGCGCGAATTTCCTCAGCTCTAAGAGAAAGAGAAAGAGAGAGAGAGAGAGAGAGAGAAAACGCTAGTAGCGACCCCGAGCGACGTTGCAGGCCCCTCTCCGCGGAAACAGAAGACTCCGCTGCGGTAATTGATGATGGATGAGGTTGAAGGCCTCGTGAAGCCACAGCCTGTCGTGCTGCTGGGGAGCAGGGGGTTTCTCTTACACGTCTCTCACTGCTTTGCCATCCCCTGGTGGACAACTGCCAAACAACTGCAGTGCAATATGGGGCTTGTGCCAGCGTGACCACGGAACTGTCCCGAGGCTGTCACCGCGATAATTCCACCTCAGGGTCCTCTTGTCGGCCCGGGCGAGTGGAGACTGTATTTTTTTCGAATGCTTTACGGACGAACAAGAGAACTTACGAATCACATCCTTATTTTTTTTTTTATTATTTTGGATTCTCTTTCATTTTCCCTCCCCACTCTCTTCTCTTTGCCTCTGTTGCTACCCCTCCGCTTGTCCGCCCGCCCCCAGTT
Organism: Cryphonectria nitschkei; assembly: GCA_006503525.1. Taxonomy (NCBI): domain Eukaryota; kingdom Fungi; phylum Ascomycota; class Sordariomycetes; order Diaporthales; family Cryphonectriaceae; genus Cryphonectria; species Cryphonectria nitschkei. The sequence goes on along the minus strand of LAZJ01000001.1, from coordinate 1,067,243 downwards.
TGAAGGTTGTGAAATCCTCGCTGCGGAGGAGGGTCTGCGCGGAGTCACCGGATTTTTTTTTTGCTTGCTTACAGATCTTCCCGTCCAGGTGAGCCGAAGAGGGAAGCTCGGTGTGACAGGGTCGATCTGTTGCGAAATCAAGGCAACCCTGGGTATTTGTTTTACGACATAAAAGTAAGGCAAAAAAAGAAGAAGAAGAAAAGAAAAGAAAAAGAAAAAGAAGTACATCATATACTAAGTGCGTTTATTCTCACGGGCCATATAAACGGAGAAATAGAGAGAGGATGCTTCCCCCCCCCCCCCGGCGCTCTTCCCTGTGCCGTCGTCATCCTTTCAGGTGTCCCGGTGTGGCGATAGCCGACCGACGTCCAAGTTGAGTTGATGATTCACATTAGGAGGGATAGGCGTCAGGGTTGGGTTGTATTACTCTTCACCGACAAAGAGTCACCTCGTCCTCCCGCAGTGGCGAGGCTCTGACCGTCAGCTGGTGTGTACACCGCCAGTAATATCGTAGCAATTAAGTATTATGTGCTCTGGTGGACGTCTGTGCGCATAAATGTAGATAAGCATGGCACGCGTAAGTGATTGTACGGTTGCCTTGGGGTGGGTTTGGGGGGGGGGGGGGACACTGGCACAACAGACGTGATTATTGAATGGACGCCTTGCCATGTCTGCCGTCTCATGCCACATATATGACTTGATCTGCCTAGCAGAGAGAGAGAAAGCGAGAGCAAGAGCAAGAGAGAAGAGAGAACGATGATTTTGGGCGTGATGATCAGAGGTAGACATTCATCTTAAATGCTCTAATCTAACATGGCAGCCACCGCACAGGTGATGCCCAGCAGACTTAGGAAGAATGTTGCCACATGTAGACTGCTGCCGACGCCCGCTGGATCTCGGCCACCTACTCCGTCCTCATCCCTTCCACCCTCCACCCACCGCCCACTCTTCCCGCCCTCCTTCAGCACGACCCGCAGTCCGTCGATGCACATCCCCTTGTCTACCGCCTTGCACATGTCGTACACCGTCAGCGCGGCCGCAGACGCCGCGGTGAGCGCCTCCATCTCGACGCCCGTCTTGCCGTCGCACGTCACCGTGGCACAGACGTCAAGCCTGTCTCCACCCTCGGCCCCGGCCCCGGCCTCCACCGGCTCCAGCTCTACGCGCACGTGCGACAGCATAATCGGGTGACATAAGGGTACGAGGTCGGGTGTCTTCTTGGCCGCCATGATGCCGGCTATCCGCGCCACACCGAGCACGTCGCCCTTGGCGTGGCCGTCCTCGCGTATCAGCCGGAGGCTGGTCGAGTTAGAGAAGTGGACGCTGCATACCGCACGTGCCGTACGCGTGGTGGGCTGCTTGTGCGCGATGGAGACCATGTGCGCCCCGCCCTTGTGGCCGATGTGGCTGAACCTGGGCTTGGAGTCCGGATCGAGCGCCGGTGCCGAGGTGTTGTTGCTGCTGGGCTGTTGTGGTGAGGACGATCGTGTGGCTGTGGATTTGTCGTCTTTCTTGGCCTTGGACAGCAGGCGGGCACTCGTAGACAGAAGGTGGGCTTGGAGGGCTAATGGATTTGCGAATGGCAGCAGATGGGGCGGGATTGGTGTCGACGAGGGTAGTGAGGCACGGTGTGATATTGGTGGACAGATCTGGCTGGGAAGGTGAAAATATTGCTGTGCCGGCCACACAGGCGGCGGCGGCGACGGCGTCGTCAATGTCTGGTCTACATACCCAACAGCTTAGCCAAAGATAACCAGTATAGGGTGGTGCCCTCCTCGGAATGACCAATGTGCCCATATCAAAACCGACGACTCCTTTCTTCCCGAAAAAATGGAATATCCCACAGATGCCAAACCCGATCCAGATCTGCTCCTAATTTTCCAATGCAAACGTGGGTATCATGTTCCAATGCTATATCTCGATCGATCAAAAACAGGATCAAGTCACCCACCTATCAATATCATGGGTCTGTTCTTCATGTGCTTCAGCTCGCCCATCCCGGCATGCCTAGCCTTCTTACGCTTCACCGCTGCGCCGATGATGCTGAGTAGTTGCTCCGAGTTGGGCGCGATCATCATCTGCCTCTCTGCTTCATCATCACCTCTTGAGACCAGGGCAGGCAGCTGTTGGTCCATGGCAAGCTTCTTTAGCCGGAGGAAAGCCTCGTCGTCAATCGGCTCCCCGCCATTCACCTCCCTCACGATGTCTCTCAGTGACACCTCAGCATTCCCAAAAAGGCACACCTTGAGGTTACCATCGCTGGTTATGCGTAACCGGTTGCATGAGCTGCAGAAATTGTGTGTCATACTCGTCACAAAGCCGAGGCGACCGGTGAAGCCGGGTATGTGCCATGTCTTGCTCGTGTCGTTCCGGTGATCCTCAACCTTGCGCAGGGTCGGATATCGCTGGCGGATGACATCCAGCATCTCGCCATAGCTGAACATCTTGCCCTGGCTCCACTTGTTCCCATCAAATGGCATGTACTCGATGAAGCGGACCTCGACATCGCTGTCGCGCGTCAGGTCCACAAAATCGAGCAGCTCGCGGTCGTTGACGCCTCGCATGACGACACAGTTGATCTTGAACTTGATGCCCGCCCCCGCCCGGTTCAGCTCGTGTATGCGAGTGATACTCTTCTGCACAGCATCGAAGCCCCTGCGCCTCGTCATGATCTGAAATTGCCACGGGTCCAGCGTATCCAGGCTGAGGTTCACGCCGGTCAGCCCCGCCTCGACCATCAGCTCCAGCTTGCGGTGCAGGGCAACGCCGTTGGTGGTAATACACAGTTCGCGCAGGCCATGGGGGCGGAGTTCGCCGAGCTGCTGCATCAACGGCAGAATGTCACGACGCACGGTAGGCTCGCCCCCTGTGAGCCTGATCTTGCTGACCCCCTGAGAGACAAAGGTTGAGGCCAAGAGGAGGATCTCAGGGGTGGTGAGGAGGGAGGAGGGGGGCGAGAGGGGAACACCCTCTTCGGGCATGCAGTAGACGCAGCGCAGATTGCACATCTCGGTCAGGGAGATGCGCAGGTAGGTATGCTGCCTGTCGAAGGTGTCTGTAAGGAAGTCGGAGAAGGGCTTTGCATCCTGCAGAGCGACTCGACGCGGGTTGGGACCGGGATGCGGCGGTGTTGGTGGTGAGGGCGTCCGGAGGTCCGGTTTCGAGTGGTGAGAATATCTCGTATCGGCATCCTGCAAGCCAGAATGAGACGTCGCGGAGATTCCCCGGGGTGGTGTGCGGTGGGTGACTGCATAGGCTAGGCCCCAAGAACCGGGTTGGGAACGGCGAGACGGCCGCTGGCCAGCGTGAGCCCAGCGCCCAACAGTTCGTGTTGCTGTGTACATTCCTGGCAGCCAAGAGCGAGGCCAAGAAGACCACCTTGAAGCCTGTAGGCCCTGATGCCTGATGAGAAGCTGTGATGCGGTGTGATTGATGTCGTGCACCCCACTCCGACTAGACAGTGTGCTGGCGTCGTGGCTGCATGTTCAAGCCTGAGTTGTAGCCCTCAGAGCCTTGCAGTTCGCCGCTCTTGATGCTTGCTCGAATGCTGGTGACGCCTGCAGGGAGAGCGTGCAGATTGTATGTGACTCTGCTCAGCAAAACCCTGTTTTTATGCGCAGAACCTGGACGATTGTTGGGCCACGACGACAAATCAGCGCCATGTATTGTCGACAGATTTCATCGGCGTCCGACGTTGATGCCTCGAGAAATGCGGTGTGAGGTGGTATTGTAGCAGTGGGAAACCCTTGGGTTTATTGATTTTTTCTTTTGCTGGAGGGGTTGCGTGGCGAGGCTTGGAGTGACGTTGGATGAGGAATCGTCTTCGATTGCACGCACACCCACCCACCCCTCCTACTCCACCCCACCGTCACCATGCTTAACACTCAAGTGGCCACCACTACGGGGCTCTTTTTGGCCCAACCGTTCTACTGGGTGCAGGTGCAACCGTGGAGGGTTAGCACTGGCGGGTAGTTACGTTTAGCGGCATACTTGCCCAGTTGCCAGGTACGTACCGATTTTATCCATGAGATCCCAATCCAGTAACGCGTAAACATGTGTGTGTGTGTGCGCGCTTTCCATCTTCAACAACACGCTGGACCTGCCCTGACCACCCGGTCATCATCGCCCGCCACTCCGGAAACCACCTATCTTCTCGACAAGCCACAGTACCTCGCTTGTATAATTAGTATTCGCCACTCTCAGACTTGTCCCTCTGCATGATCAGCCGCGCAGGACATCTGTGCTTGTGCCTAAACTCGTTTTGACTCCTTGGGAGAGCAAGAAATAACAGGATAGGCACTGTCGACCTTACGGAAATACAACCTCCATTGCATTCGTCTTGCATACGACTGCAGATCGAGCCATGCACTTCTCCAGAAGCTTCCAGGGTAAGGGAGCAAGCAATTTCAGACCGTCAGTGAGTGACAGAGAGGGAGACCAGAGCGGCCACTGACACCGATGTCAACAGCTTCACCTTACTGCTTGCCGAGTCCAAACGGGAGGCTTGTGGCGACTCTTCTCGCCTCGACCATCAACATACGTGAGATCCAGACTTTGCACACGGCCAAGGAGCTAAGCCTGCCTCGGAACTTCTCTGGCACCGTGACGTCCTTTCAGTGGTCGCCCTCATCGAGACTGGTCCTCGTCGCCGCTGCCAACGAGGTACACGTATTCTCTGCCTGCGAGGGAGACGACGACTTTAGTGCAGCAATCAAGAATCCGGCACCACCTGCAGCCAGCCTAGTCTGTGTAGCCTTTGGCGCTCTAGACACCGACGTCTGCGTGTGTGCTTCCTTGGGCCTCAGGTTTGCGATCTACAACCTCGCCTCGTCCAGGGTGGTCGAGGTGGCCAATCCCAAATTTCACACCGCGGCCTCGGTCCGAAAAGGGTTCTGTTTCCGACCAAGGACCCGACACCTGGCTGTCCTCACACGCACGTCTGGCAAGGACGTCATCAGTATTCACCACCCAGAGACCAAAGAGCTTCAGAGGTCTTGGTGTCCTGATACCCTTGATGCCCAGGGCGTCGCCTGGAGTCCAGACGGGAAGTGGCTCTTGGCCTCGGAGTCGGCAGCCCATGGCCACAAGGTGCTGTTCTACACGCCTGACGGGAATCTCTTCAAGGCATGGTCTGGCCCTCAGGTCCTAGAGCCAGCCGACGCCGACATCAAGCTCGGCTCAGGCGCCAAGCTGTTGGGCTTCTCTGCAGACGCCCGCAGCCTGGCCATTGGTGACAGCAGTAGGCGCGTATGCATCCTGGACATGACAGCTGTCACGGAATGCGCGCGGCTGCAGCATCCGAACACTATAGTGCCCACAGGCGCTCTTCAGGTATGTTGTGCGCCGCCACATATGCACGTTTTTCCGACCCTTCCACACACACTATTGACACTGCCCTCCCCCTGCCTCAGCTCTGGCAGGAACACGTCGGGCCCGGCAGCCATCACTTTATCAGGGCTTTACAGGCGGTCGACCCTCCAATCGTACAGCACAAAACTTCGGGGTCGTCTCCGTCTGGCTGTGCTTTCTTGTCATTCGATGCATCCTCAACACTCCTCGCCACCACGCTGGAGGACGCGCCCAGTACGGTGTGGATCTGGGACCTCACAGCAGCTGAGCTGCGGGCAGTCCTGGTTTTCCACAGAGCTGTGTCACGAGTGTTGTGGCATCCCGTCATTCGCGAGACCTTGCTTATTGCATGTGACGGTGATGCGAGCAACTCGCTCGTCTTCGTTTGGGATCCTCTGTCCGAGGGCCCAAAGCCTGTCGATCTGTCCGGAAGGCTCTCCAGCGGCAAGCTGCATGCCACCTGGCTTGATTTGGACCATACTGAACCGGGGGCCCTGTTTATCTCGGACAGCAAGGAGTACCTGCTTGCCTCTCTAGCCGACCAAGAGACCGAGTCTGTGCCGTGGTGCGCCGAAGGCGAGCTCAGTGACGACCTGGACATTACTCAATATTTTGACGCACATGACGAAGCTAGTCCGCTGGATGACACTTTTTGTTTCAAAAAGAAGTGAATTGATTCGTCTCCCCACGCTCGCAGCCATGCTCATGGTCTAACGGCCCTACGGCCAGCGGCAGGCGTTCTCAACCACAGTCTAGCTCCTCCGCGGAACAGCAAAGACGCTCCGTAGCGCGAGTTAGTGGGCAGATGGCCTTCCGGACATTCAGATCTCTCTGATCTAAATCCTGTTATCCTGAAGCGGCCTCATGCAGCAGACATGTCACCTGTTTCTCACAGGGGTTTGACCCACACTTTGCAGGGGGAGGTGTCCCGGTCCCAAGCGCGCGAGCATGTCTTACGACTAAGCCTGCAAGCTTCTTCTCCAGAACAACTAGACGACCGCACCATTCTTCGGCTACACTGGGGACGACCCCCCTCCCCTCTCACCTTCACAGTTATGGGGCCCTTCCCGCTCATATGTGCATCAACAGCTTTCTAGCCAGACCTGCCGGGCTCCCCGCCCCCCTCCCTCTCTAGGCGGGACAGGTGGGGATGAATACTTCTGCCTATCCTCACCTATCTCGGTATTGTTTATTTCTTCTGATGAAGGAGATGATAGGAGACGATATGACAAGGCCGTGGGGTCGAGGGTCCGGAATGTTCGATGAGCTGTCAAAATTGTCAAAAGACCTTTGTGGCTTGTAGCTCACAAATTTTGTCTGGTTGCCAGTGCATTAGCCATCCTGCAAGACATCACCACCCAGACGATGCCAGCTAACTGGAACGGACAAGGTGTGGTGCCTTCTTGTCAGGTAGGCTGTACCCCCCACTCTGCGGCTCGAAGTTGCGTCCAGAAGGGCCCGGAAACCAGGTTACGAATGGATTCTTTGCATCTTTCTTTTCTGATGGGTGCCCTATTATCGGCTGCAGGTGAGTAATGACAAGACGTACAACCGCCTTGCATGATGCTGGTGAAAGGGAGAATTACGACTGCAGCATCCATCTGTCCTCTTCTGGTAAGTATTGCATCTGCCTGCACCACGTATTCCTTCCGTACCGGCCGACGTCTTCTTATTGAGGGCGATGGATGTGACCCGCATCCGCCAATGAACCGTGCCGTCTTGTTCTTAGCATCGAGATCACGACTTTTGCCCTGCTATCCTGGGTCCAGTGGGGTTCCCCAAAGCAGGCCATACCTCGAGGCAGGTCTGGGATGGTTCCCACCACGTCAACTCACTTGAGCCTCGAGCTAGGCCACAGCGCGAGGAGCTTGCATACTCGCAAAGGATGTGCCTGCTGCTCTGGGAGTTTGAGGGTACAGGCATGCCGTCTCGTTGATATAAACTCGGGGTGGTACCCCTTCAGCTCAAACCATGGGTAGAAAGACTGTCTCTATAAGCTCGTGGCACTCATCGTCTACTCAGTCCCGTTTAAAGTCCGACCTGTTTGTATATGGGTTTGCTACCTCGTGTCTGCCTCTTTGTCTCTCAATAAAGGTCTCTTCCTCCTGCTGTCACCTGCGTTGCCTAGCCTGCGGTATTCCGAGACAACTAATATGACAGCTCCTGACCATGAGATGCCCAAAGATGTGGTCCCACCAGGGAGCCAGACGGGCATCTATTATATTCCGATATCGAATGTCTGTGAGACCCTGGCCAAGATGGCGGCGAGTTGTTGCTGTAGTACTCCAGTCTTAGAGGAAGATCTCAGTCACTGACCGGCGATCTGCAGCTCCCGTTTAACACGTCGTGGCAGCAGATCAAAGACTACGTCCGACAGGTCTGCGAGGTAGACCACGTGGAACTCTTTCAAAGGAGCACATCAGGCTGGGTGAGGGTCAAGGGTCGTAAGAACTTTGAGGCGGCTTTCGGTACGACAACACCACGTGCGCTATGTATTTCCAGTCTCCGCAACAGAAGATGTAGAGTCTCGTGCTGACAAGTATGGACTATAGGACTTTTGAACGGGAACGAATTCAACGGCAGAGCGATCATTGCAGAGGGCAAGAATGTGGACAACCCAATCCTGGTGCGAGATTTAATGGCCTGCAAATCAAAGGCGGCGTCGAGCAACCGGTCTCTCAGTGGCGGCACTACAACTTCTGCCGTGTTTACAACCCCTGAACAATCGTCATATGACACAGACGGCTCAGTATATCACCCGAATCCGTCAGTCCTGGCCTCACCTGTATCTCCTACGAGCTCCTCGTTCACTCAGGTGGGTACGAACCTCTCTCGATGTTACTATACTCGTTCCAAGCTAGTATCCCGTGCGGAGAAATCCGTTCATGGTGCCGGTTCATACTATTGTTGCTGTTCTTATGATTTGTCTTACGAGCTGCATTGCTGATGCTGCAGCTTCTCTTACAGAGTGGGGACGGACGCACTGCGTCAATGCCATCCTCAAGCCTGATGACCAGCCCAGACTTTTCGTATGCTCATGCGATTACGACGACGTACGATCAGTTCTCGGCGTGTTTCTCGTACTCGCCTCCAATGTCATTGCATAGCTTCGGCGCGGACCCAAGCTCTTCTCTTGGAGCCCCAGCGTCTTTCCTGACCTATGCGGCCTCCCTGGACGTCACTCAACAATATGATCCAGCCACATCGTACACGGCGCAACCGCCATATAGTAGGTATTATCCTCAAGTAATGACATCGCTGAACAGCCAGATGGCAGCCGTGGCTGTTGCGGACGAAAGTCCGACGGGTGGCGGTATCTACACGGAGCAGCGTGGCATTCAGATCCGTAACATCTCCAACCGTGCCTCGGATAGCCAAATCCGAAGGATGGTTCGGGATTGGACTGGACCTGAGGTCAGCCTTATCAGCGAGATCCGCATACCCTCTGCCAAGGAGGGCAAAACGCGCGGGCTGGCCTTTGTCCGGTTCCATACCGCCGACTTAGCCAAGCGCATGGAGATGTCCCTCGACGGGGTCGAGTTCAGGGGTCGAAAGCTGCAGGTGCGCTTGATGAAAGAAGGTGAGGCCATCTACGGCAGTGATGAGCACTGTTCTCCTGCTGCGGGCCCGCCAAAGCCACCCCGCAAAAACAGGCAGCCTCATCATCATCATCACCACCACCAACCGAAAACAGATGACAAGAGACGGGACGAGCGCAAGGAAAGGGTCAAACCCGATAGGACCAGCACCAGCAGTTCCAAGACCTCGCCACCGTCCCCCAGCAGCAGCGGCGACATGCCACTGGTCGTGGGTGGTGGTGGGAGCGGCACCCCCGTGCAATCAGCTGCGTCCACGTCTGCACACTGCTCCTCTAAAGGCAAGGCCAGACAGGGTAAGGAAACATCGGTCGTTGTTGCGGATGGAAGCTCCGACCGTAAGACCTGAGCAAAGAAAACAAACCAACGAAGCGGGAGGGGGAGGGAAAAAGGCTGAGAATGATACCCTTGGTCGCTTTACCTGATTTGGGGGAAGACTGCGACGGGATGTCGCCGATGTGAGCCTCACAAGGGTCAACAGGGCGGGGCTCAAGATGACAGACACAGAACATTGCTTTTCATTCTCAACTCCATTTCATACTATTGGATGCCGGGGATGGGAACCGTTGACAAATTGGGGACTTGAAAAGAAAGGGGGGAGAAGGAAGAAAGGGGGGAGAAGGGGGAAGGGGGGGGGGGGTTCCAAGTTTGGTTTGGGCTAAGTGAGAGACTCGCAAAAGCAATATTGTATGCATCAAGTTTTACTTGTTTCTTACTTGGTGTCCGTTCGTTCCCGCGCACGAGTGTTGCTTTTTTTCTCTTCCCTTTCACTCTTTCCAGCTCACCGCTGGATTGACCTATTAGGATCCATAAATCCAGTGGCTTGCTTGTAAATGGTTCGCGTAGCATGCATGTTGGAGTTTCTCTGGGTGTCTCTCTCTCTCTGGGTACCTTGTTCTTTTTTCCCTTTTTGCTTTTTCTTGATGCAACTTCATAGATTACTCGGTCTTTTTCATCGACACCTTACAGCTGCAAGCCTCTCGGCGCGGACGAGTTTTTTTTTTCTCTTTCTGTCATTCTGATTAGTATTCTTCCCCCTTTGTAGGTCTGCTGAAGAGGTCCTCTCCACATGCATTTACATTCTTCTTCAAAAAGAAAAAAGAAAATCAAGAGTAGGTAGGTCCCACCTGTCTTCCGATAGATAGACACGGTCCAAGCTACCAGCCACTGCCGGCACGGGGCTGCATGCACAAGCAGCGGGCGCCGGGGTTTCATCTTCTCTTGCCCTGAGCCGTCTCGGTGCGGCGGTGTGGGCACGCCACATAGTTCCTCTTGCCGTCTTTTAGGACCTCCGCTCCTGAAGAAGAAGGAGGAGGAGGAGGAGGAGGAGGAGGAAGAGGCGGACGCAAGGCACATGCGGGGAGGCAAATGGTGGAACAAGTGCCGGCCGTAGAGATATTGAAGAGGGGGGTTTATTGGCCTTTCTTTGAGGAAGAAAAAAGAAGTTAAACAAATAAAGTATATCTTGTGATGAGATAGATGATGGAAGAATGGATGATATTGGGAAGGGGATCGTTTTGTCTCTTCAGCTGGGGGTTTCTCTCAACTAGGGCAACCGGAAATGCATTGATAGCAGACATTGTCCTGCCGAGATGCACTCATTCCAAATCACATTGTACTTTTCTCATTTTTTTCGTCGGATTACTATTTCATTTACGTAGAGATGCTTAGGCTGCTACCTCTCTCCCTCGCCTCCACCGCCTCCTTTTCATTCACTGCGCAGCTTCACCACCTGAATGAGTAACAAACACACTCTCTCCTTCTCCTGTAAACGAGGGGTCTCTCCCAGCTTAACTTGGTGCAAAACACACCTTCCTCGCCCTATGAGCAGGCCAGGAGAACGACTTTCCAGTTGAGACGGGGGTGATGTTGCTCCTGCTGCAATGCCTCATCTATGTGCAAATGTAGATATGTGTGTATGTTTGTGTGTTTGTGTGGATGTGTGCATGTATGTACGTGACTTTTGGTTTGGTTCTCGTTTTCTCTTCTCTTTTTACAACGAGGGAGGAATCTGCGGAGCCCTTGCCACACCGTCCTTCACAGACAATATATATATACCTTCCCGAAGACTGAAAAGGTCTATCCGCTCCTCGCAGCTCCAGGCTGGGAGGGGTAGAGACAGGCAGGCAGGTAGGCAGGCAGATAGTTTGAGAGGTAAAAGAGGAGGAGAAGGACAGCGCGCGTGGAATGAAAAGGGCGTCTGATATGTGGGTTGAGACGAATATGTACAGGTTCGACAATGCGAAATGAGTTGGAGGCTCAAATAGCTCCTGGTATCTTTCATATGCTAAGCCCTGTCTCTTTACGAGGACTGCTGCTCAGCCTCGCTCTTTGACGGCAGAGCGGGAACTGGTGGCTGTGGCGACATGGTGTCCTCGTACCGCCTGGGCTCTTCGTCGTCCATCATCATGGTGTATCTCTCCTCCGCCGGCAGAGATGGCACGGGAGGAACGTCCTCGTCACCCTCGCTCTGCTGCTGTCTTTGGATGCGCCCCGTCTGCTGGTTCACCCAGCTGTTGACCGACCTGTACCGCGGCGGCATGTCTTCGCTCGTGGTAGTATATACAGTGTCTCTCTGGCCGCGGCTCTCTTCCTCGCTCCGGTTCACCACAGACTTGGCGTAGCTCACGGGGCGAGGCGCGAGACCTTGCTGCAGCGCTGCTGGTGGCGGCGGCACGATGATGTCTCCATCTCCGAACCCGGAAGAGATGGATGACAGCTCCGAGGCCCGGTACACAGCTCGTCGGGACGGGTCATAGGCTGTCGAGGCCTGACGCGCAAGCTCGGACTGGTTGTAGATCGGGTCGGGCATGCGTGAGCGATCGCTGCTTATTGTGTCTATGGTCTGCATCGTTCCGGCGCCGTATTGGGCCGCACTGTGCACGTCAGAGGTGACTTGCTCGGGTAAGGCGAAAGGATTGTTGATCTGGCTGGCGGGGCTGAATGCGGTCTGGAGTGGAGGGAGGCTCGTCGATGGCTGTTGGGAAAAGGGCACGGCATTACGCGTTGCGAGGTCTTGGGGGCTCTGCGCGCTACGAGTGCTGTTTGTGTCGCCTGAGGATGCCGAGAAGGGATTGATGTTGGAATAAGCCACGTTGGTGTCCAGCTGCGGCAGGCTCGTGGGAGTGTGTTTTGACGAGGACCGGCTCAGGGTCTGCTCGTTGGCTCGAGGGTACATGCCGGATTTCGAGGGTTCATACATGGATGGGGAGCCACGACCGTCCAGGTCCTGCCAAGCTCTTTGGTTCCGCCCAAAGTAGGGTATCTTGGCGAGTAAGGCATTGGGTGATGAGAAGTAGTCGTCGTCATCGTCCATCCCGTTCCTCATCCTCCTAGATTTCTTGTACATCCGCCACCCCATCCAACAAATAAAGCAAACGAGGATGAAGGCGCCTGGATGAGACATGGACTCATTAGCATTCATTCAATTATACTACACCCGAGGAAGGCTGCAGGACAGTCGGCACAAGCTTACCTATTGAGCCTGCCGAGATGAGAGCATCCTCGGCAGTTGGCCCTAAGCCCCCAGGAGGCGGGCCATAGTCGCTGCTGTGGTGGTGATCATCATCGCTGGTATCATCGAGAAAGATGGTTGGTGAAGGGAAGGGGTTGTCGAAGGCCGTAGTAGGCGTCGAAGAGGTTGTATAAGTGGCGATGGAGACGATGGAGGACGAGGTCTCTGTGGTTGATGAAGAGCCGGAAGATGGTGACGTCGTCGTCGTCGTCAACACTACTACAGAGGACACCGTCACAACGGGCGTGGCAGACACCTCAGGGTTGACGGCGTCTGCTTCGCCCGACGACGACGGCAGCAGGGTCGACGTTGGCGTTGGCGTTGATGATGACGATGTCGTGGGCGCTTCGGTGGTTGGAAAAAGCGTAGGCGTAGGCGCAGTCGTACTCGACAGGGTCAAGGGAGTAGTGAGCGGATTGAAGGCAAAAGGGCTCGCTACAAGTCCTCCTCCTAGACCATCATCGTCACTTTCGTCGTCGTCGTCGTCGTCGTCGCCGCCGCCGCCGCCTCCTAATTCGTCGTCTCGTGAAAGCTTGCGTCCGGCATCAGACTGTTGCCACGAATCTCGAGTGATCCTAATATCTCGTCCAGCGTCGAATTCCTGTGCACTCCGCTGCCACGGCTCCCCTCTCCGCAGCCTCAACCGAGCGCCCGCCCTTTCTACGTGGCGATCAAAAACTGGGACCATCGCATCCACCGTACCACGCTTTCGCTGGTTCTGTGCTCAAGCCAACATCTCAAACCTTCCTAACGCCAGCGTCACGAACAAGAGAAGAGCCAAATGTCTTGCGCCAAGTGCAAGACAATGATGAGAAAGAAAGAGAGGGTAAGAATAGAGACGGCAAGATGGACGTAGTCCGAAAGACCGTGTGAAGGCAAGCAAAAGGGTAGAGGCCAGCCCTGACAAGAAGGGGAAGAAAACAAGAAGAGGAGATGGAGAGGGAGGAAAAAAGAAAGAGGAAAGAAAGGTGGAGGAGGGGAAGGGGTGTGGTACCTCCAAGAGAGAGAAAGAATGGGTAGGTTGTCGTGTATCAGACCCGGGGAAGGTGGGCGTAGACGTAGACAACGCCGCGTGGTCGATGGCGGGCGAGGGCAAGAAAAAGATGGGTCCGTTCACTGCCTCTGGAGATGGACCCTGGTCTGGCGCTAGGGGTCGATCTGTTAGGAAGACGAGGGCCAAGAAGGGGTCAATCCGGTCAAGGTGTTGTTGGAACTATCCGCAACGGCACGACTCCAGACGAGCCTCATGGTCGGATCATCAGGGGGTCGCCGAAGCTTAACCAGCCGCACGAGCTGGTAGTTCTGCCCACAGACCTTGTCCCACTCTCCTCTGTCTAGAGGGCAGGGCACCGAGGAAGATGAATGATTTCATCTATCTGATGTTTAGAGGTGACGACTGCGGATGATAGCGCTTGCTGCTACTGATGCTGCTTCAGCAGAACCGAGAGACCACTCGGAGACCAGTTCGGTGATAAAAAGAGAGAGAGAACTCTATCTTCCTCCCCATTTCCCTGCTACCGCTGCTGCCCACCACGCCTGGTTCTCTACTATGGTACTTCAATGCCCAGCACACACACACACAAGAACACACTAGGCCGTGGGGAACAGGAGGGAAGAGTGAAGAATCTGAGGCACGATGTAGCACAAGCTCGGAGGGTTCGTGCCCACAAGAAGCGCCCGTAAGAGATGGCCGGGGCTGGTCTCCCGCAGCAGCGAAACCACAGCAGAAAGGCCCTGGCTCGATTGAGCGCCCTGGGACAGCATGATCATGTCATGTCGTATGCAGCTGAACAATCTCGGTTCGGTAGCAGCCATCACAGAAATGGCACGAGAGCTGCCGCACATGTGGCAGCGGTGAAAAGCCACCATGATCTGTGATGGCGGTGGTTAGGGTCAAGAGAGGTAATGCAGCAAAGCACATCAACAAGCCACGTTCCAAAGGCTGTTTCCCTTTGTGAAGCCATTCCCTTCAAAGAGTTTCTGTACGTGCTATGTTGCCTACATCGTAATAGTAATAGTCGTGCACAGTAGCTGCCATAGTCCGAGGTTGTGTAAACCTCTGTGGGGCCTCCTTTTGAGCTGGAGAGTACATAGTATGTGCGTGCATGAATGCGATGCGCTGGGGCAATGTCGCCGGTCGGTCGAAGTCGTCAAAGACGTCGGGGCTAAAGTCCTATGGTAGTAAGGTGGCAGGTTGAGTGGCAGGGTGCGTCTGTCTCAGATCTCGAGACGTCGTTTCAAGATGGACAAGGGGTTATGGAGAAATATGGGCAAGGCACTACTATGGTAGAGGCACTAGGTCTCTTCAGGACTAACGCCGGGTCCGGAGCATTCTCCCTCCATTGGTCGACAGTCCATCCAAGCACGCTTCACTGGTCTCGCCTTTCCTCTGATGCAACACCTGCCCTGGGTAATACGAGCCCTTCAAGCCGGAGGTCTGAGTTCCCATCTCCTTCCTGGAGGGAAAGGGGCCCCCTTCGAACTTGCTCGAGATGAAGTTGTTTGGGTAGCCCCAACACTATGATGCCCTCCGAAGAAGTCCACCTCGGCGGTCGACTAAGAGAGTTTTTTTCTTCCTTGGTCTGAAGGATTTCAGAACTTGCTCTCGAAACTTGTCCCTCTCATTTCTAAAATCTTGGCACGACAATGTCATGACGGTGACAGATGGGCAAACTTGACGACTTTGCTGCGCTGGGGCCTCTTGTTTCCAGGCCACACAACAAAGGTCGACCGACATGAACCCGTAAAGGTGTTTTGTTCGGTGGGCAGACGTGGCGGTGTCCTCCGGTTACAGTGACAACGCCTCGTTCGCTCTGATACAGCAATTTCCCAGTCATTGTGCTGCAACTTATGTTTTGGTTTTCTTCGAGGGGTTGCATCTTCTCAAGCTCGTTAACCACTGATCAGCAGTCACGCTTCTAGTCACGCGAGTCACCCCCCAAGGGCACATCACTTCCTTGCCCGCCGTCTCCACCAAAGGAGGGGTGGACTTGAGGCACCATCTGCTTCTCTTTTCAAGCTTTGGGGGTCGTCTAGACAGCAGACTGCCGATCCTCCTGGGTCTGGATGAACCATGCGACACGACGACAACCTGAGACGATCACTTGGCCTGTCGTCCCTCGAGTCTCCTTCTTCTCCTCCTTCTCCGACTGAGGTCATCGCCAAGCCCGTGCGATTAGCAGCGATTCCGAGCATAGCTAAGGATTCCGTAACTCCAAGACCCGAGACAATAGCCACCGTGCCGTCGTGCCCTTTCTTTTTATTCCGTAATTGTTCCGTTTCTTGAACCCCTTGCACGGCCTCCTACCCGTTGAGGCAGTCTCGCACCGGCCACGCTGGAGCTAGGAGACGGGGCAAGCTTCCCCAAAGCATTTCACCTAGTCCCGAATGTTCACTACTACTGGGCTCTTCGTGGTCTCAGCTAGACGAAGGATCCACCTCGAGAGACTGCACAAGTACGCAGTATTATGGGAGGCAGCCAGTGGCCCGGCGTCGGCTGTTCTCGCCGCCACGGCCCGTTGCCAGCAAGCATCAGCTCAGCGGGCATCTCAGCCTTAGCACCGATGAGCCGGCATTGAGCCTGCGGCCAACCTACCCTGTCCTGCCACGCCATACCCGGGCAGTGGACTATGTTGGGCATACTTTTACGAACTTATAGCCAACAACAAGGATACGGTGCGGCATGAACCTTTGTAAAACCCCGGCTGGCTGGCTGGTGGGAATCACTCTCGAAGGGCTTTCGCAGCCGAGGGTTCATCGACGAGGTTGTGCATGAATTTCGCGGGTCAAGTTGGACTCGAGGGTCCGACTGCCCCATCGGGATCACGCCCCCTTTCCTCCTTTCTCTATGTCAGGTCCATATCCAAATCTTTGATGATATGTTGATAAAATGGCCAAAGGCTAGGTTTGGACTTTTTGTTGACCTTCAGATATATCGTTCATCCAAGAATGCCGTGTTAACCTGAGGCATGTTCTCAACCGGCGGGGGTGCGAAACCCCGGGACAATTTTCATGGAAACACGCATCTCGGATTGAATTTTCCGTCTGAGCGTGTCGAAATGGATATTTTCAAGTGTCTGGAGAGCAAGTGTTCGTGTGAGAGTGTCACAAGAAGGGATAGTTTCGCCAACTTGAACGTGTGCGGTTTGCAAAGGCACTCTTCTTCATGCACTATCATCGCATGTCTTTCTTTCAAGATGTTGACAGGCGCATGCATGGACTTGCAGCCTGTTTTTGTGTCCTCAGCCAGTGCTCCTCACTGAGCCTGTTCATGCTATTCGCATTGCTGCGGCAATCGATAGCCTCACGTTGAACGCCGTCGGCATGCCGTTAACATCGAACCAAAACAACATCTAGACTGCGATCGTTTTGGCTCTACTGCTGCGATGCACCGGAACTCCACATGCTCGACGCATGCGCCCTGCACTTGACACCTTCATTACTTACTATATATCCGAGGTTCGGACACAAGGCCACACTATCATGTACGACGGCCTCGGGATGATTCGCCGGGGTGGCCTTCCGGATTGGAAGACCGGACAAATCCACCACCGAGTCACTGCGATGCCCTCATTGGATTCCCAGGCCTGCAACACAGAGCTTCAGTGAGGACCCGACCCCGCTGCCATGACAATAGGCCTTGCGTTCCTCGTGCAGGCAGGACCCACGAGTTCATTTTTCGACAAAGCTAAATCTTATCACCTCCTCTCGTCCGTAAGGAGGACTATGGGTAGGATGTGTATGGCCGAGCTGTTGACGACCTTTTTTGATAGTGTTCAAGAAGACGGATCCGCAAACAGGGGACTACAGTACATGCATGCAGTGACGGGTCCTTTAACCCGGGAATCTGTCACCCGCCAAGAAGCACGGACTAGGGTAAACTCTGCGTCATTTTCTAAATCGGCTTTGCGGGCTATTGTTCAGCTTTGAACTTCAAAAGATCCGAAATTTCGACGAGTGGAAGAAAGGGAGGGAGAGAGCATGAGAGAGATTCTCTAGCTTGAACCTAAAAGATATCATCATAATTATTCTTTTCATTTTCTTTCCAACAATCCAAAGAAGATGTAGAAACTTTGTCCGAGGAATCTCCCAGGCGTAGGACCGATCTTGCGCAAAGGGTAATGAAGAAACAAGCTTGGAATTGTTTGCGCCGGAGAGAGGCTTATCAGCTGTCAGACTTGGCTTATCGTCCTTGCCATCTTGAAAAAAAGAAAGCGAGAAGGAGGACCCGAAGGAAGAAGAGGGAGAAGGAAAAAAAAGACGCGCTTGTAGTCCCGCAGGCCCGCCTTCCCACGGCCCCCCAAGACCACACATCCTTGAAATTCCAGCGATTGATCCTCGACACCGCACCTACAGAAAGAAACCCTCGTCCTAATATTTTAGCCTTACTGTTCGGTTTCTCCTGAAGTGCATATCTTTTCTCTTCCCGGTATTCCTACAACCTAGAAGCTCCTGGAAGCCACTGCGCCTCCCCGTCTCCCGTCCTCGCCTGAAGCTATGGCTTCCTCATCGCGAGCTCTTGGGCTGAGCAAGCTCGCGACCCGCCAGTCCGGCATCGCCCCTCGCCTGCTGCAGCACCAGCAGCAGTCTGTAGTAGTCGCATCTCGCCTCCTGAAACCTACAGCTCGACCTCTTACTACTACCACCACCACCTCCTCCTCCTCTGCTGCCTATAGATCAACAGCCCTCAATGGCAGGATACGTCCTGTCGTCCTCCGCTCCCAACAACGCCAGTACTCCGATGCACCTCCTCCCCCGCCCAAGAAGAGGCCTGGGAAGCTGAGGAGGACGCTCAGGTGGACATGGCGCCTTGTGTACCTGTCCGTCCTGGGCACCTTTGCCTATGTCGGCTATGAGGTCTGGGAGAACAGAAACCCAGATGCCCAGGTCAACCCAGACCCCTCCAAGAAGACTCTCGTGGTCCTTGGTAAGCTCCTTCTTCCTCTGCTCTGCACCATGCCCCATTGAGAGGACCGTCTCTGATAATTCTCTCTCTCTCTTTGCGCTTTTGTGTAGGTACCGGCTGGGGCTCCGTCGCCCTCCTCAAGAAGCTCGATACCGAGAACTACAACGTCGTCGTCATCTCGCCCCGCAACTACTTCCTCTTCACGCCCCTCCTGCCCTCGTGCACCACCGGAACCATCGAGCACCGCTCCATCATGGAGCCCGTCCGCACGATCCTCCAGCAAAAGAAGGCCGCCGTCAAGTACTACGAGGCCGAGGCCACCTCGATTGATTCCGAGCGCAAGGTGGTGCGCATCAAGGACGAGTCCGAGATCAAGGGCAGTGTGTCCGAGACCGAGGTCCCCTATGACATGCTGGTGATTGGTGTGGGCGCCGAGAACGCCACCTTTGGTATCCCGGGCGTCCGTGAGAACGGCTGCTTCCTGAAGGAGATTGGTGATGCCCAGCGCATCCGCAAGAAGATCATGGACTGCGTCGAGACGGCCGCCTTCAAGGACCAGGACCCGGAGGAGATCAACAGGTTGCTGCACATGGTCGTCGTCGGTGGCGGCCCCACGGGTGTTGAGTTTGCTGGTGAGCTGCAGGACTTTTTCGAGCAGGACATCAAGCGCCTGATCCCGGACATCAGCGACCGCTTCAAGGTGACCCTGGTTGAGGCCCTGCCCAACGTGCTGCCCTCCTTCTCCAAGCAGCTGATCGACTACACCGAGAGCACTTTCAAGGAAGAGAAGATTGACATCCTGACCAAGACCATGGTCAAGAAGGTCTCGGATAAGGCCATCGAGGCCGAGGCGGTCAGGCCCGACGGGAGCAAAGAGCGCGTCATCCTTCCCTACGGCCTTCTCGTCTGGGCCACCGGCAACGCAGTCCGCCCCATCGTGAAGGATCTGATGGGCCATATTCCCGCGCAAAAGGACTCGCGCCGCGGTCTCGCCGTCAACGAGTACCTAGTCGTGCAGGGCACCCGTGACATCTGGGCCGTGGGCGACTGCGCCGTTGCAGGGTATGCGCCTACCGCACAGGTGGCCTCGCAGGAGGGCAACTTCCTGGCCAAGTTGTTCAACAACATGGCCAAGACGGAGGCCCTCGAGCAGAACATCCGCGAGCTGTCGAGCACGCTCAACCTGAAACCCGGCAATGCCGCCGAGGTGGCCCGCCAGATCGAGGACTACGAGCGCCAGCTGCGCCGCGTCAAGGACATCAAGCCGTTCCACTACTCGCACCAGGGCAGCCTGGCGTACATTGGCAGCGAGAAGGCTGTCGCCGATGTTGCTTGGTTCAACGGCAACGTCGCCTCGGGTGGTACCTGGACCTATCTGTTCTGGAGAAGCGCCTACCTCTCCATGTGCTTCAGCAGTAAGTCTCTCGCCCCTCCCTTGCCACTCTTTTGGTCAATCAACATTTGCTAACGCCAGTCTGAACAACAGCTCGAAACCGCCTCTTGGTGATGAACGACTGGGCCAAGTCCAAGCTCTTTGGACGTGATGTATCCCGGGAGTAAAAGTCAGAAACCGACACAGTGGGGAAGAGAGAGAGAGAGAGAGAAGGCCAGGGATGGGGTCCGTTCCGAGGGGAGATAATATGTGTTTGATATCATCCCGTGTCTGGTTCTTTTCAGGCGTCACGCGGGAATAGGATGGGATAGGACAGGATAGACTTCTGGCACCGGGAGGGTTTTTTTATTTTTGTAATCTCTCGATCCGGCAAACACAGATCACACATACACGCACACAGCACAACACACACACACTATAGACGTGGAGGATGCTGCTCATCCGGGGATTCAGCAGGGGGAGGGGCAGGCGGAGTTGATTGTCTCCGCTTGCGAGCGTGAGCACGTTGGATCGTTTGTGTTCAATATTTTGTACGTCAGCATGTATGTACGGAGCATATGACAAAATCTGTCTAATTCTTGGTGAAGAAAGACTTGTGAGTCAAATATCTCGTATAAGATGCAAGGTTACAAGGTAGGCTTGCTTGCCTTGTCACCATCACTACCTCGATGGATCCCAAAGCTGGTAGATCCACGTAGTACTGGAGACAAAAGTCATCATAACCCATTCTCTCACTCTTGGTTGCATACGTTTAACCTTGGCACTCTCGGATGTACTTACTATCCCTGACGATATAGACAGCAGCGATTTTCTTCTTCTTCTTTTTCTATAGTAGTTAAGAGTAATCGCAGGTCGGACAGAAAGTGTCTTCATTGGGCGTCTCGGCATACACATCCAGCCCATACGTCGAGTTGAGCGTCACAGAGCCGACAACACCCGTGTCCTCGGTCCGGATCCACGTGTCGACGGCCAGATCCTGTACTGGCTGCTGCAGCTGCGCCTCCGTCACCAGAATCTGCCGCGAGCCTCGGATCCAGTGGCCGTAGCCGCCGTAGCCGGTGTGCTGGCCGAAACAGAGGTTGAGGCCGTTGCCTGGGAGGTTTAGGCTTGGGGTGGTGCCGTCCCACTTGTAGCACCAGGTGTCGCCTTGAAGTTGGTGATGATGATGATGGTTTGTAGTCAGTCGAAAAGGAGGGGATTAAGAGAAGAAAGAAGGGGGAAAGAGACAGAGAGAGAGAGAGAGTAACAGAGAAAGACTCACCATGATCATGACCCGAAAACACCCCCATCAACCCCTCCGTCTCAACCAAGGCCTCCATAAACGGCACATCCTGGCCCCCATACGCACACCCCGCCGTCCCATTCGCACACCACCCTTGGCCCTGCGCCGCAAGAGGAACATCATCATTCACCCCAGGCTGGTTCGCCGGGCGGACCCCGTCCTCCACCTGCAGAGCCTGCGCCGCCGCCACGGGGATGTGCACAAACGCCAGCGAGGGCAACACCCTGCCGCCCCAGGCCACGGACAGCGCGTCGCGCGTCGAGCGGAACCACGCCACGACGCCCTCGTCTACCCAGCACGGCTGGGGCATCGTGTTGCCCTCCGCGTCGAGCTGCTGGTAGTACTGGCCGCCGCGGCTGTCAAAGAACCACAGGATCAGCTCGGGCGCGCAGGAGGAGCCCTCGCCGGCGCCTGTTGCCCCGGCCCCAGGTTCGTCGGCACAGCTGGACCCGTACACGGGGAGGTAGTAGTTCGTGATGCCTGCCTGCTGCTGCTGCTGCTGGCTCTCTCCGGCAAATATGTTCCCCGTGCGCGAGTTCGGCCAGAGGGACTCGCGCTCCCAGAGAGCCTGGCGGGACAGGTTGAAGTCGCTGTCGTGGTTGCCGTAGGTTGAGGCCCAGGTCAGGCCGCGGGCGACGAGGGGCGCGACGATCTCGTCGACGTAGGAAGTGGCGTTCTCGAGGAAGGCGTTGTTTCCTGTGATTAAGTCGCCGTTGAGGACGACGAGGTCTGGGTCCTCGTTGTCGAGGATGGTGTTCATGACCCTGATGGAGTTGATGTCTTGTTGTGGCCCCCAGCTGTCCCAGGCATCTTGGTGTTTCTTCCATCAGCTTTTCCCCCCCCCCTTTGTGATCAAGTTCTTCTTGTGATAGATTTCTTGGGGAGAGGATTAAATAAAATATAGTGGAAAAGATTCAAGGAAAGAGAGAGAAGAAATGACATGACTTACTCTCACCAAAGTGAAGATCTTCAAACACTGCAATTTGAAAGGTGCCATCATCACGAAACTTTAGAGGGCCAAATGCATCGTTGGTGTTGTCGACATAGCCCCTCCTTCCCAATGTCGCCTGTAAAGAGGGTACAGCAAACGACAGCCAGAGGATGGAAAAGTTTCTGTAAGCAGGCAGGGCAGCCATCTTGTTGTGTGGTGAGTGGTACAGCTGTGCAGCTGAAGACATTTATGATGAAGAGGAAGCCCAGACAAAGGGATGGATGAATGCATTTTCACTTCAAAGAGGTCTACACAGTTTTATAGGCTTGTATCTTGAGATGTTGGAACATGAGATTGAGAGCCTCCCTGAGAAGGATCTGAGGGTAAAGTCTCATACCTACTCAAGCACATACACATGTGATCGGTGGCTGGGAATGTTGGGAATGTAAAATAAGAGGGGGGGGGGGGAGGCTTTTTGCTGCAATCCACCACGAAAAAGACCACATGTGCTCTGTCAAGGGAGACTTTTCGGCTTGAAAAGAGAAAAACCGTTTGGATTAGGAAGAAGAAGAAAACAGTGCCGCACAACGTGATAATCAAAATGTCACGACAGTATATATGAGTGAGATAGAGAGATAGGTAAGAAATCCATAATGATCGCTTGCTTACCAGATGAGAGGGTATCTGTGTGCTTTGTGTGCCAAAAAAAAACCACAAAAAAACAAAGACCAATACTGTAATGCAAAAACAAACAATTCAAAAACACTATCCAGAATACTGTCACCACATAAACTGTATGCTACCCGCACCTAATCATGAACAACCTCCATCTTCTCTATCTTCTTCATCGGCACTGATCTGTTTAGATCAAGCAAGCAGCCATAGAAGGAGAAAAAACAACAACTATGCATCTACCATCTTCATCCTTGTCAGCAGGATCTTGTCCTTCTCCACCCTGCAGCTTCCACAGTACTCGCTATGCCATTCCCTCAGTGACGCGATTCTCTTCTCATCGATGGGCCGCAAGACCTTCTGCGTATCAGCACCAGCACCAGCACCAGCGCTTGCCGTGACGCTGCTGCTGCTGCTGCTGCTGCTGCTGCTGCTATTGCTGTGGTCAGTCAGCATCATCTTGACCTGCTCACACCGCAGGTTCTCGTCCAGGAGCCAGTTCTCCCACTCGCTCTGTATCATCTCCTTCTCGATGCTGTTGACCACGCGCATGGCCACGAGAAGATCATGGCGGTACGAGCCTAGTCTTTGCCGCGTCCGTCGGAGCCGCCGTGCTGTGGCCTTGCTGTTGCCCGAGGAGAGAGTAGCACCGGCTTCTTCGTATGGTGAGTCCAGTGAGGTATTGTTCATGATGGAACGGAAGGTGTCGTAACTAAGGAAAGGAAGTCAGTGAACAAAACCTGCCTACAGGTATACATCCATGGGGGATTAGCTGCGTCTAACATACCATTCACTGGCCCCCTCTGGAGCGACGACAACGGGTGCCAGCACAGCCTCCTCCAGGTCCGCAATGTAGACAGCCTTGCTCATCATAGTATTGGGCCCCACGCCGATGCGAGACATGAACTTGGCCGCGTTCCTCTCCGTCCACCAGCTCGACCCTTCGCGGCCGGTGAAGACGGCATTGGTAAGCAGGCTCAGCGCCAGCGCAGCGAGGATCACCCTGTGCGTCGTGAAGACGCTGAAGACCTTCCTGAGCCCGGCAAAGGTCCACATCAGCAGGCTCGTCGCCACGCTCTCCAGGATACTCCGCAGCGTCTCCAACACCATCTCGGTTAGCGTGCGCGGTCGGATCATCTTCTGGCTCTTCTTGCCGGGCATCACGGCCGTGCCGTCCTCCTGTGTCTCGCCCGGCGTGAAGATGACCACCTGCGTCTGCTGGCCGATGTTGCCGTAGACCTGGATCGCCCGCTTGGTGCGGCTGTGCGGGCCCAGCTTGCGCACCTGGTCGGTCGCCACGTCGGCAAGCTCCTCGGCATCGCGCCGGGCGTCCTCCAGCGCCTGTCGCTGCACGAGCGCCTTGGACAAGGGTGGCTTCTTGGACCACTCCACCTTGGTGTACAGGGCAAGCTTGCACTTGGATTTTGCAATGTGGGTGATGACGACCTTGGTGATGATCTTGAACGAAGACGAGTGCGGGAGGTGCCAGGGCGTCTTGATGTAGGTGACGACGTAGGTGAAGTGGTCGCTGAAGACGTCGATGACCTGCTGGTCGACAACGTCCTTCTCCGCGTTCTTCTTTGCGTAGGCGACGATGCCAAACGTGCCCACCTTGAACTTGAACTCACGGCTCATCTTGCCCTGGTCCATCAGCTCCCATGGCCCCTGTGCGATCTCCTTGGCGCGCCGCTCAAAGTAGAGCTTGGGGAAGATGAAGGACTTGTCGCCAAAGAGAACGTGGAAGCAGCCCTTGGAGCTGAGCTCGAAGTTGCGCTCTTCCACCGGCGCGCCCATGTCCTCTGGCTCGTACACGACCGGGTGTGCAGGGAGCTGAAATTTCGGCACCGGCTTGCGCACTGGGCGTGCTGTTCTATCCCTGGCGTTGTATACGTTCCTATACACTGGCCTACCGGTGGCAGTACCGTCGTCAATAGGTGTGTTCGAGGCTACTTCCTCCCAGCTCTCCGCGCTGGGGCTCTTCTTTTCGTACTGCTCGGTCTCTAGGTTCGTCAGCGCTGTGACGAGCTCCGAGGTGTTCATCGGCTCCTCGGACTGCAGGTCGTCGACGAGAAGATTGAGCCGCGAGTGCAGCAGATTCAGGTCGAGCAGGAAGGTCTTGATGATGATCCTGGTGAGGCCGGTATTGTTCATGTTCTGGCTGAGGTGCAGATAGACGTAGTCGCAGTCCTTGCCTGGCGCCGCAGTGACCTCCGAGATGATGTCCAGGCTGAGGGTATACGCGATCACGAGTCCCATCTGCTGGCCGTAGAAGTACATGTTGTCAGAGGTGACGTAGATGCGGCCGTTGCCCATCATGCCCTTGCTGGCTACAGAAGAGCCCTCGGCAGCCGTGCTCGTCCAGGCGGCGTTGAACACCATGACCAGCTTCTCCTCGAGCGGCACGTTGGGGAACAGCAGTCTAAACTGTGGATGGTGTGCCTTGAGCTCGCCTGGATACCTCGGCGGGAAGTTCTCGCCCGCTGCCATCTGAGGAGCTCGGACCTCTGGCACAACATTGGCACCACTGCTGAGAGTCTTGCGGTGCGCCATGGATGAGACGCTCTCGCCACCAGCAGGCACAATCTGTGTCTGCGCCGACACCAAAGGGTCATCGTCCAGCCTGAGGTACTTTGTGTCATCCTCCCTGGACGAGTACAGTGTGCTCCAGGGAATACTTCCCCAATAGTTTGCGACCACAGCTGTCGGTAGGGTGGGAGGGTTGTCCCCACCCACAGTCCTCCCTGCGCTCGCAGACACAGCAGCCCTGGTGAGGAAGGTCGACGTGGGCGCCTTTGCGAGTGTCGACGGCGCAAGGCTGCTGTGCTTCATGTCCTCGATGGGCTGGAGCCTGGGCGAAGAGCCAGGTCCCAGATTGGTGACGGAGGCGTTATAAGCAGCATAGCCTGGCAGGAGGTTGGAACTCGAGCTGATCAGGCCCGCGATGCCGGCGGAATCGCTGCCGCCTCCGAAGGCCTGTCTCCTATGAAGCTCGATCCTCTGCATGATGCGTGCGGCGTGTTCCCTGCCAGACTCGCCCTCTTCGCGAGGGAGATCTCGTGCGATATCCCGTGCAAGGCCCGTAACGGAGCGGCGGGGTGCGGCGCCGACACCGCCGACGTCGAAGCTGGCGCGTGTAGCGTCCACACCTGGCACAGGCAGCGTCCCGCTCCTGTCGAGGTGCAAGCCATCCTCAAGACCCTCGATGCTCTTTGCCGAGAACTCCGGGATGGTCGGCGGGGTGATGGCGAAGGCCGGGTCTATACCTCCTGTCGTCAGTCCCTTGGTATCGCGCTCTGCGCTGGCGTCAAATGCCTGCTTCTTGGCAACCTCAAAGACCTCGAGCCACTCCTGGAGCTCTGCCTGCGTCTCGGACTGCAGCATGATGTTCTGTGACTTGGTCTTGATCTCAAAGCAGAAGCGCCGCTCTTCGCTGACCGCAGGACGGGTGTTGCAGAGCAGCACGCCGATCTCGTCGCCCTGGAGCACGCCCTGAGGGCCCTGGACCAGCCATCCGAAGATGCCGTTACGGCAGTAATACCACCGCCTGATCCAGTTCGTCCTCGCAGGCTTCCCGCTGAGGGTCTTGAGGAACAGCCACCCTTGCTTCTCCGAGATGACGGCCTTGTCATCCTTGGGCTGTACGTTGACGGGACCCCTGGAGCCCAGGAAGGGAACTGTCGACGAGCTGTAGTCCTCGAGCTCCCTGGACGGCTTGAAGGTGGCCATGGCGTTCTCACCCACGTCGCGCCTCGCGGCCTGCAGCTCGCGCTTGAACACGGCCTCGCTGGCCTCCATCTCTCTGGACCAGCCCCTGATGCGGTCCATCTCGTCTGCAAACCTGTTGGACCCGAATGTCACGTCGCGCCACCGCCTCATCTCCTTCCAGACGTCGGACGCCACGCGCACGAGCAGCTTGTCGAGGGTGAAACGGAGCTGGGGAGCGAGCTGGCAGTAGTCCATCGAGGCCCTGAGGTAGGCCTTCCGAGTCTCGTACACGGCAAAGGCATCCTCGCGCAGGGATGAGGGCTCCTTGGTCTTGGTCTGAGCGACGTAGCGGCCCAGCGTGGTGTCAAAGGTTCGCTGGGCGGCGTCCAGGCTCTTGCGCGCCTCCTTGAATGTCCGCAGCTCGCCGCCCAGGAAGCCTCGCATGGGCTCGGCGGCGAGCCCGTCCATGCGTCGCATCACGCCGAGGATCTGACCCCACCAGTCCTTCTGTGCATCGCCCACGCGCTTGAGTGAGAGGAGGGCATAGTCTGGGTCGATGAGCCCGTCAAGGCCGACAGGGATGTTCTGCCGCAGGAATGCACTGATGGTCTCTTCGAGCGCGAGGATATCGTGTGACACTTTGGTCGAGGACCGCACGTAGCCCTCGAGCCATCGTTCGGCGTGCTCGATCTGGTCGGCGAAGTGGATGACGGCGCAGCGGAAGGTTGGAGAGTCGAGAGCAGCTTCATTCAGGCCGACGGGAATCGCTGGATTGTGGGAAGCATGGGAAGAGGAGGGGGGGGCAGGAGGGGCAGGGGCAGGAGCTGTCGCTGCTGCCGGTCCGCCATGGTCGGCCATGGTTGTCGAGGCTGGATATCGTGGAGGGCTATCGAGGGCTCGAGAGTCGTGGATGGTTCATGGTAGGGGAGCAGACAAGGCTCAGGGGTAGAAAGAGGAGACGAGGTTGTCGTGATGACGTGCGTGCGCTGTGCGGCACAGGGCAAGACAGGAGGAGCTCCAGAGACGGTCGGTCGTTGCTGCGGCAGCTCGGCTTGGAATTGGCACCAAGGCTGTCAACTCGACTTGGCGTAGAAGGGTTCTAGTTACGTAGGCAGTAATGGATTTCCCCTTCTTTTCTTTCTTTCCTTCGCAAGACTTGACGTCGGCGATGACTGCACCAGAACAAGACGAAGGTTGCGGCTGTTCTGTTCTGAACCCTCTCATCTCGGCCGTGGAGAATAAGCAGTGGCCCTAGCGTTTCATCATCGCTGTTTGACAGGTCGGGGAGCAGTTACCGCCCCCACGTTTTTGTGTTTGTTCAGATCTAATCTTACCCAAGGCGGATTAAAGCTTCTAAATTGAGAAGACGTTTCTCTCTCATGTTTATTGTTTGGAAGGTTTCATTCTATATGGAGGTGGTGAGCATCTTGGAGAGAACGAGCTCATCTCTCTTCTTTCGTCAAGTCGAGCAGAATATCAAGCCTGTGTTTGTATTGTGTATCATGACGAGGCTATTTGGAAACTACACAAAGTCCACAACGATACTTGCAGCTGGGCTGCTCAGTTAAATGGGCTATACGAGGCTGTCACCTCGGCTATCACCTCGTCTGTTCAATCAAATTGCGTCTGCCTGGAACAGTCAGCCTTTTATGGACAATATGGTCAGTCATTCATCTCATGCAGGGACGGGACTCGTCCCAATGTTCAGGTCACAACTGGGTCTTTCTACAATTGCCGCAAATTACCATGCATAAAAGTGTCTAACAGTTTCCAAGACATTTGCATAATAGAGCCCAACGCCGTAGAGATGGCTCGTGAAGCCGACCAACGTTTGACACCAGACTCGTGTATGAGCAGAGAGAGAGTGTGTGAGGAAAGAATGTCTGCTTCTCGCACCGTTGTCTTCCACGTTGGGCCTCGACACAAGACAGACAAGTTTCTGGAAGCCGCTGGACGCGGGAGGTAACCGATGAGCTGGCGCTACAAGATCTATGTGCTGTGCTGTGCTGTGCTGTGGAGCATCGACGTGGCCTGTGAGGATTGCCGACATCGTGAACACATTCATCGTGCCGGATACGAAGCACCGTATTCTCTTGTCCGTGCCACCGGGGTGCGCGCAGCAGCAGCAGGAGGAGGAGGAGGCTGCTATTGCCATTATGATCACCAGCTAGATGTCTCCCCAGGCAGAAAGGTCGAGAAGCGGTCTGCAGCTTCGACAACCAGCCAGCCGCCAAGTATGTTGTTGACCTGCTCAGCTTGGAAAATCGAAGTAAAACCTGGTAAAAATCCACAAGTTGTAGATCCAAGACACCTGAGAACCGGCTGGATGGGTCGGTGTACCCCCTGTACTCGGCGATGACGTCTCGTGGCAAGCCCTGTTCTCTCTCTTTAACCTTGGGGGGGGGGGGTGGTTCTGTTGCATTATGGACACGTCAACTTTTTCGCCTCTCCTCTCACACAAAGGGAGAGCAAGAGAAGTGTTTCAATGCCTTCATCCAAAGCATTGTCAGACCACGCTCAGGCTCTACTCATGCGGCAATCATGACGCGGCAGCCGCCAGTCGTAAAGACATTTTGAGTTTCTGAAAATGGATATTGCTCGCTGACGATAGGAAGGCAAACAACGTTTCGTCGCATGAATCCGAAGCGACCCAGGAAAAAGGTTCGCCCCTGCAGGTGACGGAAAATATTGACCATATAGTGCTGCGATAGTACTGGTACACTGTGCCACTTTTGGCAGTAGACTGAGGGCGAGAGGCGGCGGGTGATCTACGCCGGTGGCCGTCTTCCTTTATGCATCCGCCTGCGAGCTTTCAGCTTGTCAAGGATCATGACTGACCAGCATGCCAGGCAGATCCCATCCGACAGCCAACAGCGGGCGGGCCTGCCATGACTTGGTTCCTGTCAACCGAGTGGCCCAGCAACAAAACTCGAAAATGCAGGTTCTCTTTCCCTATGCATCCCAAACGAGGCGGCGAAAGAGGGACCAACCAATTAAGCCAGGGATGAAAAGAAATAAGAAAAGAGAGAAATTTAAAAATAAAAGACTTATCAGATGTGATTAAGTCCTCTTGGAGATGCCGGCAGACTGGTGCCCTGCCTCTGCCGGCTGCGCCACAAATAAACCACCACAAGCCGCCCTGCACTGAGGCGATCCTGCTGTGGATTTTGCCTTCTGCCCCTGTCTGCACCCCGCAGTAGCAGTGTACGGACAGTAGAGCCGCCGATACACCCCGCCACGAGTGACCATGTACAGTGCACACTTTGCACAGCTACGACCCCTGGGCCGATCCTGGTGCGACCCCAGGGAGGTGTGAGTCAAGAACTTTGTGGTGCTATGTACAGTACCACCAAGAATCATCCAAACTAGTAAGCATGTCATGGTGCGACAAAAGTGACCGTGAACACTGCAACGTCTCTGGTATATGCCCAGGTTATAAGGCGTCAGAGCGTCTTCTATAGGTGGTGTTGCTGCTGGTGATGCCGATGATGATGCTAAGCTCCACCACCCTCAGAAATCTTGTCGCACGGCCCTCGATACCACACCCATCCAGGTTGTCTAGCGGCTGTCTGTGTGTTTGAGCGTACAGTAGACGGCGCGCTAAAGCTGTGGCCTCAGACGTACTGGGAAATTCCTGCAGCCGACGAGACGGGCCAGAGGGTGCTGTGGACGTTCTTTGGACGCGTAACCGGGTGCTCCGGCCCGCTGGTGGTGAAGGAGGGATTTCATGCTAGAGGAGCCCGAGTAGTTGACAGGCGCATGTGCAGTCAGTCATAGTAAGGGGCCGCGGGATGTGGTGTCCAACATCCGGATCTGCCTCTTGGGACTCGCAGGCTGAGGCATATAACCTGGACGCTGCCGGCCGTCGAAACGAAACACGTCTGTGTGGATCTTATTCCAGGGAAGGCCAGGACAGCCCGATCTGCGCGCTTGGTGGTGTGGCTCAGACCCCAGAGACCCAGAGCGAAGAGCGATGGTGGCCACAGAGTCGACGATGCATTGATCACTATGGGACCGTTAAGAAACAGTGGCCCCTCGTTTGAAGGGGTCTGCCTGCCCTTATGAGACGGCGGCCTCCTGTCTGTTCTTTTTGGTCCCGATAGACAACGAAGCGCACACGAGTGCACCCACGCGGAGGATCCACCGACGGCTTAGCTGCAGGTTACAGGTCGCAGGCTGCAGGCTGTAGGCAGAGGCAGTAAGCCGCTGGTCGTCCAACGTCACAAGTGACGAGAAAAAAGGCGGCTTGCAGGGACGATGTGTCAAGTGACCGGGCGCGCAATCATGTGTATACCTCGCACGGGGTGGGTTGGAGGAGGTGGTGGTGGTCGTGCGGCAAGTGACGGCAGAAGCTGGCTGGCGGCTTGGGCGGCTGTTCAGCGGTTGTTGAGGAGAGGGAAACAAACTTTTGTAGGGGGGGGGCGGGCAGTGAAGGTGCTGTACTATGACAGCTAGGCTCGCGGTGGGAACGTACTACTATGGTGCCATAGTATGTGCAACGTGCTATAGCTTATTACTGTACCACACCGTGGTCGTCACAGCACATTGTACATACTATTGCACTACCCATAGTGCTATGCAGTACTTGGTGCACTGTACATAGTAGTGTAAGGGGGGGGGCCAAAAATAGAATTGGCCAAGCCGAGGGGTAACTCGATTCAGTACCATAACTGCCACCCATAGTGCTGCCGCTATAGTACGATGTACTAGGCCTGGCGCTAAGCTCGCAAGCCCCTCCTCAGAGCTTGACCAGTCATTGCTCTTCTTCGCAACAGGGGGTGTCCTAGGCTATCTGCCGACGACTTCCGCCGTGGTGGTGGTCCCGGTTCCAACTTCCAACTTCCCAGCTTCACCTTCTCAACGGCCTGCCCACCACCCTTCTTGTGAGTTTTGCCCCTTCGGCGGATGGCCATAGCCACAGCCACCAACATCCATGCCCATATTCTGGTGCAGACATGCCTTTCTCGCTCTTCTGCATCCTGAATTCTGCATTCTGGAAGTCTTCTAGTCGTTTTTTGCCGTGGCTGAGCTCTGATCCATGGCTGCGCACCCTCCTTCCCCTCGAATGAAACAAGATGTCTCGTGACAGACCTTTCAAGCTGCCGTGGCTTGCTGCCCCAAGACCTGAAGTCGCAACGCAACCTTGTACCTGGCCACCATACCACACGAGCGAGGACCCATCTACGATCGCGCATACGTGCCCATGCGTCTCTTGATCCCTCCTGGATTCCTGTCCAGCCCACAGCGCAGTCGTCTTCTAAACTGCGGCTTTCTGCCACCTGGGCTGATCAAGCGGCCCCGTCTGTACCTCCCCTGGTCCTTTTAGTCGCCCCATTTTGGGGCATTTCCCTCGTCATCCTGCAAGCACCATGGAGCACTCTGCCTCATCAGCTCTGCCTGCTGCTCGTCCTTCTGGTCACGATTGGCCCTTGGGCCGGGTTGACCAAGATCACAAGATGGATACAGCTCTGGCCGGAATCTCCAGACAGTGTCTGGTCCAGATTCGAGTACTTGTCCAGCACTCGGATGCATGCTGGGGCTGGAACGTCTCGGGGCTTGTCCTGAACAGGAAACCAGGGACCGATGTACTCTGATTACGACCTCGCCGAACGGGTTCGCCTAGGTCTTGTAACTAGTCGCCCCTCGAGATATCAGCCTCCTTCTGGTGCATGGGCCGTCAAGAGAGGTCTTGCCTACTATGGTACCAACGTGCCAACCTACCTCATCGTGCGATGCTCGTCCCCCTGGACCTCTGCTCCATCCTTTCTGCCCCCTTTGGAGCTGGTTTTATTCGAATTTACGACCAATCAGAATTCTCAGACGTCTCGTGGCTAAATTATTGCTGACCCTTTCTGTCTCGAGGCGTCTGACCAATCACAGTCCAAAGACGCACTTTTTCTCTTCCACACCTCAGCGCGCCCTTTGGCGCTAACATGGATCGTCCTCTCGTGAGAAGGCATCGACAGGCTCACGTCCATTTTCGACACGGGTCTCTTCATACCATCCCCGGACATCTTGGCTCCCCCATCTGTGAGACAGGCCCAACCGTCTTAGCTGTCCCGTTGCTGCTCAGGGGACTTTCTCCGACGCCCCTTTGGGGCCACCTCGGTGACCCAGCAGAGTGTTCCTCGCCGCCGCGGCCGCGATGACCTGATCCGATTTCATGGTACTAAGCTTTCGCAATCAGATCTCTTACCCCGGACTGCGCTATCCTGATCGCCAGGGGAGCGGCCTGGCTACCACGGCTACCAGACGATGAAGGACTGCCGTTCTGGGTCCTAATCGGGCCAATATTCTCCTCCTACAAGGGCCCTGGTTGAGGTGGTCCGGATTACGGGTCTGAATGTGATACGTCCTCACATCCCCCGATGGTCTGGCTGTCAAATGTCTTTGGCGGCCACTTCGGCCAGGCTTGTGTCTGTTTCAGGTTGGTTCACCACGAGAAGGAGACTATGGATACGCCTCTAGGCTGCGGTTGAGGGCACAACTATGATGCCATCGGTGGTTCTTTTCCGCAGGTGGGATCTTAGCTGAGCAGGCCGAGATGAGCTCCATGGAGATGAGGGCTGGGTGTCCTGGCTCATCTGCCATGCCCAGAACGGTTCTCGGTATATGCGTCTGGGTAACTTCCAGACCAGAGCTCAAGGTGTAATCTCACGATGGTGGGACCTGCTCAGGCTGTCGGCTGCTGCCCGCGGGCCTTTTTCTCTCCTCTTGTGATGGCCCACACTAACTTGCATAAGCGCAGTTCACGCAGCTTCCCGTCGGATCATTTTGATGTCTCGTGCTCGAACTGACATTAGTGCAGGAATTGCGGAGGGTATAGGTTGTGGTCCAAATGGGTCTTCAGTGTGCCCATCAGGCCTGGAGACGGCCAACCCCCGTTCCGATGAATGCTTGAGAACGATTCATGTGGCAGACTGCCAGGGCTTGATGACATGAAATACTGTTCACGCTTTCTTTTCCAAGATCGAGAGGCACCGTGGCCTTTCAAAAGCATAGCCTTGACAGCGTACCGAGCCACGAACCATGCACATAGGAGTGACGGTTGTGCTACAGAGCAGTGTTCCATGAAGCAGAGGCACTCACTCGCCTCACTCGACAAAAGAGTGACGTTTTGTCGATCTTAGGGAAGAGAGCAGGAGAATAACTCGAGGCACACGATAGCGTGCCATCTGTTAGTTCCGGGAAGGCCATCTGCCATGGTACCCCATGAACACGGAGACACGACCCTGATGTTGAAAAGCTGGAAGACCAAATCGGGCCGTATAAGCAGCAGGGTTCAGGGTGGCACCAGAAGCGCTTCAGAAGCTTATGTCGTGGGCGCCCTCTGCCGGCACCCTTCCACTTTCACCTTGGTCACATCTCGGCCTTGTTGACGGGACGCTTGACCAGAGACAGCAATTTCGATTGAGAGACCTCTTACACATGCTACGTTGTAGTGCGTCTCCTCTTCATCGACACCGAGCTTGACATCTAAGGTAACAGGGCCTCCCTGTCCAACATGGATGTCTGTTACGGAAGAGATCTGTTTGGGCCCACCAACGCCACCTTGTCCTGCAACTCCCGCTGAGTTCTGTACCAAAGCCCAAGGCTGCTGGAGGTACCGGTACTCCGCCGAAGGGGGGCACTGCACCCGCTAACAACTTTCAGCTGCGCCTGGAGGGGCCCTGCCGCTCTTGCGTTTGCCTAGAGAACCCTTGACTTTTCGCTGCAGGTCTTGTCTCTGCACAGCCCACCATGTCGCGGTACTGTACGAAGTGCGGCCTGCCTCGGTGTCGTCGGTCGCCTAATCTAGCCCGGTTTCTTTCTCTCTCTCTCTCTCTCTCTCACACTCACTCACACACGCGCGCACACACACACAACCTTTGGCCTCCCTCCCCCTGCTCCCCTATGGGACTTGGGCTTGGGCTAGGACTTCCCGTGGGTGCCGTCTTCTCTCGTCACTTTTCTTGTCTGCGCTGTGCCCACCCGGTACGAAACGGCATGTCACTACTATAGTACCATAGTACGCTTCCCTGCTCCCACGGAACGGGGCACAAACCACGCATTTTAGTTGGACATGCTCCGCAGCTGATCAGAGGAAAACCTGGACAGTAGGGGCAAGTGACAATCGACAGACTTGGCACCACTTTGCAGGTACCATGTTCTCTGGACGTCGGTCGGTGGGATAGGATAGCCTCCCTCTTTCAAGCCATGGCCTTCACCGTCACCGTTTCCCTCAGAGGTTGGAATAGCCAGCCCCGATGAATAAGTACACGGCCTGCAGCAGCACAACCGAGGGGGGGCATCCTTGTGCTCCGTAAGAGGTGCTCCATCGACGGGCAGGGCGACTTGCATGCCGGGCGATGGCGACGTAGCGTCACCCCATACTTCGTACTGGCACTGCATACCCTAACCATAATGCTTCTGGGCTCCACTTGGCTGCATACTGGCACGACTTGCTATGGATACGGTATTATTCGCCCATGTACTCAGGCCTCTCCAGCAGGCAGCGGGCGCAGTATAACACCCCACCCTCTTTCTTGACGCCCTCTGCGAATTTTTTCCTTCTTCCCACCCTCCTTCCCTCCCTCTCCCTCCCTCTTCACGAGTCTCTCGTCCGTCATTCTCTTTCTCTTATTTTACGGTTGCAGGCGTGCAAGCTAATTATTCCCCTGTCTCGGGACCACCCAGCTCCGTCATCTTTATTTCTTCTTATCCTGTTTCCCATCTCACCTTTTGAAGCTTTGAAAACCCCCCCTCCTCCCGTCCCTTCTATCTACCCTTACCCGCCCCGGTTTCTCTCACTCTTGTCTATTACCCCGCCACTCCTAGTCACTCTCCTTCACACAGCAAACATGCCTCCACAATTGTTACCCGCCTCGGCGGCAGCCTTCGCTCCCAGAGCATCCTCCGTCAACGTCGTGCTTGGATCCGGCAAGCCAGAGCAGTGGCTCACGCAGACACTCAAGAGAGTCAACCGAGTCAAGCGACCTTTGAATAGTGTTATGCAACACCAGAGATGCCTGACCGAACTCTTGTCCAACGAGAACGCCATCTGGACCCTGACATCCCTCATGCTGCCCAAGGCACCGCAGTCTGATCTTCGGGAAGACGACAACCCGCTCGTGGAGGCCATCTTCAACTACCAACTCCTCCACATCGAAGCGTACGTGGTTCACGTGGATATGGTCCTGCGCAACGAGGTCGGATTCAAGCTCAGCAAGGATACCATCGAGGCCTTGATCGAGCACCACAAGGATGTCCACTGTGTTGACGCCAAGGCAAATACCCATGACTGGACCGAGAAGGAGCAGCAAGCCAAGAAGCTGCACGAAGACTTTGTCCAGGCCGTCAACAAGTTCGTGTACCGCACACATGTCAGCGCACTGGAGGGCCTCGAGGAGGAAGGAGCTGGCGAGCTGCTGAACGGCAAGAGCGACGAGGTCAAGACACAACTGCTTGGCCTCATGAAGCCTCTGCTGCCCCCTCCCCCAAGGGCCGTCGAAGTGATCCGCCAGCAGCCTCCTCTGCTTCCATCGTCACCAGTCGGCGCAACCCTCTGGTCTCAGCCTACCACACCGTCGAGCGTGCCTGCCCCTGTTGAGGCCTGGAGGATTCTGCCTTCCAGCCCGAACGTCGTCTCGACCTCGGCCGAGACCATGCCCATCTGGGCCAATCTTGGCCTGAGCGAGGCTCAGGTGTCTCCTCCCACGCCAACATACAGCCAGCCTTTCTCCACCGCCGGCTTCTTCTACAGCTCGCCGGTCATGACGACCCCGATTCCGTCCATACCTCCTCTGCCCCTACCCAGCATGTTAACCCCGCAATGCGGTGTGTCCATGTATGGCGGGTTTGGATGGGACCACCGGTACCAGGAGTATACCCCTACCATGTGACAACCACCAAGCGCCACTGGAGACAGCTACCCTACGGCTACGT
This sequence comes from Cryphonectria nitschkei, assembly GCA_006503525.1. NCBI lineage: Eukaryota > Fungi > Ascomycota > Sordariomycetes > Diaporthales > Cryphonectriaceae > Cryphonectria > Cryphonectria nitschkei. Next base: position 1,030,972 of record LAZJ01000001.1, on the reverse strand, counting down.
CTTCACAATAATATCTCCTTTATGTCACCACTCCTCGAGCTGTCATTCTCTGACGAGGAGGCCAAGAGACTAGAGAGACACCTCAAACATTTCCATGTCAGGGTACATCGGCATTTTTGCATACCAAGGCGCGGGTCTGCGGTACAAATTCATCTATCATCTACGGGTTCACGGGTTTTCTCAGTCTACGAAGCGAGCGAGCGTCTGATTTCAACGGATTTTTCATTATTTATTTATTTATCCTCTCTTTTTTCCTCATTTATTTTTCTCGGGGGGGCTCAGGATACTCCCATCAACAACAATGCTACCGCCAGTTCGGTCATAAGCTCTCGGGTTTGGGAGGCCGGGAACCACAGGCCCAGCCACGAGTCGCAACCGTGGCAGCAGAGAACGTCTCCCAGGAGAGCGCCTTTGATTTTGCGGTGCCGTCATTGTTTGGGCTGTTGGATCTCGACATTCTGTTCACTACTGGAGCAGCCTCTTCTATTTCACCCTCATTCAGGCTGGATCCAGTTCGGGCGGTTTTTTTGGTTCGTGTTTTTTTGTTATTGCATTTTGGGTTGCGGCAGAAACTATCGGAAATATGGGTGGCTATCTTTGATTTTTCAATTTCCTTTACGTCTTACATCAAGAGGAACACGCAGCAATGCACCAAGGCTCGGCATCGAGAAGAATTGGGGTTTCAGTTTTCCACTATCTCTTCTCTGTTCGACTTCACTTCTCTTTGGCTCTATGAAGTGGCTTTCTAGATGATACCCCATATGCGACGTGGTGGCCTGTCATCACTTGCACTCGCTTCGAGGTGGACACTCCACTACCCTGGACTTGGTTTTTTCTTTTTTTCTTTCGATTTTTTCTCGCGGATGATTCAACGACCTTGACGATGGGATATTTTCTACTGCATAATGAGAGCTCTGGGCGACGACTCTTTCCCCGAACGACGATGATCCTCTCAACTAGATGTTGAGACTCGATACGACTCTTCGACACGAAACAGCCGGGTTGGAGTTTCTTATGTGGGCGGGATATATTCGACTGCGGCACCTCGAAGCGGAACTGGATTTTTCGCAAGATTTGATCGCACATCAAGGTTGAGGACGAAATCATACCGAGCCAACGACGGACACCAGCATGTGAAACGTGCGGGACCAGAGGCAAGACACTGGTTGTCAACAGCGGAAGAAACCAAGATCTGCTCTCCATTCGCCCGGAGGCAGGACAGGGCTTGAAGCGGGAGGTGGATCAATACAAGAGCTGGGCATCAACTGAAGGGTTTTTTTTCTGCGGAGGCTTGCAGGACAGTCTCCGACCCGAAGGATGCAGGGCCCTTCTCGCCAACGCCGAGTACGCACTACCCAGGATGAAGGATTCATGGCAGCTCCATGGGCATTTGCGAAGGGTGAGCGGGCTGGGTATGGTTTGACGGCAGAGGACGGTCCAAAGACCAGATACTCTAAATTCTGCTAGCTCGGAAGGAGATCTGGCTTTGGTCCGCTCTGGGCGGTCAACACCGTTCGCAGGCAGACGCTTACTCGAGACAGTCGATGACCGGGCGAGGGGCATCTTGTGCCCAACACGTGGATGTTGGACTGGGTATGGGTTGGAAAGGCGGGAAATAAAAATTGCAGGTCATCTCACTGCCTGTTACTTCTGGGGCCCACCTTTCTCCACTCAGGAGGAGTCCTCGGCATGAGTTGAGTGTTAAAGTCCTCCTCATTGCCGGAGCCTCCCTCAGCCGGCGAGGTGGGCTTCCACAAGAAAACAAAGCTCACGGGTGCGGGTGTTGCATTGGGGAAAGGAACAGGTTTTTCCTCCCACCCCTGTAACTAATGGGCGTACCCGTGCAGCATGAGATGCAGGACTACTTCTACATTTGTCTGGCGGTTCAGCCCTGGTGGCTGGCGCCTTACATTTCTAGTTATTTTTTTTCTTCACTGGAGGCTGCCCTGTTCACTCAGGTGGTGGCTCTCAAAGCTCCTTTGTCAGCTTGTCTACTTATCTAGTCTTAAAAAAAAGAAAAACAATTGAGCAAACAAATAAAAACAAAAAAACATTATGAAAAAAAAAGGAAAAAGAAGTCAGCCTGCATGCATGCCTATTTGTGAAACTGAACAACAATACTTTGTGCCAAATCAGTTCACCGGTCCTGTGTTTTTGCGCTGATCTTTGTGTGTTTGTATGAGGACTTTGGTCCGCGTGACTGGTGATGACAGCCATGCATTGTCACCACCACTACCACCCACCCTCACTTCTACCACGAATACCCATAGTATTACTACTATAGGTAGGTTGAGCGACTATAGTGCCCTTACGTAGGAACGCTGACTTGACCGCCACGGGTGGGCTAAAAGGCCGCGCACGCCTCTTGTTACACTGAGAAGGGAGGGGGGGGGAGGGGTTGGAAGGCTGGATGCCCAGACGGGGGGGATCGTTCGTTACATAGCATGGCCAGTGCCGATGTCCGACCGAAGAAGACAGAGGTGGGATGGATAGATGGATGGGCTTTGAGTTCTGAGGACATGAATTGCGCCAAGAGAATCGAGGCTGGGGCCTTGACCTTTGTATCGAGACTGATAGTATTTACAATTCCCTTTTTCTTTCTTCTTTTCCCTTCTCTTGATCAGGCATTCAGGCTTTGTAGTACATAGGAGAAGCAGTAGCAACACACCGGCGGTGTTCCAGTGTCTGAATCCCTTGTCCTCCGGGCTCCTCGTTTCCTGGAGTTGTCAGGCAGGGGTGCAGGGTGTTCCTTCGGGAGTTCTCGACGTTGGGAAAAATCCCGGTCCACCCTCTTTTCTCAGCCATCCTGAGGGGGTTTGAGTTGGGACGGGTGGGGGTTTGGCTTTTTTTTCTTCTTTCTTTCTTAACTGTCACATGCTCGGTTTCCTAAAAAGGATGTATTTTGTTCGTAGCTGTAAAGCACGAAGGGCGCGCAACAAAAGCCAGAAAACAATAAATTAATAGAGAACGAATAGGGTATCAAGATTCCTGGAGCAGTGGTATGTTCGTATAATGGGCCCCCTCAAAACCTTCTAAAAGAGGCGACCGAGTCGCTGCCGTCGCATCCAGAGGAGGAAACGTGCTGACCACGACAAATGACATTGTTTGTTCGCCGACCGACCGCTGTTGGATCAACCAGCTGAACTTTGTTCTTTCTCCCTTGTTTTTTTTTTTTTTTTTTGTGGAACTTCTAGAAGCCCGCTCGAAATTCTTGGAGGGCGCATTCCTTGTGCAACTCGAACATGTCCGCTGCTGAAACAGGGGGTTTGGGCCGTTGCGAATCCTCCTGCTCGTGGTCATCACCCGCAGATGATGCTGTGCCACTACATGCGATACTGAAAAGGGCAGTCGAGGCCGTTGGGGGCCAGAGGAGGGGGAGAGGGAAAAAGGCCGGGGAGGGAGATGTACAGTACTATGATAGAAGGGCAGATCTGGTTGGGGAGGGGGAAAAGTGCTCTCGGATCTCGACCAGTCGGGTGCGGTTTGGCACCCCTCTTCCTCCTCCCAGAAGCGGTTCTGATGGTCGACCCACCACCACCGCTACTACAAAGTACGCCTCGGGAGTCTTTCGGTCTGGGGTTTCGCTCCGGCCATCCCTGGTCAGGTGACAATTCTTTCTTTGCTGTTGGGGGGGGGGGGTGGTTTGGGACTTGGTATGACATTGGAACATGGGTTTATAAAGTCTAATCCTGATGCTCGTCGCGATAGTCCGTTGATGCTGACTGCAGAGCACTTAGCCCGTCAGCTGCTCCGTAGCGGCGGGTACGAAGTGTGTTGTTGCCCATGTTTTGTCCGTAAGCCTGCATGCTGCAAGGCATCAGACGAGTTCCAAGCCTGCAGATCAGCGTAGTGAACAGCCTTAGCTTGTCGGACCTGCAGGTTGCAGAGTGGGAATGCGACGGAGAACGACGAGAAGTTGGGTACAGTCAGAGACGAGGGACAAGGACTGAACTCTGATAGCTACCATAGTACAGCAGCATTGCAGACACACAGACAAGAGGGGCGCCGAACACAGCCCCCCCACCCCACCCCGCGGCGAACGCCGGCCGCGCCGGAGGCCCTGAGCCGCCCCCATTCCCATTCTGTCGGGTCGTAGAGGGACAGGCTCCCGTTGCGAACTTCCTCTTTTGACACACACCTAGAGAGAAGAAGTGAGTTATGATGCCCGGTAGCTACAAGTCGCCGCCTGGCAGCTGCGTGTCAGATACAAGACCGGGGGCGGCTTAGCTGACCAGATGAAGCCTATGGTCCTGTGGGAACAGATGGCGTATTCTTCCTGTGAGAAAGATGATGGCTTGTTGGTCTCCTGGCAGCCAGTATAGTCTCGCGTGACGGAGCTCAGCAAGAGGTATTTTGAGACTCAAAGGGATACGAAAATGAGGATCAAACCGCTCTCTATCTATAACTCATTGCCTGTAGAAGCTGTCACAACCCTAAGCCTCCACCAAACACAGCTGGCATGAGTTTTCCTCCCCTTGGTGCCTCCTGATCCAAGCAAATGAAGCTTGTCATTGCCGATGGTATTATGTCTGGGTGAGAAGTCGTGCCAGCGCTGGTCTGTTCTGGCATTTGGCCAGGGCATCAATCTGCAGAAGCAATCGATGCTTTGGCCCTACTGAAACTGAATTCCTTCACCCAAGTCTTTCTTCAGATCTGACGAGCCTCCTCGACCCGCCCAATGCTTCAAGGAGCCGCCCCGCTGCATCCATAATCCATTATCTGTTGTCCGGGGCGGTTTTATGCCAAGCTTCGAGTGATAAATCAGAGTCTCCCCTTCCCTCTTTGACTATATGATCGAAAAAGAAGGTTGTAGGGGAAGGCGCAGGGTAGACCGATGAACGGGACTTCCCACTGACGACGTTTTGTTTCCTGAGAACGAGGAACAAGATTGACCAGGACAGGGGTTGCAATCAAGAACGCGGGATGCTTGGGTGACGTCAGTCCATCTTGTCTCGTCGTCTGCTCTCTCTGCTGTACTCTTTTTAGATTGTCCATGTTCGCGACAGTGACGCGGATTTGTTTCCTGAAGACCAGGCTTTACTGCTACTGCTACCGCTACTGCTACCGCTACTGCTGCTACACACTATCATGTTGAAACATTAATTATTGATCCTTTCTTAATGGTAGCCAGTGCTCCATAATCACCGTCGGAACTCCTTCAATCTTGAGTCTTTCGAATTTAGCCACTTTTGCTTTCAAAATCGATTTGTGAAATAGTAGCCGTTATTCAGTCTCGTCGCTTATACAAATTGGGGGGAAAACAAAACAACTGCAACCAGGCAGTTTTCAAGAGTCCTACCAAGCCCATCAGTATCGACGATGGCCCATCATGAGCCATTGAAGGCACTCGGCCCAATCGACTGGTCCGACGTGTCGGACGACAACCTCAAGCAATTCCTGACCTCGACCCTCGTCCACGCCCAGACCGTCGTCGAGAGCATACCCACCCCACCTGCACAGTTGACCTCCCCTTCACCTGGCCGGGCACGGAGCCATACCGACAGCTCCGTCGTACGCCCGCTCGATGACTCCCCTCCTCCATACAACGGCGGCAGGGACCACGCAAACACGACGGCGAACGAAAATGAGGCTGCTGCCGCCGCCGCAGCTCACTCCGCGGCACAGCTGCAGAAAGACTGGAAGGAGGTCAAGGTTCCGCCCAAGGACAACCCCATGGGCGCTAGCGTGTACAAGTTGGCAGCCAAGGACGGGCGCGGCGCCTGGTTCGCGCGGAGGAGCACCCACGCCGGGATCCCGTTCGACAAGTTCAAGCTAGGCTTGGAACGCGAGTTTGGCGAGACGCTGAAGGCCTTCAACGGGCCTGGCACGGGCAATGTCCGGGGCATTGGCGCCGAGAGGCGCGCGGAGCAGCGTGTGTGCGATGGGTTGGGCACGGCAGAGGTGTGGCTGCTCAGTGCACAGTTCCCTGGTCCGACGACGCCGAGGGATTTCGTGACACTGCTCTTGACCGGGTCCGGCAAGGAGGAGAAGGAGAAGGACAGCAAGAAAAAGGACAAGAAGGGGAGGGAACCAAGACAGTTCATGATCGTATCCAAGCCATGTGGACACCCCGAGTGTGCGCCCCGGTCCGGCTACATACGAGGCTCCTACGAGAGCGTGGAGGTCATCAGGGAGGTGCCCGTGGATGCACCCCCACGAAGGACTAGGTCGTCATTGGACCTGAGGCGGGAGGATGTGCAGGCCCCAACCTTGCAGCTTCGTGGTGATCATCTCGGCAGGGACGCCGTGTTACGCTCGGCAGCACGAAGAGAGGGACAGGAGCCGACTGGGGACAGGAATCTCACGCGCTCTATGTCTGAGCTTCCGTCTCCCTCGGCGAGAGATGATGAAGGCTTGGCTCCCTTCGAAACAGGGACAGACATGGCGGTGGAATGGATCATGGTGACGCGGTCGGACCCTGGCGGAAGTGTACCGCGGTTTATGGTCGAGAAAGGCACGCCTGGCGGCATCATAAATGATGCCGGGCGCTTTATCAAGTGGCTGGAGACAAAGAGCGAGGATGACCTCGAGAACCCTGGAGACGACAGTAAACCTGAGGAGCAAGGTGTGAAGGACAAGGCATCTGTCCCTGCTGCTGCTCCAGCAAGACAACCGGCCGTGGCAGAGCAAAGAGACACCAACCACCATGCAGGGCCAGACCAAGAGCCTCCGAGCGGTCTTTATACCATGATTAGTGGAGCTTTCGGTGTGGCCTCATCCGCTGTCGCGTCCCGACTCTCAACCTTCGCATCCACCTCCGGGCAGCCCGAGTTAGACCTCGACGATACCACTGACGACTCCGACTCCGATGAATCGGACCGCAGCTACGCGTCGGCCCCAGAACCCGACCCGGCCGTTGCCCCCGCCGCCCTCGATGGTGACCTCGCCTCCCTTATGTCTGGCATGAGCAATGAGTCCGGCACCAAGGCCCCTGCGACGCAGCACGAGAAGCAGCTCAAGAAGCTGCAGGAGCGCTACCGCAAGCTGGAAGACAAACGGGAAAGGCAGCAGGAGCGCAGCCTGCAGGGCAAGTCAGCCCAGGGCGACGACGCGATTGCGAAGCTGAAAGAGAAGCACGAGAAGGAGATTGCGCGGCAGCAGGAGAACTACCGCAAGGAGATGAAGAAATTGGAGGAGAAACGTCTTAAAGACGAGAAGAAGGCTGAGGAGAGGCGCAAGAAGGAGGCCGAGAAGGAGGCGCGGAACGACCTGGCCCTCCAGCTGGACAGGACGAGGATCGAGAGGGATATGGCTCTCAAGCAGGTCGATATCCTCAAGGACCAGGTCGGTCGGCTACAGGCAGAGAACACAAAGCTGGCCGCCAGCCTGGGCAAGCTGGAAGCCCTGGGCAGGGCGGCCGATGACGCATCTGCGAGTGGGAACGGAAGCGTGAAGGAGGACGCCGAGAAGGCCTCGCAACGTTCCTCCAAGTCCAAGTGATAAGTGGGAAAACACGTGTCAGCTATCTTTTTTCCTCTTTTCCTCTTATCTTCCTTGATTCGCATTGCAACATAGCTTGAGTGAGCGTGCATATACATAAGAAAGCGTAGATAGCAGTAACGCATGCATGGTTGGCATGGAGTTTGGATCGGTTGGATCAGAGTCTGAAAACCATAGTTTTATCTTTCAATATAAGTTTTCTACAGTTGTACATCATGCTGACAGCCTCGCTTCAAGTCTGACAACCCTCTAGAGCAAAAAAGAAAGATGAGCCAGAAAAAAAAGAGAGGAAAAGGAGGTCTTGAGGAGGACAAAAGACAAAAGAGTTCAGCTGCAGGAGTCAACCTGCAGCTTACATCTCTACCACTCCAGAAGCCAGTGTACTATTTCTCCGTTTGTGTGAAGTGCTTTGTTTTTTTTTATGAGAAAATTCCACGGATCCAACCGGATCGAACAGCGGACCATTCGATAGCATCAACCCTTTCCAAGCCAAACTCCACACAATAGACCATTAGGCCAAGGTGCCAGTTTGGGTACCGGGGTTGATGTGGTGATAGCGATTGTGCGCGAATGATCTATATAGACAAGATGGAAACACACAGAGATGGGATGAGCTTTGGGGGGGGGCACCCCTACTGGCTGGCTGGCTGGCTAAGCAGCCGCCTTCTATAGCATGGACAGCAACAGTCCATGGAGCCTTGAGTTTTGCCCTGCTTCTCGAATCTGCACCAGCATGGCCGCCATGGCCTCACCCTCTGCACCCAGCAGGGCGGAGAGGGTTTTCCCGCACAATAATACGCGGTGGCACAACGAAAAAGCCCTGGGATTGGAAGCCCATCCCAGCGGGCCGTCGTTTTCTTTCGTGACCTGCTCTGCCAGTACCCTCAGAGCCCTCAAGGTCCACTCTTTTGCTGCAGCTAGGGAGCTGTCCATCAACAGCACCTTGCGACTGCCACAACCACTATCCTCGTCCCCCTCGACCTCATCATATTCCAGCTCCCGCTGTCTGAACAAGGCAGCCCATCTCTCCGTCTCTCTGACCTCGTCGATGAAAAGGTTCTGGTCCTCGATCGCAAACAGGCTCTCGTCAACCTCGAGTGCCTCGACGAATTGCTGCTCTGGTGTCACCCAGGCAGACAGATCCTGCACACCGATGTCGATAGCAATCAACGGATCGCCGACGAGGCGACATGCGATATACGCCTTGAGCTCGTTGGTCTGGCCAAAGGACTTGTGCATCCATGCCAGCAGGGCGTCCGCAGCGTCCACGGCCACAAGCGGCCGTGCTTTCTCCACGGCTCCCTCTTCCCCTGCCATGACGGACGCGGTAGCGATCGCACCCATCTCACGAATTTCTTCGTCGTCGTCGACGAGCGTGGTGTACAGTGCGAGGAGGAAGGGAATATACGCCGCGTCGCTGCCGATAGCTGAGCCAAGTGCACACGAGAACGACTTGACGGCTCGTGCGGCTGCCATGCGCATGTCGAAAGTGTTGCTGTCGTGCAGTGCGTCCGCCATAGCCTTACCCCAGGCTCGTAGTCTTTGCTCGAACGTAAAGAATGACATCTGGCCGTGGTGCTTCCGCGTGTAGACGGCAATGATAGAGCCGGAGACGAGAAGGATAGCGTTTGCGAGGGTTGGGCTGATACTGTCCGCCAGGAACTCCTGGAGGGAGTCCAAGTCTTCCGCACTTGGGAGGTTTTGAAGGTTTCCCTCCAAAAGGCACTCGTCCATCAGCTCAGCAAGGTTTGTCAGCGCGACTGCGCGAGCCTCGGGCGCTCTTGTGTGTTGGCAGGTTTCGAGGTAGAGACCACAGAGTTCCCGGCTATGAGTAGAGCCCCAGATACCCGGTATAGCTTCGAGTAAGGCACAAGCTGTGTCTACATCATCACGCAGGACATCGAATATGTACGCCTCCAATGAGCCGAGATCTCTGGACCTGGCTGACTGGTACAGCACCGTCATGCCCACGCGATTATCCAGCAAAGCCGCAGACTTATAGAGATTACGCTTTTGGCGGATATGAGCTTCGTCCAACAGATGTGATAGCTCTGTCGCAAAGTTCTTGGCTTCAGTCGCCTGCCACAGCTTATTCAGTGCCTCAGTGTAGGCTGCAGCCGTCTCGGAACTCTGCAGAGCAGGCCCCTCGAAGGCTTTCAGAACAATTTCAAGCTGGTCCAACCCATCTGTGCATCTCATTAGTACATGGTGATGAAATCTAGGATGGTTGGTAAAGAAGAAGCCTTACCAAGAGCCGCTTCTTCCTTGACTTCAAGGAGTCTCCTGTCTAGGAGGACCTTGACAGTAAGAAGCGTTCCATGCAATCGATTCGCCGAGCCACGCGCCTGCTCGAAGAGCTCACTGATCCGGGCCACCCAATCCTCATTCATGAGGAACGAACAAAGCGTCCGCGCAGCAATCTCACGGACGTGCCACTGTCGGCTACCCAGGTAATATGTGATGTATCTGTACAGCTCTTCGCGGTGAGACTCTGGCGGACCAGCTCGCCGTATGATTTCCAGAGCAGGAAATACGCTCTCTGCCGCTGAGCTCTGTGTCAGGGTACTTGGCTCCATTGCTCGTTCACCCGATTGCAACAGGTTCAAGAGGATAGGCGGCAGAGATGAGTACTTGGTGTACGACAACCTCAGCGTCTTCCCGTCCCAGCCTGTCTCCATTGCCGACTTGCTCTCGGTGGTGCCAAATAGTGTATCGATCAAGGACCGGAGCAGCAGGAGTGCACAGTTACGAATGGCCCAGACCTCACTTTTGAGGCTGTTGGTGGCGAGTTGCAGGCATTGTGGGAGGTAGACCTCTGCGTTCTTGCTGAGGAGCGAGCTCTTGAACACTTCTTTCAAGCAGTTGAAGGCATGGACTTGCGGCAGGTTCGAGCCGTCCGTTTCCGAGACTGATGCTGGTATTGCTGAGATCTCCTGCAGCTTGTTCATGACCTTCTGGAATGATGGATTGTCGGAGTTAGACGCCAAAATCCCTGTTATCAAGGCTGGTATGCCAGCTGACCGGCGAGTCGTCGATCTCTGTGTACAAATACTCGACAGTGTCCCTTCGTACCAGCTTTCCAACAATGGTCGCACCTCCCCTGGAATTGCGACAGCAGGGTGCCCAGCGTGCTGGCAACAGCAAGTAAATGTGAGGGAGACTGAGGTGAAGGCGCCACGATGCCGCAATGTCGACAGTTGGGTGAAAGCCAGATCGCCAGCTGCTCGGAAGGCATCAGCAGGTGGCAAGAGGTGACCGATCCCAGGAGCGAACCTCAGGTTTCCCACGATAGTCCGCGTGAGGTTGCTGGACTCGTGAGCAGCGCGAAAACTGTAGCTGAGCAGCCCTTTTGTGTCTAAACCTTCGATCTCCTCCAGTTCTTCAGGAAGATGCCCCTCAGGCGAGTCATCACATACAACGTAACTGACCACTTCCCATATCCGCCTACAGAGATCAATGATCCGACCTTGAGACACGTCGAGAAGCTCCAATTCCTTGGCACTGTAGCGACTCTGCGAAAAAACTTCCCACATATACCGAATAGCTGCAAATGTTCCGTGGACGGGCTCTGACATGACTGCATAGCCGAGGTCATTTTCTGCGGTCCATATCCTTCGTTCTAACTCGTCTAGGGTCCGCGAGAGCAGTGCAAGCCTTTGATCAAAATGGTGTTGCCACGCACAGAGGAGACCGAGGGAGCGAGCAGTTCCATCTGAGTGGTCCGCACGGCTAGTCCGAGATGAAAGACTGGCTGCTTTTGTACAAAACTCCGCTAATATGTCCAATGGTTTTATTGGAGACTGTGTCGCCGCGTAGGTTGACTTGGTCCGTATGATCTCAGGTGGGAACAACATGAGCAGGCTGGATGCTGTCTCTCTGACGTCGTCGAACGGGTCCAACACAAGGTCGAGAATCGTGCGCAGCCACTGCGGATCTTGGTAGATGCATTCGTCCGCGGAGCTCCGGGTCACTTTGCCTGACCTCACAACGTTCACGAGTGACTTGAGGGCAGTGATGTGGCGTTGATATGATGCTGTGGGTACAAGCTCCTGGCGCAGGAAATCCAAGTACCAATCGAAAAAAGCCTCGTGAGCCCGGAGAGACTCCCGAAGCCAGAGTTCTCCAGCATTTGCAATCTGCTTGGCCCCCTTGCTGATGTGAGTGTTCACCGGTGTGCCATTGGCATCCTCCTTGGAAGTCTTCATGGCGAGCCTGCCAATGTCTCTCTGCAAGGTAGAAATGGCTCCTTTTATCCTTTTCACCATATTCTTGGTGTGAGCTAATATCTCATTGCGAAATTTGGCGTCAGGGTCAGAGTGAAACGACCTCAGGTGCCGCCGTAAAAGCTCAAATGCCATGGCAGAATAAGGCTTCGTGGTTGACGAAGAGGTGACCAGTAGAGACATCGCAAAGGATCGGACATCGTGAGATGTGTGGACGAGAAAGTGTTCAAGGATATCTCGATCGAGCAGGATAACATTGCCTCCCGGTTTTGCACCTTCGGGATCTGAGAGTTTGTGAGCTGCCAGCCTGACGTGCAGTGAAGGTAAATAGTAGACTTACTAGGATCATCAACAATCGACGACTTCTTCCCGACTTCTAGAGCGGCAAGTTGGATCAAAGCAGCTATGTCGGTGTCGAGATCGCTGGTCTTGTCTACTGAGCGGCACTGCAGCTCCTCCAACAGCGCAGAAGAAAGGCGACGGTCGGACTTGAATAGAGGCGCCAGCACATAGTTTTTGACGCTTTCAAGGATGTCTGGGTTGGCACACAGGGCTGTCTCTAGCCAGTCCCGCAGGACTTGGACCTCAAAACCAGCGCTGCTCCATGATCGCGGGCCCGCAGCAGATGACTCTGAGTTGAGGCTGCTGAAGATGGTGACGAGGAATTTGCCGGCCACTGGACATATATAGTGAAGCTCCATCCAACGAAACACACTGGCAACGAAGGCCCGCCAGGACGACACCGCTGGCTGGCTCACCAGTTCCGGAAACATGCTCTGGTACTGTCGTAATACATCATCCAGACTGAAAACCGACTTCGCCAGGAACTGAATCAAAGAGCTCATACACGACTTGACAACAGGCCGTGATGACTTTTTGGCAATAAAAGCCATCAGTTCCGAGAGAAACCCCGCCCTCAAGGATTCTCGGATTTGCGCATTGGGATTTTGCAAAATCAAGGTCGAGACGAGATCGAGCACAAGTCTCATGGACCTGTGCTGATCTTTTTCGTTCCACTCGAGGTAATAGTTGAACAGTTCTGTCGCCGTCCGCTCTTGAAACGCCCACAGACGCAAAGATTCGTGCTTGGACTTGAAGCAGAGCTGGACGAAGCCGCAGAGCTTCACACAAGCATCCTTTGTAGAGTTCCGGGGCTGCGAGGCAACATTTAAGATCTTTTCAAATAATGCCTGGGCACATCTATGAGGGCGTCAGCACAGCTCAACTATGGGAGGCCGTCACGCACCCAGCATGCAGCCCACCTACCCGTCGAACCGCCCACACACGAGGAACTAGGTCCTAGATCTCGGGACTGTTGAGGCCCAACACATCCAGAAACGAGTCTCACATCACCACTCAAAATGGCAGGACGTACAGCTGCATCGGACTAATATGATATTCGGTATGTGCGTTCGACAGGTGGGGCGGTCTTTCACAGGGAGCGAGTCCTACTTACGGTTCGAGATCCGCGTCTGGCCTCTCTATAAGCCATGCCATCAAGTCATTAGCATTACTGCCAGGCCCTTCCAGAGAAGGAAGCACCATAGAGTCCATATTCAAGTCCGCCAAGTGCTGAAACTCGTCACAGGCAAGAAGACTCTGCTGAGGTCCCTACGAAAATTCTGCGACTCAGAACTGGTCCCGGAATCCCCGTTGGATCTCTTGAGAAGACATTAAATGAAGAAAATTTCCGAGTCAGAACGAATACATGGGCATTGCCGTCGGGAGAAGAAGGACTGAAATTGTTACTGAAAGCAGGAAGAAATTCTCGTTGGTTGGCTCTGATGGGAGGTCCCTTCCTGTAGTCAAAAAGGTACGTACCTCACCTCTTCGGTAAAAGTCTCTAAACCCCAGCAGAGCAAGGGTGGCACGGACCCACAGATGCAGCAGCAGCGCCGTCATTGGGGATCAGACCTGGGAATTTTTTCTCTCGCGGCGCAAAGTGAGCCAGCCTGACAAGACACCACCAACTTGACCTTCAAGCCAAAGGGCAAATTGATTCCATCCGTGACACCCTCCACCGGATACTATCCTGCAATCGTTCACCTTTGATCTGTGATCTGGTCACAATCAGAAACCTCTTTCATCTTTCTTTTGTCCCTTTCAAAGCAGAATGTCGTCCCTCTGGAACGCATTGACCGGACAAAAGTCCAACAAAAACAGCTCATCACAGCAAAACGACGGCCTGCCACCACCACCAGAGCCGACCACCACCTTCTCATCTCCAGCCTTTGATCCCTCCTCAGCCCAAGGCGTCGACTCCTTCCTCAACAGCTCCACCTTTGCCGACCCATCCCAGCTCCACCCCCTCGCTGGCCTGAACAAGGATGCGCTCGAGTACATCACCCTCGAGGACTCTGTTATCTCAGATCTACCCGGTGGGCAGTCGGTCCTGCCCTCGCGCGGCTTCACCGACGATCTCTGCTATGGCGCAGGCGTGACCTATCTGTCCGCGCTGACGATAGGAGGAGCATGGGGCCTGCAGGAGGGCCTGAGGAGGAGCGCGGGGCAGGCGCCCAAGTTGCGACTCAACTCGACGCTCAACGCCATAACACGCCGCGGTCCATTTCTTGGCAACTCGGCAGGTGTGGTGGCTATCGTGTACAACTGCATAAATTCATACATCGGGTATCTGCGTGGAAAGCACGACGCGGCAAACAGCATGGCCGCCGGCACTCTCAGCGGTATGCTGTTCAAGAGTACTAGGGGACTGAGGCCGATGATGATCTCTGGAGGCATCGTAGGATCGGTCGCTGGTGTTTGGGCTGTAAGTTCTACTCCACCTCATGGGAAGTTTTACAAAAGGCACAGTATGAATACTGACTCTCAACCAGATCACGCGCAAGACCTTTTTCCCGGAACCAAACCAAGCGCATGACTGAGCGTACGCTTGATGAATGGGAGGACGGGCAAATGGTAGCTGAGCTCCTGACGGAAAGCTTAGCCAGACACCTGCTCGGAAGATTGGAACAGCCTTGATTGTGCTGGGCAAGAGGGCATCTCTGCCAGCTGTCTTGGCACAAATTCTTGATTGCTCCCTTGGCACAAGGATTCTGGCCTTAGATGTGCCTTGTGGGAGTATTTGGAGTCAACTAAATTTCATGGTCGACTGATACAGTGGCATGCATAGCAATGGATGATCTCTACTCATTGATGGAAACTTGTACATTAGAAGGGGGACCATGACTATAGAGTGGGTTTGGTCTTGCAAAGGGATAAGCTTGTATTCAAGATACAAGGCTACTGGATGGAGTTCTGAATGTAGGGGTCTACAATAATCTTAAAGGCCTCAGACCATAAAGATGCATACAATGCTGATAATGCCCATTTGGACCACAGCAAATCAGCCAAGCTCATGACCCAAACAAGGACCATGATGGCATTAGCCTGCACACAGTTGTGCTGTACAGTGGCTCTCCCTACCAAGCTGAGCTGATAGACATAGGTGGTAGTGATTCCTCGGTCCACGATGATATACCTGCTCCTGTAACTCCATTTCAAGATTCATGATGTCTGAAGCAATCAAGGGTTATGATGATAGACGACATGGGATGCAGAATTTTCAAAAGCTAGCTACCCCCAATCCCTCCTTCCTCCGAATACTCACTCGACTTTTCTCTCACAGCCCTTCCAAGCTTACCTGGAGTTCCCGATCCTCAGACTCTCCTCTTGACAGTCTCCAGCCCAGACTGTGAACTCGCTTTATTCTGGAATGCGAGCCCTGATCTTGCAGAGGAATTCGTACAGTTGGAGATCATGAAGTTTGCTTCCGTTGGGGTGGGGGAGTGCTCCCAGCGGATGACCAAATCTCTCAGGAATACACAGGGCCAGCATTATGGAAAGGACTTCCACCTGCGCCTTCTCTTGCCCGAGCTGCCCTCCCCTGTAACGGAGACTGGGTGATGCAGTTCTGAAGAGAGTCCTAGAGACGACTATTTGAGAGGCAACGTCTGTCGTCGTCTCGAGACCACCATGATACTATTCCACGAGATGTGTGATCCATCGACCATCGTGAATCGGAGATCTCCAACACATTGTCATGGAATTTTGTCTCTATCGATACCAATACTTTGACTATCACCTCGCGACGCGCTCAACGGAACAGGGAAAGTAAACGACCTACCTCAACCTCTGCTTCTCCATAATCCATCCTTGACTCCTCTTAGAAACTCTCCTCATCTCAACCTTACATCCGCCTTCATCACCAATCATAATGTGCTGCCCTGTGTGGCCCATCAAGGACGTCGAGTACGAGTCGGCGCCACGCGCTCGAAACCTGCCTACGCAGCTGGCATATCGATATCAGTGGAATGGCAACTCTTGGGATCTTCAACAGATCCAAGTGCCTGCTGTGAGTACAGAACATGCCCTTTTTTCTCTCGTCGTTGTGATCTTCCCCTTCTGTGCCTAGCATGCCCTACTGGTCCCCAAGCGGGTCGCTCTATTTGGTCGAGGCCTGTCAAAATCACTCTATTCAGTGACGAAAGAAATCATTGTTGCGAACCTTCAGCTGCCATCTCGTGCTGGGTGTCGAAAGTAAACTGGGATGCCCCCTTCTGTTCCGCTCCATCTCTCACTGGCAGCACTATTGCGTTGTTGCATTGTTGAATCGTCCCCTCGTCCTCTCTTGTTGTTACCCCCTCCACACCGTTTCCACTACACTTGATTCACTGAGCATTGTGTATTCCTATCAATGGGCGCGCAAGCTCCAACTGTCTGAGGCTGGCTGTTGGGACCTTCTATTTATCGACCTTACCTGCTTCGTCCATGGCACCTTCCCGGCCTCCTAGCGACGACTACCTGGCCGATTCTGAAGGCAGCGACGACGGCCACAACTACGAGATGGAGTCCCAGCACTTCAAAATGCCAGCTCGCAACAAGTCTAAAAAGTATCGTCGCGTTACCGTCCGTACCCCGTTAAAGGAAGGAGCTAGCCAGCAAGATCAACCCTTCCATCGACCTCGCCGCTGCCCTACTCCACACGCGTCTTCACGCCGCCGTCGCCGCGACAACGAGGAAAGCAGTGAGCCCAGCAGGTCCGAGGACAGTGTTGCGCAGCCTAACAACAACCCCACTGGCACTACAGCCCCCCTTGGCGCCAATCCTGTCTCCATTCACAACACCGCTGTTCCTCACGCGTACACCTCTGGCCAGCAGCCGTTTTTCGTCTCTGTTCAGCCCAACAACACACCTTTCTTCCAGACAACAAACCTAGGAGGTCAATCAGCACCGCTCAATCCAGCCCACGGAGCTATCAACGACAGGATGGACGCATACCAGAACGCAACGCCCGCCAACAACGGCGTCAATTACCAGCCCCAGGTCCCCGACACCAGTCTCGGACCCATGATGCACCACTACATTCCTCGATTCGATGCTGGTGGTGCCGCCTACGTGGTCCAGCCTGGCATCGTATGTTATCCTGTCTCTTCATCTTTCCTCCACTGCCCATCGTCTCATCCACTCACCGTCCCCATCCAGCAGTCTCGCCCTGTCACGTTTGCTCCTCAGCCTCTTGGACTGGAATGCCCAGTCCCAGTGGCCACCACCACGTCGGTGATGACTCGTATGGGTTATAGAGGAGATGACGGGATAGTTGCCCCACGCGAAATTGTTGTGAGATCGAGACTCAAATCTGCTCCAGAGCTACATAATTTCCCCTGACGTCCAGGCAGATCAAGCCCTCCTCTGAAGGCAGACTCGCTAACACGGCTCTTGGAAACAGGCTCCCCAGGGCAGCGCCGTGCCCCTCCAGGCCGGCCCCACCACCGCCCCCATCATGCACGTCGTCGGTCAGCAGCCCTACCAATCTCAACCGATGATGGTCGCCGGAGGCCCTGCAGGTCCCGGCGCAGGTGCGCCCATCATGATGGCGGCTGGTGGTATGGGTGGTGGCGTCCCTCCCGGACAGCCCATGCTTGTGAATGGAGGACCTGTCCCCATGATGCCAGGTAACTTCCCCGGCCATGTTGCCTACCATCACTTCAACCCCGCGACTGGCGTCGGCCAGACCGCAGGCGAGGTTGCGGCTATGGCCATGATGGACCGCGAGCTCAACGAGCCACAGGATTTCAAGCCCGCCGACGACAACCCCTCCCGCATGTACCAGGTGCGCCAGCTCGACGGCCAGTTCGTCACCATGCCTCGCGCTACGATCGACTCTTTCGGTAAGGACGGCGCGCGTTGGTACGTCACCGACGATGGCGTGTTCTACGCCATTCGCCTAGACGGCTAAGGGACTTCTCTTTTGGCAGACCCCGGAAATACAAGAAAAGGTCTGGGCAGTTACAAAGGGTTTCATGTTGCGTCCTTTTCACGACGAAAGATGAATTGTTCTTGCACATTTCTTTGTGGGGGGGGGGGAGTGTCTCCAGGGGTTTGAGAAGGGTCAAGTCTTGCACGATACAGCCAGCAACTGTCTTTGGGGTATTGCTCACGAGGGTGGATTTTTCTCGGCTAGGTCATCTGGTTCATGGAGGAAACAAAGACTTGAAGTGGGGATTCAATATCATAATGGCTTGCAGTCCTGCGGAATTGACATGATATTGCAATGGGATGATGCTGTCTTCAATATAGTGTGACGGAGTGAGGTTGATTTAAAGACGCCCCTGTACTATGGGTAGTGGCGCCCCCCCCTCCCGGGTCTGTGTGCCCACGGTGGGCTTTGTGGCTTCTACACATCAAGGGTGCCCCTGTCAGAGCGCGTGGGGCAGCTTGCGGGTACAACCATAGTATGATTACCACGGTACACGGCTTGCGAACCGAGGTCGCAACGTCAGGTGTGTCTGCACATTGCAGTACGAAGCGTGCCCTTGCATCACCGGAGCTGCTCTTCTTCCATCGTTCCATCTCTTCCCAACCCAGGAGGTGCCTAGAAACTTTCAATCAGTCAGACAGGCAGACAAAATCGTCCATAAGAAATATACCACAAAGCTTCGCCCACGATGCTCATCATAGGCCTCACTGGTGGCATCGCCACTGGCAAGTCCACCGTCAGCTCGATCCTCTCGTCTCCACCCTACAATCTTCCCATCATCGACGCCGACGTCCTGGCGCGCCAGGTTGTGGAGCCAGGTACGCCGGGATACCGCGCCATCGTGTCCTACTTCGGCCCTACGACGCCAGACCTGCTGGTCGCGCCCTCGGCAGACATGCCGGAGCAGGGGCCCAACGGCAAGGGCAGGCCGCTGAACCGCCCAGCCCTGGGTCGGCGGATCTTTGGCGATGCGCCCGAGGCGCGGCAGGGCCGGGCGCGTCTGAACGCGATCGTGCACCCGGCGGTGCGGCGGGCGGCGTACTGGGCGCTGCTGCGGGCGTACCTGCTGGGCCGGTGGGCGGTGGTCTGGGACGTGCCGCTCCTGTTCGAGGTAGGCACGGACCGGTTCTGTGGGGCGGTTGTGGTGGTGGGCGTGCATGACCCGGCGGTGCAGATGGCTCGGTTGCGGGCGCGTGATGCGCACCTGAGCGCAGAGGACGCTGAGAACCGCGTGCGCAGCCAGGCGGACGTCAGGCTGAAGGCGCGGCGGTGCGAGGCGCGTGGAGAGGGCCGCGGGCTGGTGGTCTGGAACGATGGCGATCGGGAGGAGCTGCGGAGGGAGGTCGAGAGGGCCATGGTGCAGCTCAGGGGTCGCAGCCCGGCTTGGTGGGGCACGCTGCTCTGGATGTGCCCTCCTCTCGCGGTCGGCGTGGGGGTGTGGAACTTGTGGGTGAACCGAGGGGTTGCGAAGAGGTGGGAGGCTGAGGAGGCCAGGGAGAGGGCGAAGCTGTAGCCGAGACCATGACATTCAGAGGGAATCTGAAGAAGAGTTGGGGATGGGACAATGGATATACCCTTTGGCGGACAGAGGTTACATGATGCCTGGGATCATCTGGACCAGGATGCAGGGCAGTAGAGGGTTATGTTTCAACGGGCTGCCAGATTCTGGAGAGACGCACATGCTGCCAGAAATGTGGTGAATGGTGGTCAGTGAAGCATTGTAAGCAGCCCAAATACTTGAGAGTTATGCATGACCTGGAGAAGGCGAGGTGACGATGTTTCACCCCCTCAAATGCATTGATTGTCTGTGCTAAGGCCGATAAGGTCAAATGATGCATTGCACCTGCCTTTCTGTCTTTGCAACTTAATTCATCTCACAGGACTTCTTTGACCTGGTGCAGTCGACTTTAACAAACCTTTTTTCTCTACCTTACCCTCCAACTCGAACCTCCGTCACTCATCTTCTCCTTTGGCCGTTCGATCATCATTCTTCGGACCATCGCACCATTTCACATCACGCCTTCTCGTTGATCGACTTGCCTGCATTCTCAGATTGATCTCTCGACCTCGTTGAACACTGCCTACCTGGCGAAAACCGTCTACGGCCCCATTCATCTTGACAAGATGGGCGGCCGCTCAGGTTGGCCACCCAATTCTGCTGTCGAATGGGTGGTCGGTCAAAATTTTCGGAGCTGGGGTCGCAAGAACAACTCATCAGGCTCCAACCCGATCTTGCGCGTCGAGATCTCCGAAGACGAGGCGTCTGGCGACGAGACGGTTGCAATCACCTACCCTGGGCGACGTAGGCGCGCCGAGAGCGCTCAGCATGCACCCTCTGCGTCGGCTACAACCTCGTCCCGAAAGGTCCGCTTCGACGGCGCCCGCAGACCTATGAAGTCGGCAATGAAAAAGAGAGCCAGCCCAAGCAGCTCATCCGATACCTTGGTCGACACCTCAGATGATGATGATGGTGACGACGATAACCCCACCGGCTCCAACGATGGCGAGTCGTCAGGCTTTGAAGAGACTGATACCTCCGAGGATGAGAGTCCTCCCAGGCGCAAGAGCAGGAGCAAGAAGTCAGGCAAGGCCAAGGCGGTTGTGTGTAGGAAGGTGACAGAATGGGATCCTGACGCTGTCGATGACCCCCTCCCTCACCCGAAGTGCCCGTGCGGCGAGTGCAGGAAGGCACGCAAGGTCATGAAGGCTATGGTTCAGTTCGAGGCGATGGCCAAGGCGGTTGAGAAGGAGTCCAGGGCTAAGAAGGAGGGAAAGCGCAAGCCCAAGAAGGCAAACGACGCTTCGTCAACAGATGTCACCGACACTACCACCACCACTACCACCGAGACAGATGCGGACACGACGGAAGCCGACACCACCACCCAGGGAGAATCTGACGAGGAGGACGAGCTGAAGCCACAGATGGGGAAGGGCAAGAAGCAGAAGCAGATGAAATCGTCAAAGAGAAATGAAAAACCCGCGCCCAAGCCCAGGCCTGCGGCAGAAGAGCCAAAGAAGGCCGTTATCGACAGGACCTCTTTTGAGATGCCTCAGTACCCCAAGGAGATGCAGCCGAATCTCATCATGCCTCCTCGAGCCAGAGTCTTGCAGGTCGAACACACCATAGAGGGACCAAACGACCCCCAGCCCAATGCCTTCTTCGACAGCAACAAAGGCATCACGCGCGTGTACCACGGGCCACAATGGGGAAATCACATGGCCGAGTTGTATGGGAATTATAATCCTGCAAGATTTGCGCCGGGACCTTGTGCTCCTATCCCACCTCCTCCCACTGCTCCTGCTGCTCCTCCGCTACCACCTGGCCACCCTGCTGCATGGCCAGGTCAGAGCCCCTACCACCCATGGTGGATGCCGCCCCCTCCACCTCCACCACCTGGCACATCTTTTGCCCAGGCTGCCATGCATCACCCACAGACACCGAGAAACGAGGCAGCCATGAGAGACGCCGCCTCAAAGGGCTTCGGCCTATCTGGGATGCCGGCTGCAGAGGTGCCCGACCACATCCAGGAGATGCAAAAGGAGGAGGCTCAGAAGGCCGCCTCTCGGAAGGCTGACTCTGAGAAGGGGTCCAAGAAGGACGCCTGGGGTGCAACGAGTTGGGGAGGCCAGGGTAATCAGAACAATGGTAACACTCCAAAGTCTGATTCCAATACGAGGGCCCCAGCTGACCCTTCTCAAGGAGGTGGCTGGGGTAACGATGACCACAAGAAGAATGACTGCCCATCCCCGGTCGACTTCGGCTGCTGGGGAAATACTAATGGTGGTACATTCTCAAGGAGTGAGTTCTCTTCTCGCCTCGCCACATCGGGTGCCTGGATCATTTGCTAACGTATCGAAACAGAGAGTAATCAGTCTGGAAGCCAAAAGCATGGCTCTGGTAAGCAAAATTTGAATTCTGCTTGCTCTCCCCCTGGACCATACCATGAGAATACTCCAGGCGAGGATGATGTTCCCCCAATTCTTGGTTTCCATCACGACACGGCTCCTGGCGACTCATCTGAATATACAGAGCCCCATTGCCCACCTGATTTTCCTGTTGCTTTTGCTTTCGGCTCTGGCGGCGAGAAACTTACTGACAAGATCCAAGCTCGAGGATGGGGCGGCAATGACCAGACCACCCAGCAAGGGGAAGGTCATGCTTGGAACAATGACCGAAGCAACAACAACAACAACAACACTTGTGGCAATAACGATGAAAAACAGAAGACTACATGGGGCGAGGGTACGAACAATAATGGAAACTCTGGAGGAGGAGATTGTAACGGCGGATCCAAGAAGTCATCTCCACAGCAGCAACCGAATTGCTGGGACTCTGGCCCCAACAATACCTATGCGTCCCAGAATGGTAGCAACGCAGGTGGGAATGGCAACGGCAATGGAAATGACTATGGCAGCAGCGGGTGGCGTATTCCTGGAGCTTGGGTCAACAATGAACCAAACGACCACGGCAACAGCAACAGCAACAGCAACGGCAACGGTGGCGGCTCTGGTCATGGTAGCCCCAACTCCAAGCCCAAGGGTGCGTTTGACTGGCCTGATGGCATGAACCCTCCAGCAGACGACAGCGGCCCGCCCACATGGGGAGCCCGAAGCCACGACTCGCCGAACAAGAATGTTCCAGGCCCTCCACCGGTTTAGAATACTGGTGGTGGTGGTGGTGGTCATGAGAACCCCGCGGGCCACTGGGCTGGTTCAAACAGTGCGTCATGGAATAACCCAGACACCGCGCAGAACACTGGAGGATACACCAGCCAGTGGTAGCGGCACCGTCACGGCTGGCCCTGGTGGTGGGCTTACATCTGAGATGAGATGGATCGGATGGCTCTTGAAAACTGGAGAGCGTCACGATCTGGCGTTGGTCACGTTGCTTCGCCGGCTGCACACACCGAAGCTCTTGCATTAATCTTCGGGTCTTTTCGGGAAGAGAGCACATGGGTGACTTGGACTGGGAGGGTTTTGTTTTATTGATAAAACAAGAGGACAAAGAAAAGAAGGGAAATAATGAGAGTCTATCAGCATGATCAGGAAGGAAGGGTGGACTATGGGAGTCATCTCAGCATTGGTGATGCACTATGCGGACGGTGTCAAGCCTTTCCTCTTCTCTTTCCACGACAAACACGCCCGCACTAAGCTTTGGGTGGCAAGAATGCTTAGTTGGGATAGCCATACTACTCAAAACGAGAAGAAAACCAAACCAATTCCTAGATTGTACTGCATGTTCCTGGTCTGCCAATGATTTGATGTAGACCGCTGTTCATCAAGGGGCCCATTTACAGTGCTACTACATGATCTTAACTAGATTGGTTTCCGTCACCGAGGCAATGCCAAGGAGCACATACGCCCACTTGCTGCAAGGGAAGGTTTCGAGGACTTTTCTTTCTCTGGCGGTCGAAAGGTGGCTGTAGAAGGGGAGGAGCTTGCACAAAGTTCCCAGACTTCCCTCGGGCACCTCGGGCCGAGGGGCTTGCGGAGAAATATATTCAGTGATTGAGGCCATATCAATGCCAGGCTCATTGTGGAGAAAACGGCCTCTCCCGTTGTTCCCCGTCAGACATAGCAGATTGGAAAACGGCCACTGACTAGTTTGGTTTCGAAATAATCATTGTATTCTTGTTTTCCTCCTTCATTTCGGCCCTACTTACCAGAATACACTGTTCTCCTTGCATCCTGCCTTTGAACTTTTTCTTTTTCTTCCCCACCTGCACCCATGACGCTGACACCACGTTCTCTCTTTTTTCCCCCCTTGTCTTATCTCACTCCCTGGTTTTCCACCTTTTCTCTTTCCGTCCATATCAATACATCAATGCTCATGAGGTTGCGGCACACGTGACACACATGCAAGTACCTATTACTTCAGAGAACAATTGTCGTTTTACACATTAGCATCATTGTATTGGGTGGTGATATAATAGCTCTCTCTCTCTGTGTATCAAAAGGAAAAGTCTATATGTTCCTCTGCTTTTCTTTTGCTTTCTTCTCTCTTTGAAGGGATTATCATCCTTTTTACTCGTAAATATAGCACAGTGGCCCGCCCATGATACTCGCATAGTTCTTGATGGCAATGCCCTCCTCATACTCACCGCTCACCCAGCCCACGCCGATGAGATCCTCAATGGTGGCGTCGTCGCTGGGCGGGACATTGGCCATGGTGCGCGTGCCGTTGATCTGGAACATGCGGTCCTCGACAAAGCCGACCTGGTTCTGCCAGGCGGCGAACAGGCGGTCGACGGCGGCGTGGTGCAGCCAAAAGGTGGGCTCGTTGGGCGAGTTGTAAAAGTCGGTGCTGGGGTCGCCGTTGATGACCATGTGGCCGTAGGCGTGCAGCCCGTAGTAGCCCACGGTGGCGGTGCCCGTGTTCTGCAGCTGGGTCTGCCACTCGCCGATGCCGACCTGGTAGGCCGGGTTGAGCAGGATGTCGGCCACCTGGGCGTCCGTGGTCCAGTTCTGGCCGAGCAGGTTGGAGATGTCGCGGTGCACGCAGCGGGGCTCGTAGCTCAGGAAGGGGCCGATGGTGACGTTCTCGTAGGTGTCGACGGGGGCGACGGCGGAGATGTTGGCCACCAGACCCGCGTAGGGGCCTGTCTCGATACAACCGCCTGTGTTAAGGGCGCACAAAAGAGTTGATTTATCAGTATACTTGTCTCTTGACAGCAAGGAAGGACGAAGGGGAAGAAGAGATCAAGGAGTCAAGATAGGAGACATGGAGAGAGAAGCTTACCTCCTGAGCCAGCTGGGATGTTGAGGAGACCACTGGGAAGGCCTGCTGACGCATTATGTGCCAGATAATTGCCATCGCCGCTCTGGGAGGTTGCGGTTCCATCAAAGCTACCCGTCGATGATGTTCATTAGCCTCCAAGCAAGGAATAAGTTGGTCTTGTCCCGGGGCTACTACTCACATAGGCGAACCTAGAAGGTCCTCTGAAGTCTTTGCATAGTTCCAGTATGGAAGGTAGCCTGTGTATCCACACTCATCGCGCAGGGCCTTCTCGAAGTTCCAGATGAACATGCGATGCCAGTACACGAAGTTGCCAGTGATGTGGATGTAGCTTCAGGTTGTTGTCTGCGTCAGCAGGGGTTCTTCGTTGCTCCAAGTGACGGGCCCATCGTGGGAATACCTCCACCAAGGAGATGTTGAGTGACATGCCTCCCTCCCAAGCCCTAGGAAAGGCGAATACGTATGAGGGAGATTGAGGGCGGAAAGTGGGGAGGAGGATGACAGGGAATGTGAGGACAAGGTGTAGGCCGTCTTCGTGGCAAAAGCCAAGAAGCTAGAGTGGCAGGGTAGAATAGTTGCCCTGGACTGAGAGAGGGGGGTTGGGACGAAATTGGCAAACGGTATGGAATGGACAAGCCTTACTCTGTCTGGTTCACATGAGTGGCCACAAAGTCATCGTATCTTGACCGAACACCTGCAGCCTCGGACTAAGAGATGGCATCATAGTCAGCGATAATTCCATATTACTGGAAGGACGGGTGGATGATCAAGGAAGAAAACAACAACAAAGAAACTGACTGTGGGTGTCAGTGCTGGTGATGCCATCAGACACGACACGGCGCTGATGTAGTCCAGTTTTTCCGCCTCTGTCAGCTCGATGTAGTCCTTGCGCACTGCCACGTTTTCAGGCGAGCACGTCATCGAGACATCTTCGGCGGCCAGATACTTCTTCAGGCCCCCGTCGGCGGCAGTGATGAACAGGTTCAGCATGCTCTCAGAGACCGTGAGGTCGGTGAGCACTGACGAGGCCGGCGTCCAGGCACGGACGGCCAGCGGGAGAGAGAGCAACAAGGGTAGGAAAACCATGTTTGCTGAACACACACACACACACACATACAACGAATCCAAGGAAGGAAAAGAGGAAAAGGGAAGTGTTGTGAAGAGGGAGGAGGAGGAGGAGGAAGGGCAGGAGAGGCCGGTGTAGAACGCTTGTTCGCTTAAGACTTTTCTGCCTAGCTACAGCCTCTTTATATGGAACTAAAAGATTTACAAGTTGATGGTAATCTTCAACAACGCAAGGGCGGATGGGACGGCAATCCCCGTCTCTACCATGTCAACCATGGTAAATGGCATTATTGACTGCGTTTATGAGGAGGCGGGTCCAGATTTGTGCCCTAGAAACGGGCCAGACGGCCATTCGTCTACCTGCTGCGGCGATATGCAGTGGACCCTACTACATATGAGTGGTTCCAATGGTTTTCTTTTTTGAGTTCTCTCTTCTGTCGTCTTCCCCGCAGGACTCGACCCACTCTACCATTGATATAGTGCCAGGTGAGAGTGTGAAGAAGGAAAAGACTGATAGTGGAGGCGCCATGTGGACTGGTCTATTAGCAGATGTTGATGATGGCTTGCGACTATTAACGCATACACCAATGCGATAGGACAAAGGGGGCTCGGGGATGGCCGTGATCCCATGAGCACCTCGTAATGCCCGCCCATCTAGATCGCCTCAGAAAGAACGAAAGGGAAGGAAAAAAAATAGACACTTAGAGAGAAAGTTGCTGGGGACGTGGAAGGGGGGAGGGGGAAGCGGGGAAACGAAGGGAATAAGAACCAACTGCAGCAGAGTAGATCATCTTTCTATGGACCCTGCTTCCAGATTCGATGCATGAACCGAAACCATTTACTCGGCTCCAGGTTGTGGGAACCCTTCCTCAGGCCACTTGGTGCCCCTGCAGCCTAGGCGGTCACTGGCAATCCTTCGTCTGCAGCGACAGCCGTGGAAATGCAGGACTAATGTATGGATATGCGTTGTGTAGTGGCGGGAGCTTCCTGGGTCAAGTCGGTCGACCGAGCGAACCCGCCGAGAACCCGACTTGCCCGAGACCTTGGGTGATCTTTTGATGGCCCTCGCTCCCCCGCTGTCGCAACGAATCATATCCGACCGATAGACAGGCACAGATGCCATTATATGCAGGCCCTCGCCAACGTGGCGAGCTGACCCGATGGTGTGTGCGCTGTGCTGTTGAGGCTCATTCCACGTGGAAAGACACTTGACCTACTCTGCATCGTCCATCCGTGGAGAGATACCAGAAGCTGTGCGTCTGTCATGTTTGGGACACGTGTAACCGCTCATGGGCACAAGCGGGCATTTGCTGTGTTAGTATGTATGTATGTATAGTGGTTGTAATCAATAGTAGCGATTCTGAACGGGTTCGAAGGGGAAAACAGTGGCAACATTGCCATGAGTAAAATCCTTCGCCGATCAGCCCAGTTTGATGCGAGGTATTGCGGTTGTTGGCTGCCGAGTGTGCCTGGCAACCCGGCTTCTTTTATATAAAAGGCTGCCTGGAAGATGAGGGGCACGTTACATAGCGCAAGACAGAGTTAGAGAGAGAGAGCGATGTCTGTCCTTTTAAAGACTTAACTGACAACCATACCCATGTTGTGGTGGCCCCGTCTTGACTTTGCCATTGTGGAAGATGGAGGGTGTGATTTGTCGATCTCATTGTGACTCTTGAACAGGAAACAAACAAAAAAGAAATGAACAAAAATATTTGATGGACAATGAGTCCCTTGATGGGAGGTTTTAGATAGGTTAAAGTTGACCTGGCTTGATGCAACTGTAGTTTGGCTCCATAATAAAGGCAGGCAGATCAGTGGGGAAAGTGTCGTGCTTTGCTGGGCAAAAAGGTTGCACAGTTCTTGATCAAATACTATGTATTATGGTAAGCTAAGATCGAGTGGAACCCGGGGTGAAGAGATCAGCCTCGGGTCGGCCCAGTTTCTTGTCATACTTTAAAAGCAGTGAGAAGTGGGTAAGACTGGAGACACGCTTCATATCAGATAGTTATGTAATCTCGCTCCCTCTCCCTCTCATTCTGTCTTTCATAAAAACAACGATGATCTAGGGATCGGAGAGAATATATCTTTTTAGAAGAAACAGGTTACAGACTGTCGAGAAAAGGGGGAGAGCAAGAAGACCAGAAAAGATGTTCTAGAACAGAGAAAGAGGAGCCCGATAGGCAACAATTATCCCTCCTACGTGTTCAGGTGCTTGCATACCGCTGTACATAATTTCTCAGCCCCCCTGTCCCTCGTCAACGGCACTACAATTGGCTAGAGAGACTCGGAAGGATTCATCTCTAGACCAGTCGGAATTCTCAGTCTCATGAGCCGGTGCAGCAGAGTACTATGAGATGCTGCTACTACAACAACTTGCATGGCCGCACCTAGGACACGGCCGGGATGCATTGAATCCTTCTCACGGTTCCAAAGTGCCGATGGAAACACTTTCCTGCCGCAGGACGTCCTCACGAGAATCCCTCAGCCGGATCACGTTAATCTTGCGAAGGTGGACGCCGGCCTGATGGATCTCTCCCGGTGTGGCCTTTTAACCCTGAGACCATCCGAGCCTATTTTTCCAACGAGCTCCCAAAAGAATTATTAGGTTCGAGGATTCTACTATAGACCGGGGGGACGCCTTTGAAGGTGGATTCACAAAGACGTTAAGGGGATCATCAGCCGAGCATCCCCCTTTTGGTGTGTACCCACAGTTCAACCGAACCGCCTAGTTCTATTTCGCCCCGGATCAGCTCGGCTGGAGACGATGGGGTTGTGGTTATGTGGGTTCTGGTACCAGGGGTTCGCAGCCAATCTTTCTTGATATACTCACCAGTAGAACATCTCAAGCTGCAAGCAAGAAGGTTTCTGAATTTCTCTTGCTACGCTTGCGGGCGGCATCTACAGGCATTCCTACTCAGCTTTCAGTGGGGCCGGTCCACTGTTGACGTTGCGTAAGAAGTACCACACTGAAGGGCCGCTCATCCGCCCACCCTATGCCGGTCAAGTTGTGGTTTCAGGCAGAATGGCTGTGATGGGAACAAGGAAATTGACCTTGGTGAGGACCCTCGGTGACCAGGAATCTCATGCAACAAGGGGTCATTAGTTCGTGGTACGTTGCGTGTCCTGCACATATCGCAAGGTGAGGAGGCCTAGATGCCCTCTGGAGGGGGGCCCCTTTTTACTCATCATCATCATCACCATGATCTTTCTGTTCTTTCCCTCCTTGATAAGTTTAGTAAGGTACTTTTTCATGGTACAAAGGACACGCAAGGATGACAGGAAGCACAGACCATATTCCTTCCCACGAGAAAGGGAGCATTCATCAAAGTGTCGCTAGTAGTGGTCTTATTCAAGGTTCTCGCCTCACAACGCCGAGACCACCTTCATTCCCTGCTATCACAATCGATGTCCGAAGTGTGAAATTTCCCAGGATTCTTGAGTGACGGGGGGTGACTGCGTCTTGTCTGTACTTTCTTGCGCCCGCCACTCCGTCTCAACGTCCAGCTTAGTTAGGAAGTAAATTCTACGTCGTTTCGGAAAGGGAGAGGAAGGGGGATCTATCAACAGGGGCATACGTACAAGAAGCACCAAAGAGGATGGGATGATCGACTCGGCCGAATCGATCTGGCTGGCCTCTTTTCCAAAATCCCAAGACCCTTCTTTTCATATAATCGATGCTGGTGACCCGAGCAAGAAAACAAAAGTCGTCTCACGGGCCAT
Organism: Cryphonectria nitschkei; assembly: GCA_006503525.1. NCBI lineage: Eukaryota > Fungi > Ascomycota > Sordariomycetes > Diaporthales > Cryphonectriaceae > Cryphonectria > Cryphonectria nitschkei. Next base: position 1,001,532 of record LAZJ01000001.1, on the reverse strand, counting down.
GTCTTTATGGACCTGGTAAAACCCACTTTGGCCTTGTCGTTTCTTACTCTCTCTTGAAGATCTCGAGGCTCAATCGCTTCTCCCTTCCTTCCCCCCTTTTCCTCCGTGGGCCTCTCTTCCCTTGGCGGTTCCTTCTCTGTCGATCTCTTCTCCATATCCAAAAAAGCTCAGACTTTGAGTTTCTCGGTCCTTGCCGTTCGGTTGATCGAACACTTGCCCACCATTCTTAAGGGAGTGGGAACTAATGGCGGCTGGCAAAAATGCCTCGCTGTCACTCACCGACAGCCAGGTCCAAGACGATGACAGCACCGCTATTGTCGCGCAGAACAGTGCTGAGCTGCTTGGAATAACCGGGGCACTCGTGGCCCTGGCATGTACCGTGGTGTTGATGCGCTGTTGGGCTCGACAGGTCTTGTTGAGGACATTCGGCTTGGACGATGCGGCTATGATTTTGGCTCTTGTAAGACCGACCCAACCGCCCTCCTTGACGTGCTAGGATATCGTCTTTCTCCTTTTTGTCATCTATTATTTCTTGTCATTTTGTTTTGGGGAGGGTGCTGAACTGACTTGTACATGTGATCGAGTTCTCAGTTCTGCGCCCTTTTAGGATTCGCTTTTTTTGTCGAGCTTGTCAAAGCAGGAGGTGGCCAGCATGCGGATAAGATGTCTTTGGAGGACCAGGAAAGGTTCAAATTTTGTGAGATGATGATTGGCATCTTCTGTATTGTGGGAATATGTCTGGTCAAGATATCGGTCGGCTTTTTCCTCAGGCGCTTTCTCCAGACCCGGTTTCTGAAGCGCCTCGTGCTCGGATTCATCGTTTTCATTGCGATCTACCTGGTGTACTCCATCCTGACCTTCGTTATGATGTGTACACCAACGAGATCATACTGGGATAGTAATGTGTCTGGCATTTGCTGGAGCGCCAGGACGTTGAGTATCGTGGGTAACTTGAATGCTGGTACGTGACCCCCCGATAATCACTGTCTTGACTGGGAAAATGTGAGATGCTCATACCATTTTCTCCTGACAGCTATCAACATTACTACTGATTTCTTCACCTGGATCTTACCCATCTGGGTGATCATAAAGCTGCAGCTCAAGCGCAAGACAAAGGTGACCTTGATGGTCATCATGAGCCTTGGCCTATTGTATGTTCCCTCCACAAACAAGAAAATCGCGTCGAGAATCTATACCGAAAACAGGATGAAGGAATCTCTAACATTGGACAGTGCTGTCATCGCATCTATACTGCGTGTCTTCCTGGGCAGCGCCTGGGAGTGGTCTACTGATCTGTACATCTGGTTAAAGTAAGAGAGCATCTCTCCCTTTCCCTCTCTTCTCTCTTGACGGACACTTGCGAAATTCGACATGAATGTTTGTCATGACGCTGACCGAACTTCATTACAGCGTCGAAGTCGACACCGCAATTCTCGCCGCGTCATTACCTTGTCTTCGCCCGTAAGTTCCAATGCGGCCTCGAAGTTCATCTGTGGCGGGATATTAACAACTATCTTCTCGGCCTTGTAGTATCTTCCGCCGTTTCCTCGGTTCCACCAACGAGCCAAGCTACCCACAAGGTCCAAGCCACTACGGAAACCGAACCACCGGCGCAAGGAGCGGATACGCAAGGCAAGACGACAGCATAGCTCTCACCTCCGTCTCGCGCAAGGGCGACTCCTTCAAACCATTTGCCAAAAAGGAGGAGACATACAACGCAAAGGTGACGAGCAAATCATCCACTGTCTCGCGCGGTGATCCAGGGAGGGACAATGACAGCGAGGAGGCTATCTTGTCGCCGCATGGGATCACCAAGACGCTGGAGACTTCGGTTTTCGTGTCCAGTGTTTGATTGGACGTGCTCGATTCTTCTTTCACTTGCTTTTTTTTGGGGGGGGGGGGCGTTTTCTTTTTCCTTATGAAAGGAACAACAGCGAGCACTATTTTTGGGTTGAATAAGAAAAGTTGTACATATTGAGTGTTTATTTAATGCGATCTGGGAAGAGGTTGGATTTGTCGTCAGCTCCGTCATGTCTGAAAGATGCCGGAGCAGTGACGCACCAAGCCCTCTCTTACTAGCAAGATATGGAATCTTGCTACCGTTGCTGTGCAACTTCTTCTCATTGATCCACGAGTGAAAATGTTTACCTCTCGATTTTCCCGCCTGATCTGCAGCACCTAAGCGCTGAAAATCTTGTGTTCACAACTCCCTTTACATTGCGCCGGATAATGCGTCTCTTCCCGCTGCCCCAGTCATTTGTCACAAATGTCTCCCAACCATCGCTCATATGGCCAATCCTACTCCATGATTATCCTACGCACTTCAGATTAGGTTGTTTCAAGAAGAAGAAGGAAAAAAGAAAGAATAAGCGAGGGGACAAATGACAGTCGAAATCGACCCACACCCGTCATGTGAGTTTCGGACCCGACACGAGCAGCAAACGTAAGCGGTGCTCCTTCGCAGGGGGAGGATCTACGTTCTAGGTTCCGTCGTACCATTGACGACCATGGAACCCCATTGTTTGGTACGGAACCTGGGTAGCTTCTTTTTTAAGGAGCGCCCAGGTGTCAAGGCTGGCACCTGGCTGGCTGGGCTGGGCGTAGCTGATTGGCAGCAACCATCATCTTGTTGTTCTTCACAACCGCTTAGGTTGCCGCTTTTGTTGACATGCATGTATTATGGATGTAGATGTGGAGGTAACGGGCGTGACGCCAGATGACTATACAAAAAGGACAACGTACTTGGCGTATTGTCCTTCTCGTAATAACTGGCTCCTCCCAAGAAAGGAGCCTTGCCTTATTCTGCTCTCTCAACATATGAGCCCTTGCATACTTGAAGCACTTACCTCCTTTAGATGCCTACTTAATTATCCCAGCCTTTCCCAACAGCGAGAGCCGGGAGGCCATCCCCCCCAACCCTGCTCCCCCTTTTTCCTCATTGCAGAACCATGAAATGAACACGAAACATTGTAAAATAAAGACGGCAGAGTCAAGGTGTGCCTTCTCTGGGTGAAGCACGGAGATCTTTTGAATAGATACTAAGCAGCGTTGCGAGATAAATACTTGTTGATCATATATCACATCCCTCGTCTTCTTGGCCATAGCCAGTGCCAATAGGTTATTATCGTCCGCATCCCGGATCACGAGGGAGGCAAGTTAGCACCATACATCTTTCGAGGTGTGTAGTGACTCCAAACATGTTGCTTATGAGTTTCCCGTCTATTTCGGATCAAATTCGTGCGACTTGGGTTGACAGCGAGGTCGCAAGGCGTCCCGTCATCTAGAGCATTCCATGAGCGGCGAAATTGAATTGTAGACTACCTAGAATCGTACACAGAAGCCAAGCGATGTCCGTGGCCGGAACTTTTCTGCGACCAAAAAGAAACCAAGCAAATGTGGCAACATTGACACCTCACCACGTTTACGACAATCTGGGGGTGGGAAGTGCAAAGCAAACACAATCAATACAAGATGATGTAGGGGGTGGTGAGAACGCAGTCAAACGAAATATGTTGGAAACCGACCCTGATCGGTATACTCCTTCGGACAGTCCGGCTTTTACTCCTCGTCGTCAGACTCATCATCCTCAGCCTCCTCCAGCCACTTCATGAAGGGCTCAGCAGCCTTGCGGATCTTGCGAGAAGTAGACAGGTCTACATACTTCTTGCTCGCCTTGCTTCCCCACTTCTGCAGGACCTCCTCAGAGGCAAGGTCGTGCTGGTAGTAGAGCATCAGAATCTTGACGAGCTTGTCAAGAAACTCGGGTGTCTCCTTCATGCGGTCACCGATGAGGCGCTCCGTACCTCCGAGCAGGGCCTTCTGGTGACGCTCGGATTCGCCAATGATCTATTATCTTCGTTAGTCGAGATTGCATTCAATAGTCCGTCTGCCGGGGGGGGGGGGGTTGTTGTTCAGATACGTACCTTGGTCAGGAGGGCGGCACGCTTGGGAATCTGGACGAGGATGTTCTCGTTGAAGAGGGTCAGGACGAGCACCTGGACAGTGCGGTGCTTTGTCTCAATGCCCAGCTCCTTGGCCTTGACATAGACGTCAACGCCATCAATTTTGTCAACACTTCCCTTTTCCTCAACCTGCTCCTGAATCCAGTCGCCCAGCTGGTCGTAGACGGTGTTGCCACCACCCTCGCCATCTTCATCCTCATCGTCGCCGTTGATGACAAGCTTCTGCTTGAACTCGCCGGGCAGCTTCTGCTGGCGGGCCTTGACGGCCTCCTCACTCATGTCGACTGCCCAATCATCGTCCTTGACGGCATCAGTGCTCTTAATTTCCTGAGCCTCGGCCTTGATCTTGCGGGTAAGAGCATCGTCGTCACTGGCGATGTCGCCGTTGGCGTCACCGTTGGCACTGCCGCTGTCACCGTTGTCCTTGTCAGCGGAGTGATCGGACTTGTCATCGTCGTCACTGCCTTTGCCATTGGCCTGGCCGTTCTGCTTAGCCTTGCGGGCGGCCTTGCGTTCGGCCTTGTCCTTCTTGTTCTTCTTGGATGTCGCCTGGTTCTTGATGATGAAACCACTCAGCTTGTGGCGCAGGTCCACGGAGGAGTGGACACCACAGGCCTTGCAGTCGAGCTCGATGATGCCATCCTTGATCTCGACCTTGGTCTCGGGGTTCTTGCACTTCTGACACAGGACAAACTTCTTGATGAAGATGTCGAGGAGGTCCTGGAGCTTGGCCGACTCGTGAGCGCCGTTGATGATCCAACGATCATCCTTTGGGTCAATGTTGGTCTGGGCGCCAAGCTCGAAGCCGAAGAACTTGATCAGGTAGGCGCCAGGACGATCGAGGGACTGGGCGACGCTGGTCAGGTTGACGACGACGGTCTTGATACCATTGCCTTTGCCTTCGACCTTGGTCTGGAGGCGCTCCATCTTGTAGCGATAGAAGCTGTCGCTGACATCGCGACGTACGTTGATGAGAGCAGCCATTCTTGCAGATTTTCAGGTGGACAGCCGCTATGTAAGGCTGTCGGTTTTGATCTGTGGACGAAGGGAGACGTTTGTGCTTGGGCTGCTGAGGCGATGAAGGAAGTGTTGGGTGTCACAAGTTACTGGACTTGTATTGAGTGACTGGACATGGGGCTCTGGGGCGCGAGGACGGTGATAGAGGCGGAACGGGGCCGGATGGTTAATGCTGAACTGTACTGAAGTTCAACATGAGGGGGACCTGTATGTTCGGCTGCTGGGCAGGCATGAAAGCGTCGAGACTGCTTGCTGCTGGAGACTAATGGCTTCAACCGTCTGGACTAAGGTTAGGGCTACAAGGCTTTCGTGGATTACGAAAGAGCTGTAGCTCAAGGGGAGGGTCGGAGTGTCGGTGGACGGGAATTTTGTCGTGCTGATACATAAACAGCTTCTGTGTCCTGTATCGAACGGTGATGGTTTGGTCCTTCGAGGAGATCGAGAGTGACAACGAGACCGATGTAGAATCGTTGCTGTTGCAGTCGAAAGTGTCGAGGAGATAGAATTGATAGGCTGGAGATGGCGGACTGATGGGTTTGAAGATGAGGTTTCGGGCGAAGTTGCTGCTTCGGATGCGGCGGGGCTCGATTTGAGTGTTGAGTGCGTAAGGGGCGCGCGTCGATATGTTTGGCAGTCGCAAGAGGGCCACAGCGCCACGAGTGAATTTCAGTGCAAAACCTAGGCTGTATGAGTTTGACAGAGGTGATGACTTGATGGGGGAAAAAAATTTCCAACGCAGGTGGGAAGAATGGTGGGTTGAGTAGTTGTGGTGTGGGTTTTTGGAAAGAGATGGAGTTGAAAGAGGAGGAAAGGAAAAAGGATCGGAGTCAAGTGCCAGAAAAATGGGGCTCTGGTAAAAAAGCTCAGGCGCGGCCCACCAGATCGCAGTCTGCCTGTCCGTACTGTGGTGGCCCGGCCTCGTCCAGTAGGGTGACAGCCACTAAGCGCAGCCACTGAAGGCAGCAGCTCTGCCCCACGGTGCAGTGATGAGGCTTAGCTAAACGGCTCACCTCACACTGTACCATGACTGTTGAAGGTGTCATCCACTGCCGCCTACTTAGCACAATCACATGCTACAGTTAGTCACATACACTACCGAGTACTTTGTATGTCTTCGCTCAATGGCAAGCTGTTGTCGTTAGTTCGTGCCTAGTCCCAACGGTCCAGTAGAAGCCTGAACCTTTTTTATTTTTATTTTTGTTATGAATGTGCGTACAATAACACAAAGGCAAACTTGAACCATCATAAAAGGGACAATATCTTGATGTGCCTGCAGTATAGAGGCTCACATTCTTCTGTAAAATGTATGTAGTCATGCCTGTGATTTGTACAACAGAGGGAAGGAACGGGGGCCGCTGAGATTTTGGATCAATTTGGAGGTGCAGGAGCCCAGTCCATCTGAGCCCAACCCAAGCACATTGCCTAATCCTTCACCTGCCTCATTCATTCATTTGCAACGAAACGCATAAGACATCTCTGAGCCTTCGGCCTAGCTGAGATCAACGTGTCCTCCATCTCCATCATCTCTTGCCTCATGCCTTGGCCCGGCACCGTGCTGTACCGCGAGTAAACATCCCTCAGCAGGATCTTCATCTCCGCCAGCGCGAGGTGCTTGCCAACACAGCCCCGTCCGCCGTTTGCGAATGCGAAAAAGGCCCTCTTCCTCACCGCGTCTTTGCCGTCATCCGCAAGCCATCGCTCAGGGTTGAACCTGTCCGGCTCGGGAAAGAGGGTCTCGTCTATACGGTGCACCGAGTAGGCCTGCGAGCTGACGATGGTGTGCTCTGGGATGAAGTACCCATCGATCGTTCTCCCGCCCGCTGGCACGTATCGAGGGAGTGACATTGGGATGGCGGGATAACATCGAAGGCCTTCCATCACCACCGCATCCACATACGACAGTCTATCCCAGCTCTCGCTCTGCCCCCTGGCGCGCAGCTCCGCGCGCATCTTCTCCTGGAAGCCCGAGGACCTGGGCTGTGACAGCTCCCACATCAGAAAACAGAGGGCGTCGCCCGTGGTGTCGATGCCGGCAACCATGTGGTCCAGACACTCAGCCGCGACAGTCGTGCTCTCCAGATCCCAAGCCTTGTCGCTCAGCCTGCTCATCAGGGTAAACGGCCGCGCCTCGGCGCCCTTGTCTGTAGCGTCCAGGACGAAGTTGTCGGCCAGCGGCGTGTCCCTCGGCGGGGCGATGAGGTTGAGGACGGAGCTGATGATGCTGTGCAGGGTCGGGGAGTAGTACCTGACCAGACGGTTCTGCAGCGAAGAATCCGATGTGACTTCGAGCATGATCTCCTCGTCTTTGCCCTGGCGCAACGAGTCCGCGCCGAGGGGATGGAAGATATGGTGCGAGGCACAGTCAAACGCATAGGCGTGCAGGGCGGTGTAAATATCCACCTCGTCGCCGCGGGACCCCTCTACCCGGTGTACGAATCGCCGGCCGCGCTCCTCGATCCCCTCGATACTTTCGCCCCGCGTCACGTTGCTGTTCGCATACCTGTCTGCGAGGGCCCGCTTCCGCCGGGCATGGGCATCCTTGTCGAGCGTCGAGAACATGGTCCGCCGTCCATAGACAGTGAAGAGGTTGTAGAACTCCGTCTTGTCGTAGCCGCTGCCGCCAGAGCAGTAGATCTCCTTGACCGCGGCGGCCGAGCTGAAGCTGACCTCGTTGGGCGCGATGCGCACCACGGGGCCGTAGCGAAGGTGCAGATCATGCACGAACCGCGTGCGCTGCGCGTGAAACTCGGCCCATTTGACGGGCAGGGATGTGAAGAGAGAGTATCGCGGCCCAGGTAGACGGGCTAACGGGGATCGAAGACGGCGGACGAGAGTGAGAGTGACGAGGAGAAAGAGAGAGGGGATAAGGAACACGGGTGAGAGGAGTAGCATTGTGAGATAGTGGGGAAGCACCTGGGCAAGACGGTGTATCAGGGGAGGGGATGAACCTCTCTAACGGAGTTCGAGGTGCCGTGACGTTGATTGTTGTTCTTCTTCCGTGGCCAGTCAGTCTCCTCCCAGCAAATATTTCTATGCTCGCTACCTCTCATCACCACAAAAGCACTTGAGAATGACCTCCGCGACTTTGAAGTGGATGGATGCTGTGAAAAGAAGGTGCAGGGGAATTTTGTGCTGGACCTGCTACCGCGTGTGCCGAGCAGGCTTAGATATAGGACTTGAGACCAGAGACTGCGCAGATGCGCTGTTAGAAGAAAGATACTGTGATAAAAAGAAACAGACGAAATGACCAATCGTTCTGTTCTTCAAGGTCATCCATACCCTGCTTATCGTCTCCTCCGGCCGGCCGACTCCGGACCGGGTCTGGTAAGTAGCGTCAACGCCCCGCCCCGGCTTAGCATAGCTTCTTTTATACAGAGCGAAAGACGCAGTTTCCCCATAACGATCATGGAAGAACCACAAGTAAGACGTTCATTTCTTCTTCCTGATGATACGAGCGATACTCTTTTCTGGAAATATGTGTGTCTATATTTCAGTAGGCGCAAGTGGAAATTGGGGGCCTTCTTCTATTTCAGTTGAATCTTAAATCGCTTCTTCTTCTATGAACCTTCAAACCCCAAACATGGCTGCAGTGTATAAGTAAGTATATAGGGTTGAGGCTGAACATGTTTCCATTCCTATGGCTAACCATGGAGTCTTACCATGTACACGTACATGTCTTTCCAGCCACTCGGAGTCCGCGCTGGCTGTCTCTTCTAACCTATGGGCTTTATGCGCGAGCGAGCGAGCGCAATCTTGGCCGCTTCACCACCACTTCCGCTTCTGGCGCACAGTTCAGATCCAGCGTGAGGGGCGTGTTGTTGCGACACGAATTCACAAATTGATTTTTACAGGACCCCCAGAGCTTCTCCTCTCAATGGGAATCACCACTCCCATCAGCCTCGTCACTCAGACGAAACCCGCGGCCCCAGCCAGTACTCGACCGCCTCTCCCAGAGTCGGTGCAACCTCGTAAACCTGCCTGGAGACCAAGTCCAAGGCACACTACCTGCCCGGCTTGGTACTCTCCTCGGCCGCGAGGTCCCGCTCGACCATCTCAATAGATGACAGGCTAGGAAATCTTTTTGAGAAGTCTTGGAGATAGTCGTCCTTTTCTTGTTGGCTCATGTCTAGGGTGGGCTGGCCTGGGAGATCTGCCGCTACCAACACCTCGAGACGACCAGTCTGCCGCATGCCACTCATGTTGACCGAGCCACTCGAGCCGCTCGTGGGCGTCTTGTTGAGGTGGTTTGGTTTCGGTGGGGCCATTGGCTTGATGTCTTTCGGCGGCACTGGCGGTCGTGAAAAATTGGTTGGTTTCGGGGACATGCTCGATACCCTGTTGAGAGACGCAGAGCCAGGGCCGGGAGTTTTTCGAGGCGGTATCACAGAACCCCGGTCCCCGACTACAGGTTTGCGAGGTATATCAGGTTTCGGATTGACAGCCTGCGTCGGCGTGCTGGAAGGAGCCGTGTATTGCCCGTAGCCCTCTGCGGTCCTCCTGACGTTCGTTGAGGAGCGGGTATTCTCGTCCAGCAGGCTTTGCACCTTATTCTGAATCGCAGCAGCTCGTGATGAGCCGACTACGGGAGGGGGTGTTGGCCTTCCCCCCTCCCCACGGGCGGCTACTCGCGCTCGGTATTCAGCCTGCGCCACGGCAACTCGCTTTTCCTCGTCTGCCAGCTGCTGCCTCTCCATTTCGCGGCGCATCTCCGGTGTCATAGTGTCTATCTCGTCGAGTGCACGGCCGTCATCACTTTGTCCGTCGGTAGCTTCAGATCCCGCGATGGGTGTCAGATCCTTGCGCTCAAATGCTCTTGAAGGTGATGGTGTCCGCAGTGGCGGCGGCGCAGGTTGACTGGACTCGAAACGTTTGAACGCGTCACCGAATTTGCCAGCGAGAATCGAGGACGACTTCTTTCCCAGAGACGAAAGACTAGTTCGCTTGCCTTCCTCGCTTTTCCTGGGCTTAGAGTCTTCCATCGAGCGGAGGAAGTCCACATTGGACTCGATGTTGGTCTCGTCGGGCTCATTCAGCAAGCTTGGGGGAACTTCCTTGTCTGTTGGAAGCAGACTCGGCGAAGGCAGTGCTGGGGACGCGAGCGGCTTCGGGATGCTCTCCCGCTCGCGCAGAAAGTCCAAATTCGACTCAAGGTGGGTGCTGACTGGGCGAGGGCGTCCCGACATGGACGCCGATTTGCTCAGTGGCTCTCCGAGATTTTCCATGCTGGGACGGCCGCCCTCGAGGGAGGGTCGTGCCGAGGAGGATGCGTGCCGTACATGCCCGAGGAAAGAGGCGCTTGATCGGATTTTCGGAGATTCTTTACGAGTTGGCAAGCTCGCCTCTTGCGTTCTCGTCAGGCTCGAAGATCGGTTATGCCGATCGGGGAAACGATAAAGCTGATATTGTGACGGCGTCCTCGAGTTTTGCCGTTCCATGGGTGGGGTGGTCATGGTCCCCGTCGATACCATCGTGGGTCGTGTGGGCGACGGCTGGAACACCTGGGCAGAGCCCGAGGAAATGGCCTGCAGTTCAGGGGTGCTCATGATGATCTCAGACGCGCGGCTCATCTCGGTTGATTTAAGTGGCCCCGATCCAGCCTTTGGTGGTGACTGTGCTGCTGTCTTCTCTGACGAAGTCGAAGGGGCTGCTGGTATTACACGAGGCGCTTCTCCTTCATCAATTGGCAGACCTTGCGAGATATCAAAGGCATTGTCTGGAGCCTTGTCGGGCGCCTCGTTCCCAGCAACAACAGGCGAACTCGTACTGTCAAAATCGAATTTGATGCCCTTCTCGTGCAGAATGGAAAATTGATCGAGTGTCGGGAATCTCGATGACAACTCATCGCCCGCCTTTGCACCAGCACTGGAGTCGAGTGCGGCAAAAGGATCGCCGTTTGTAACGGGCTTCGGTGAAGGACTGGGTTTTGTCGCATGACTAGGCTGCGGTGCTGCGGCTGGTAAACGGCCCCTCCTCATGGGCGCAATTTCTGGAATTGCTTGTTCATGTTGTGTCGGTGGAGAGAAGACGGCCCCAACCGCAGGAGTCGAAGAGTTTGAGGTGGCTTGTGGTGGTGGTGCTTCTCGATGTTGGGAGTCTGACTTTGACCTGCCAGTGTATATCTGCGCCAATACCGTCATGGTTAGCTTGGGATATTGCCCTAAAGACTCAAAATAGTGAAAAAGCATACATCTTTGATGGGAATCTCACGGCCCTGCATAGTACAGGACTCCCGAAGCACTTGGTAGACGTTTGGTCTGGACTGCGGGTGCTCTTTCAACATGGACGCTACGTACTTTACTGTCAGCCTAGTACACAAGATAGCCACATCCCTCTATAAACTTACCTATCAGCTTTTTTAACCTGTCTGAGAAGACTGGATAACTCGGGAACCTGTAGCTTGCATTGAGGATTGCGAGCTGGCCCTGGTCCTCAAAAGGTGTTGTGTAGTAGCACAGCTTGTACAACAAAACCCCCAGGGCCCATATGTCTGACTTCTCATCGATAGGTTGTTTTCGGTATACATCAATCATCTCTGGACTTCTGTACTGCATAGTTGTGTGCTTCTGAACATCTTCCTCCACCAGCCGGCACTCAATCACTGTTGTTGGGGCAGGCCTGGGGACTGCAGCAGAGCCAAAATCGCACAGCTTGAACTTTTTTCTTGAGCCAGTGGTTGTAATCAGGACATTCTCCACCTTCAGGTCTCGATGTAGCAATGGGGGTTTAAGGTAGTGCATGCAGGCAACACCCTCAGTGACGTCTGTGAAGATCTGGAGGATCTCAGGCTCCGTCAATCGGTGTTGTAGCCTCGTGTTCATAAAGTCGATCAGTCCTCCCCCGTTGCAGTACTCCATCAGCAGGAACACCTCGTAGCCGCCGCCCCTGAGCTCGGAGGCGTGGGAGTCGATATACGTGACGATGGGGCGGTGGCCCTTCAGCCTCTTCATGGTCTCGACCTCGGTGCGCATGCCCTTGAGAGCCTCCTTATCCGGAACGGCCACGCGCTTGAGCACGGCGATGTCGGTGCCGTCGATGGGCTTGGGCATCTTGACTAGGTAGACGTGGGCGAAGCCGCCCTCCGACAGGTACTTCTGGATCACCACGCGATGGCTGCCCACCTGGATCTTGGTGCCTGGAGAGAAGGTGCCGGCGGGCGCTGCTGGGCCGCCCGCTATGATGGGCACAGCCTGGGCACCATAGGACACGGATTGGCTGTGCCGTGAGGCCGCGGCCGTGGGGGGTTGGCCGTAGGATGCCATCGCGATGGCCTGAATGGGACCGGTCGAGGGACTGAGCCGGAGGCCTGGTGTCGGGGCCAGAGAGGGAGGAGGACGGCGACGAGGAGGAGAAGGAGGAAGGACGGACGGAGAAACGGAGGCAGTCGAGTAAAGTCGGACAACGATGAGGACAACGAGGGAGGTAGGAGGCAGAGAGGCTTCAAGGCCGAAGGTCGTTGGTCGCTTTAGAGTGGAGCTCGCAGGTTGCAATAGGGGGTCTGTTGCTTAGGTAAAAAAAATCTAAAGGCCTCTTCAAGGAGACAGTTTGGCGGTGACGATGTTCGTCGGGTCGGCGTCGGCGTCGATAGAACTAGAGCGTGGCAGGTTGAGAGCGGGTCAACAACTTGCAGCTTGCAAGGTTGCCTGTGCAGATCAAGGCATTTGGCTCGACAAGGGCGTTTTCTGGTCTATAACAATGCCATTTCCTTTTTTGCAGATCTTGTATCTCGGCCTGTGCCAGTAATCAAAGATTCAATGGTGGTATTGTTGTGACGTCGTCTTCGTCTGAGCTGTCGTGGTCATCTTCGTTCTCGTAGTCTTCGCAAATGCGGGCGCGATTTCGACAGACAGTCAAACACTGACGGGATGGCTGGCTGGCTGACTGGCTGGCTGACTGAGTGACTGACAAGCTAAGCTTGGCAAGGTGCCAAGTGCATTGACTTCGTCAAGTGTCTCGACGGTCAGGTGCAAAAAACTTAGGCAATGAGAATGCGGCAGGTGTTGTTCCAATTCTGGTGCCTGGCCCTGTTTCATTCATGCCGGGGGGGCTTGGGTTTGGGGGGGGGGTAGCATTGGTGAGCCTCGCCCGCTAATCACGGATATGGCCCGCTGTGGTGGGATCTAAGGCCTGGCACACGCAGCGGCGAGGCCGCGCTAGGCGGAAAAAAGAGGGAAGACAGACGGCATAAAAGTCAACGTACTGAGTATGATACAGTACAGCACAGTATAGCATGCATGCAGTACTCCACACGCCGCACTGCGCTACATCAGCATGCTCGGACCACGCATACGATTCAACTGCTACATGGACATCACCCACAAATTGGTCCATGCATTTATGTGTCTAATACTACATCTGTATAAAGTCTTGATCTCCTGCTCCTTCATCTCGGAGTCATCACGGTGATCATTTAGGGGTCACTCACTGATCAAAACTCGCAATCGGACACAGACTACAGTTACTCCGCCACTCTCAGCTGCGCACTCCCGCGCGCCATCAGCTAATAATGAAGGCGCCAGGCTGCACGTGCAGAAGGCTTATGATCTTGGTCTTAGTCGCTCTTTTCGAGACTCTCCAGAAACCTGACAACTCTTTCTGCAAGCCACTCCTGCGACGGTGGCGGGTCTACATTGTGGCCAGCCCCAGGAATCAAGGCAGACAAGTCACTTGCTTTGGGGCAGTTTGACTTCCACTTGGCCAGCAGCTCCTCACGGTTGACAGACGCGGGTACATATTCGTCCTCAGCTGAGGGGACGATGAGGATGGGTTTCTGGACCAAGCCCCAAATCGCTGCCACCTGGCCATCAGACAGATCAGAAGAGAAGAAATCGTCATCACCCCTGCGCGTAGGTAGGACCTCAATTAGCTGACTGTTTCCCTTCTATTTCCTTCTCCCCCGCTGGTCTAGCGAACAAAACTCACCCAACAGCAGCCAACGAATGCAGTCGGTAGGCAGTCAACGGGCATTCGAAGGGAAAGTCGGGCGGCAGCCTTGACTTTGGCACGGCATCATTTGCCTTGCCAGCATCTATCATCTCCTTGGCAGTCGAAATGAAACTCTCCGTTGTCTCCTGCCCTGAGAGGTGGACGTAGGCCTCGCGATCGGAGACGGGGGCTTGGATGATGAAGCCGTCTACAGGCTCGTTCCCGTACTTGGCGTACTTGTTGTACTCTATGCAGTCCTGCAAAACGGAGGGGTTGTTCAGCGGTGGTTGGTGGTGCAAATAGACACATGAGCTTTTCCATCATCTTACTTGACAACCCGTAGAGTGTCCCATGAGCACGACCCTTTTCTTGCCGATGTCTCGTAGGTACTTCACCAGCGCTGAAATGTCCTCTACATCATCTGCAAGGCTGGTATAGCCAAAACCCGAGAATGAGGAGCGAATGCGAATTTCAAAGATAGAGTAGTTGAGCCCTGTCGTGGAATCGATCTTTTCAGCGACAGTTCGTACATAGGGAACCGTATGAGGACCATCCATCAACCCGCCGACAAAGATCAGTGCATTCTGAGCTGACGATGATCCTAGCTCATACGCGTGCGCATGCTGGATCCTGTGGCTTTCGTAAGGGTGAACCCTCACGGCGAACGGAGCGGCGTGTGGGGTGGCCATGATGAAGAAAAGCAACATAAATGAAGCACAGGACCAAAGCGACAGTAGCAAATCAAACTCTGTCTGTCCTTTGCTGCTTTGGGGGGGAGGGGCAGAGTGGTAGGGGGTTACTTAAGAGACCACCATCCCAAGGATGCGTTAATACAAGCTACAGGTTGACTCTTTATGCAGGTAGGGTTGGATTGGTGGGGCATCCTTCCATAGCAGCCTAGCATGCTAGGACTTGCCCCCACGTTTGTGCTGGTGGGGCTGCTTCAGTGACCTTCTAACCACAGCACTACCTAATCTGTAGACCCCTCACTGCACACACTCCAACCCTGCCATTACCGTAAAACCTGGGTACAGGGCTTCAGTCAGGCTGCACGATTATACGCCTGCACTCGCTAATTGAGGTAAGCCTGCCTCAAACACACAGCAGTTGTGTTCCGTTCCAAGGACTCAACGTCTTCTAAAAACATTATTGTCCCTTGAAGAGGTCGTCGCCGCCTTAGGTTTGACTCCGTTGCGTTTTGCCCCAGCTCGGGCATAAAAGCAGCGGCGGATTCTTTCAACATGGCCCAACAGCTTGGGCCACACTCTGAGTTTACCTCGTCAGTCAGGACTCAGTTCTTTGCAAAGGTCAGGACGAATTTTGCCTAGACACGGCTAAGGGGCTTGTCTCCCATATCACCCTGTCCTTTTTTTCTGTTCTTTCTTCTTTTCCTTTTCGCTGACAAGGCTACAGCTCAAGCCTGTTTGTGTCGAGATCAGCAAATTCGCCCTGAAAGGTGAACTAGGTCCAGAAGGGGCGAGACGGACTCAAGACCTTCTACACCAGCTCAACGGCATTCTCGAAGGTCAGATCAAGTACGATGCAAGTGCACTAGACGATAAGATTGCCGACTACGTCTTCTTCCCTCTGTCGCACCTGTTGCGTCGGCACGACGCTCAACCTATCCGCCTCATCGAGACGGTCATCAAGACGTTGCGGCTGCTCATCCAGCATGGGTGGAAAGCCAGAATCTCCAAGGACTTGTCGCAGCAGCTTCTCATCCTGCTTACCTTCATCATCGGTGGTGTTCCGGGCAGAGAGACCAGCCAACCTGCAAAGCCCGAGGAGACCGTCCTTGAAGGTTACAAAGCTCTCACTGCACTAATTAAGACAGCTGGGGTGTCGGCCAAGGACTCGCCGCTCACGGATGCGAAGATCATACCGTCGTTTGGACATGCGGTGTCGGTCATTCTAGACGGTGTCACCGACGGAAGCACTCCCGAAATTCAACTCGGGTCACTGCTGGCCCTTTCAGCCGTCTATACGACCGTCAAGCAGGACGAAGTACTGGCTACATTCTTCCCGGGGACTGTGTCTTCTCTGAGCCGCCTGCTATCGCCGCCCTCATCTACCAAGGCACAGAGGAGAGTACTCTTTAGCGGTACGAACATTCTCAAGCTTGTTCTCACTAAAGTCCTGAGCGACCTGAAGATACGCAACCTGCTTCGGGAACATGACAAGAAAGACGCTCTTGTTTCTGAGGAACAAAGCCAAAATGAGAAGGGCCAAGGGAAAGTGCTCACACCTCCGTGGTTAAGCGCTACGGTAGCACAGGTCAAGATTGCCCTGTCGACTATTTTGAAGCTGAGAAACCACGATGGCGCAGATGTGCGCCATGCCGTGGAAAAGCTGTGTATTGCTTTGATGGATGAGTGCCATTCGTCCCTGTCCAACTGTACATCGATGTTCGTTGAGACCGCTATGGTCTTGAGAGAAGACCACGGTGAGGAAGGTTCTGGCTTCGGCGTGCGCGACGATGGAGACGACCGCTCCCTCTTCTATGGCACGTCACTCCAAGACCTTGCTATCATATACCCGGAGCTGGTGGACTCTGTCAACACTACCGTGCACAACTGGATCACGAGCATGCCTCGTATGATGCAGTCAGGCGACGAGCGAGTCAAGCAGCGGGCCATTCGCAATATTACGAAGGGCCAGGAGTTTCTATCAGCCCTTGGTGTTAATTCATCGAGCCTCGAAGAGTCTCTGTCATCCGCTCTTAGAGACAGCATCGTCGCGTTGATTCTTAACTCCAAGAACCCCAAAGTCTTGAACGAGGTCAATCTGGACATGGATCTTTGGCGAGATCCAAGCTTGGTACACACAGGTGGATCAGAACTACAGACCTACCAGCCCGTGCTTCTGCCTCATGGTAGCCAGCGGGACACCCGGAGTGATGTGGCTGCTCTGATACAGAACATTGGCTCCTCGAGGCAGCAGACCAAGCTTGCGGCAGAGATGCTGCCCTATCTTCGCGACTCTCGTGGTGTCGACCAGATTGCCTCATACTGGCTGTCCTTTCAGCTCCTAAGATCCTCTTTCACCAAGACCACAGAAGTCGATGACCTTCTGGACTTTACAGACGCGGTAGCAGACCCTGCCTCTGAAGATCAGAACCTCGTCTTCGATGAGCTGTATTCTTTTTCAGTGTCTATCCTCGATGCTCACTCTGAAGCGACTGACGATACCGACTGGCGCCTTGAAGCAACAGCTCTCGAAGTCATCGCCTTTGCGGCCTCCCGTCTTAGCCAATCATTCCGCCCGGAACTGATTGATGTGCTCTATCCCGTCTCAACCTTCCTTGGCTCAGCACGTCCGGAGCTCAGAAGCCACGCGATCACCACGCTCAACAATCTCGCTGAAAGCTGCGGCTACGGGAGCGTCTCCGAATTGATCATTGACAATGTGGACTACATGGTCAACTCGGTGTCATTGCGTCTCAACCAGTTTGATATCTCTCCTGCGTCGACCAAAGTGTTGACTATGATGATTCGTCTCACCGGACCTAAGCTACTCCCCTTTCTAGACGATGTCGTGGCGGGGATTTTTGCTGCACTAGATAATTACCACGGCTACACTGCTTTCGTGGAGAATCTATTTAGTGTACTGTCAGAGGTTGTTGAACAAGGCGTCAAGTCTGATAGACTGATTACAGAAGGCGGGCAGACTGGGCCCGCCCACCACAGGAAGCGTCCGTTACAATCTTCAGGTGTGCAAGATACCCTCACCTTCCTACACAAACGCACCAAGAGAGCCAGAGAGCAGGAAGAAGAAGGAGATATCGAGGAGATAATACGTGGGCACCCTCGGAATGCGTGGAAATCCGCCAAGGACGAACTTGATGCCATAGAAGCCCGAGATCATGGCGAGGACGAACCGCCCGAAGACGCACCTCAAGACAGTGAAGAGATTACGATACCAACAACGCCAACCTATACACTAATGACCAAGATTACCTCCTTGACTCAACACTATCTCACCTCGCCTCAGCCGACTCTGCGGAAGCAACTACTCGACTTGCTTTCGAAAGTGTCGCCAGCACTTGCACCAGACGAGAATGCATTCCTCCCGTTGGTAAACGACGTCTGGCCAGTCGTCATCAGTCGGCTGCATGACACGGAGCCATACGTCGTGGTCGCTGCCTGTGGAACGCTAAGCGCACTCTGTGAAAGTGCAGGCGATTTCTTGAGCACCCGCGTAAAGACGGAGTGGTGGGAAACCCTAGGATCATGGTGTTTCAGAGCCAAGGATGAGGCGCGCAAGAGCAGAGGTGGTGGCACTACGGCCAAGTCAAAGAGTACGGCATCAGGTAACAGTAACGATATTCTCATACCGATGCGAGGCGCAGATGATTCCGACGGGCTTCAACTTGAGGCTGCTGCGTCGCGCACAATAACAACGAGTACCGGCCTGGGCAAGTTCGCCTCAGCCGCGCAAGCATGGGTCGCGGTCGTCTCAATGCTCATCGCAATTGTCTCTTATGTAAAGATCGAAGATGAGATTTTCGAGCAGATTCTCGACCTGCTGGCCGACGACATCCTGCCGCGCAGCGAGGAAGCTCGAAAGGCGTTGGAGGCTGTGAATGCCGACTCAGTTTGGCTGGCACTGTATGAAAGAGGATTTTTGGCTGCGCCTCCAACCAAACCTGCAATGGACGGAGTGATCTTTACGCCGTTAAAGGGCGGGTAAGATCTGGGAGCAATGGATCGAGTCACGGTCTGACACAGTGTTCTGGTGTGGCTAATCATGGATTTACTGCTGTACTGCCTTAGTTGCACAATAGAGCATTCGAGCACCTAATTATCCAGGGAGTTACAGTATAATTAAAGCGCAGACCAATTAGCTCTGCTCGGCAACCCTGGACCTTGCAGCGCACAGATGTACCCTAACGATCGGCTCAGCTTCCGTGGCTGCAACGTTCCACTCCGATCCTCCCATTCCCTTATAATTCTGCAAAAGCCTTCATCAATTCCGATGTCCCGGTTGCGGTGGAGTTGAGGAGCCAGATGCAATGTTGCTGTAGTAATTCTTGTCGATGGGTACACCGGGCGGAGAGGCCGGCACGATCCCCTACGGCCCCCTCGAAACCTCTCACACCGTGCGGCTGATCAGCGCCCAGCGTTTTCCCACGGACGCGAACATCAGGTTGTCACTTCAACATGTTGACCTCTTCAACAACGAGACCTGCCCGCACTACACGGCCATCTCCTACGTTTGGGGCCCGCCGAGGCTCGACCCTCGGATCGTGCTCATCGAGGGTCAGCCGTGCAAGGTCCTTGTGAACATCTACCCCATCCTGGAGCTCATGTGCGACCACAGCGCCCTAGGAGGGGATGCATACTTCTGGATCGACTATCTCTGCATCAACCAAGGTGATGAGCGCGAGCGCGGCCAGCAGGTCGCCCTCATGGGCCAGCTGTATGGCCGCGCCTACCGCACGGTCGTCTGGCTCGGACCCAGCACACCCGACACCCGCGGTGCGACCACGGCGATGCACCTCATTGCGGCATGGAGACATGGGACAGCCCCCCAGGAGCAAGCTGCCGCGCGAGACGCCATCACGAGCGATCAGTGGCGCGCACTGAGCAGATGGATGCTTCGGCCGTGGTGGACGCGCGTGTGGACGCTGCAGGAATTCCTGCTGCCTGACAAGCTGTTGTTCCACTGCGGGCCCGAGAGCGTCACCAAGGCGACGTGGTCACAAGCTGTGGGCATGTTGTACGACTATGCCGCGGTGGGCAAGCTGGAGCACAAGGCCTTTGGGAACCAATGGGCGAGGAGAAGACTGCTGGGACACTATGACAACGACATGTTTAGGGACAACATGGGTCTCGTGGCCATGATGGCTTATGTAGGCTATTACCAAGCGACAGATCAGAGGGATCGGATCTATGCGCTGTTGGGTGTTTGCACCGCCCGAGATCGAGATGTGGTTGGGGAAGCAGACTACCACGCGAGTGTCGAGGAAGTGTATACACGGCTGGCAGTGAGGTTCATACAGGTGCATCGCAGCCTCGATATCATATGCTTCGCGGCGCTGTTTAATAAAGCCTTCGATGGCGATGACGATGAGGGCGACGACGAAGAACCATTGCCTTCCTGGATACCAGACTGGCGACGCTTTGCTTATCGGGCTTCACGGCCAGTGCCTTCGATGGTCAGCGAGCCGAGCCGACAGCACATTGGCAATTTTCGACCTACGGGTTTCCAGCCAAATTCGGACCTGGTATACATGGCCTCAGCAAACCTCCCAGCGCAGTACTTCATCTCAGAAGACCAGCGACGGCTGACCTGCCAAGGCTTCATCATTGACACCATCGATGGACTGGGCCCCGCTCATCACCCTGCACCCGATGACGATGCTGACCCGAGCCTTCACCTGGTCCAAGCTACATCTCGAACGAACCTTACAGAAGCAAAAAAATACTTGGCTCTCGACAGACTCCTCTCTCAAGCATCCTCCGACTCGGTTCTCGAGGCCCTCGTTCGCAGCCTCTCACTCAACCGATCCGGTCGATACCTCACCTCCGCAGCCCATCTACCATCTTACACGCACGAGTTCCAACAAACTCTAACGGACGTGATGGACGGTCGACCTCTCCCCACAGAGTGCATGCCGGTGATCGAGTGGTTTCTGGCGAACCAAACCCTCCGCGTCCGAGGCGCCACGCTCAGAGATCACTGCGAGGCAGCGACGCCTCCGCCAGCTACAAGGATGGGGACAGCGGGACGAAAAAAACATACCATCTGGCGCGCGGCGGAAACGACAGTGGGGGAGTGGCCGTGGGATTGTCGGCTGGTCGTCACGGCTGGAGGGGACGTGGGCATGGCGCCGAGGCTGGCGAGGAAGGATGATGAAGTTTGTGTGCTTATTGGATGCAGCGTTCCTGTCGTCTTAAGACGGTCGAACTATGATGATGCAGTCTTCACCCTGGTCGGCGAGTGTTTCTTCCCTGGCATTATGGAGGGCGAGGCCCTTGATGAAGGGAAAGCGATGCGAGACTTTGTTTTGGTGTGAGGAGGGAAGGGACAGCGAAGAACGGGCCTTGTCAACGCTGTTCTTTGACAAGCTCGTGGTCGTCCCACATGAGGTGGTGCAGAAGAATGTCGCGAAGAACTAGGAAAAGTAATATGTCAAATGTGGCACTGCGTGCGTTTTCTCTTCATATCGTCTAGATCATCAAGCTTCTCGTTGCCTGTCCCTTTCCGTCTCTCCATTAACATACAAAACATGTGTTCTCTAACTACGCCCTTTGTCGAGAGTTCAATAGGGAGCCACTTTGACAAACAGATGTACATCTTCAGAGCACCCGCTATCTTGTGATGTCTCACTAATCTCTACATTCGTAAACATATCACCGCTTTCACGCAGCCACCTGCACTATCCCCTGTTGGGACCGTACAGATGCGGCTGGTTCATGCTGTGCACGCCATACTATAGGCGGGTCATACGACCCCATGGGGTCAATCGACATGCAAAACATATTATCTAATCTTGTTGACTGACATGAATCGATAGATGATGACAGCCGTAAACAGCCAACGAGCTATCCGGGAAGACTTGTTAAAGGGTCCACGTAATAGGAAATCACTTGTAGTCTACGCATATAACTGCGCATCACGATTATTATGTATGAAAAGCTAGCCAACGTTCACACCAGATTGTAATCAGATAGAGGAGGTGAGAAACAAAGAAAAAAAGAAACCAAATAAATGTCTGACCTGCATCCTTGCACATTTTCAACCTCTACCTACTATTACTTCCCGCAATGAATTTTAAGATGCGATAAGAATATCATCGTATGTTTGGCTACATAGTCGTAGAATGGGGTGTTTTAGTGGCTTTGGTGCCCCGGGAACGGCAAGCGGCGGGGGGGCCGGGCGACTTCCCTTCAGCCGCACATGGATCGTGAAAAGGTTGTTTTGTGCCTACTTAGCTTAGTAGCCTCTCGAACCGCCTATAGCAGGCCTGGGCAACGCGCTAAACTACGGCGATGCACGACACCTACGTCTATGTTTCCCCTCGGCTGGACATGTCTATTGCGAGTTAGACCAGCAAAGCATATACCTAGGTATGCAGGAAAATAATGCGGCAGTGCCCCTACCATGGACATGCATGGGAGCCTCTTCTTCGGAGAATCCTACACTACTGTGGCCTTATAGAAACGCTAGAAGCCTTATTTGATGATACAAACATTCAACATGGAACGAGATCAGCCTTGGGTAAGGATTTAGCCAAGGAGATCGGGAGAGGCTGCAGCCGGGGTGTGCGCTGTGGAGAAGGCAACAGATTGGCGAGCACCAATTGATTCTTCTGGTCTGAGGTTGAAGGGGAAAGGATGAGCTGCATGAACATGGGTTTGGACATCGGACCGCAAGGAAAAATTCTGATGGAGGGGAGGAATCAGGCTGATCATCCCCTCGAGGGCAGCATTATAGAGGAAGTGACGCGTCGCTCAACATTATCCATCCGCCTTTGTGGGTTTTCCCCCCCAGTGATACAAACGCATGTCGTGACTACACGCTTTGACGTGCCGCATCAGCATGAAACATCCAATCAACTAAGCAGATTCCGCTTGTAGTCGAAAGAAAGATCACAGCAACGGTTTGTACGTAATGAATTGTTGAGACAGATTCCGGGGTAATTTTTTTTCTTTCTTTTACCATGGTAGACATTATTCCTATGTATGTGTCGTCTGAATTGATCGAGTCAGTATTTCTCGGATAAGATGTGAGAATCGGGACTAGACTCAAAGGAGATTGATGTCATGTTCGATCGGGGCAAATAGGGGACAGCGACTATTTCTAAGTCTTGACAAATTCTCGATTGCTTGGCGAGTAGACTTGATCATTGACGCTCTTCAGTATCTAGGGGGGAAAGGAAGGGGGGGGGGAGGAGAGGACCAGAAAGAAGAAAACCCTCACCTCTCACCTTTTTCAGTTCCCTGCCTGCTCTTTATCGCTCTCCTTCTTGGCGGCCCCTTGGCCTCCTTTTGCCTTTTTCCCTCTCTTCCTTCTTGTGCTCCACTCCCCTCCACTTCTTGCCCCTCGCCTATAAAACAAAAACCAAACAATATCCAATGCACAGAAAGAAAAAAGGGAGAAAAATTCGGTCAGTTCTAAATTACAGGCTTGAGAGGGGAAAGGACTTGAAGTTGGATGTTCTTCATGGAGCAGTAGAGATGGAAGGAGTCCCACATGTCACTACTACAGTACATACATAGTACTATGGGGATATCTGTATTGTCAGCATGGCATCGAGAGGGCCTCGCCTGCCAGCACGAGGCTCCTTTTCGCACGATTGTCATGTGATGAGGTCCCTTCCTATTCACATAGCATGCATCAGTACTATACTTAGTTAGCTGCGGCCAGCAGGCCTCGAAACAGTCTAGGCCCTGGGAAGAAGACACCCCACCCCCACTTTCCTCATTGGCAGTCTGGCGTTCTTATCAGAAGGCAGGGATGATGCTACCCTAGTCGTGAGCAAAAATCCCTGTCGACAAGCCGGGGCGGAGGGACGGGATCTTCAAGCTCTTCTCAACGTCAAGCCACCCAGCCAGACTTGGAAGGGGGGTGACAAACTGGTGTTCGATGCTGCTGCTGCTGCTGCTGCTGCTGCTGCAACCATCACTGCCACTGCCACCTTCCACACTTTCTTTCTCCCTCCAGATGCTTTCAGGGAAGCCTGGCAGGAATATCGCTCACCTGAGCCATGTGCCCCCCCCCCCCGGCCCTTCACTTTTGCATGAGCAACCATTCTCGCTCTCTCTCTCACCTCACACACACACACACACACACACACACATGCGCGCGCGCGTTGCATTGACAGCCGGTCTCGCCAATGAGGGGGGTCCACTAGCCTCACTTCTAGACTGAGGTCCCGTGTCCTCGGTCCTGGAGAGAGGCCCTTTTTGGCAAGGCTGTGGGGCGGGAACCTGGGGATCCTGGTCTCTCTAATGAACCACTTCAATCTTCTATACTATGGACTATGGTAGTACTACGACGACGATAATATCGCCTGGCCCTCCGACCTCCCAGCCTCGGTCATCCCTTTGTGCCAGTCAGTCTATTTCTTGTTTGGGTAACGTCTTGGATCCTGAGCCTCGCTGGCCTTTGCTGAAAGAGCAGACGAAAAGATGACAAAGTGCAGGTCTGACGGGCGCCCCCCCCCCCCCCAAGGCAGTTCATTGATCCATTTACTGTTCATGGCTTGCGGGCTGCTGCTAGTCGGGTTGTCTCTGCCTCAGCCACCTAATACGGCTTGCACGAGTAATACCCGCAATCACCCTCTCCACAGGGACTCACCTTGCTGATCCATAGTACACATATTCCGGATTCTGGTGTTGCCCGAGTGCTTAGCACACTACACACAAGTAAGTACGGTAAACCTCGGGTCGCCTGTTCTTCAGCACCACAGCACCTTGGCGTTGCTTCGAGACCAGCTTAGCTCCTGCGCCCCTGTCGTCGTGGCGAGCCATCCTTATCGGGGACCTGTGGCCACTCCGAACCTTACCTTAGTTTAATACACACGCGAATCTGGCCGACCATGTCGCTCCCTCGTATTATAAGAAGCAGCCCTAAGCCCCCGACCTTGCAGCCTTGCGAGAGGGAAGGAGAGTGAGTGTGCGTGTGTGTGTGTGTGCGACCGAGAAAGGAACCTTTTCTCCTTCTTCTGCTTGTTTCCCCCAGCTGGTGCAATTCTTCTTCTTCTTCTCGCCAGCGTCTTGACAACCTCCATCTCACGCCGCGGAACAAGATGGCCCACCACGACGAAAAGGATGTCTCGGGCAAGGAGGCCTATGAGCCTCATGTCACGTCCGGCTCGGAGATTGTCGACGAGGAGGTCGGCGTTGTTCACAAGGGAGGCAACCTGAGTCGCGACCTGAAGAACAGACATATGCAGAGTAAGTTTTGGTCCCTGTGTTAATCTCCCATTCTCGTCGTTTCGTCCTCCACCCTGTGTATCTTCGGGAGGAACATTACTCTGCTCTAAAATGGAATACTTTTGCTGACCATCATCTACTAGTGATTGCTATCGGTGCGACTCACTTAGATTCCCAATCCTCCCCCCCTCCTTCACATGTCTAATACGGAACTTCTACAGGTGGTGCTATCGGTGCTGGTCTCTTCGTTGGATCCGGAAGTGCTCTCCGAACCGGCGGTCCAGGAGCCCTCGTCATCTGTTACATGATTATCGGTATCATGCTGCTGTTTACCTGCCAGGCCCTGGCTGAGCTGGCCGTTCTCTACCCGGTCAACGGCGCCTTCTACACCTACATCGTCCGGTTCATTGATCCCTCGTGGGGTTTTGCCATGGGCTGGGACTATGCCATCTCCTGGCTGACAGTCTTGCCGTTTGAGCTTGTGGCCGCGTCTATCACCATCACCTTCTGGCGAGACGATCTGAATATGGGTGCGTTAGCCCTCTTGTTCTTGTGTGCTCTGTGGCAGTTCTCTTTTTTTCCTTTTTTTTTTTTCCTGGCGGGGTTGATCCGAAAGTAAAGAAGTGGGGGGAAAGAGTACTGACATCTTCGACTTTGCTCTCGAATAGGTATCTGGATCGCCGTTTTCCTCGTGGTTCTCTCTCTCATCCAGATCTTTGGCGTTCGCGGCTACGGTGAGGTCGAGTTTGTCCTCTCCATGATCAAGATTGCTGCTTGCACAGGCTTCATCATCCTGGGCATTATCATCAACTGCGGCGGTGTTGGAAACCAGGGCTATATCGGCGCGAAGTACTGGCACAACCCTGGTGCTTTTACCGATTTCAACGGCTTCTGCAGCGTGTTCGTGACGGCCTGCTTCGCCTTTGGCGGAACTGAGCTTGTAGGCCTTGCTGCGGCCGAGTCCGTCAACCCAAGGAAGGCCATCCCCCAGGCCACAAAGCAGGTCTTCTGGCGTATCTGCTTCTTCTACGTGGTCAACCTCTTCATTGTCGGCCTCATCCTGCCCTCCAACGACCCCAGACTCGAGGGCTCTTCGGGCGCCAACACCAAGGCCTCGCCCTTTGTGCTCGCCATCCAGGATGCCGGCATCTCCGTCCTGCCCTCCATCTTCAACGTGGTCATCACCCTGGCCGTCATCTCTGTCGCCAACTCGTGCACGTTCGGCTCGACCAGGACGATGCAGGCTATGGCCGAGCGAGGAATGGCCCCGCGGTTCCTGGCCTACGTCGACGCTTCCGGCCGTCCCATCTGGTGCATCATCGTCCAGATCGCCTTTGGCCTGCTCGCTTTCATCGGCGAGGCCACGGACCAGAGCACCATCTTCGGCTGGCTGCTCGCTCTGTCGGGTCTGTCGTACCTCTTCGTCTGGGGCACCATCTGCGCCACCCACATCCGCTTCCGCAAGGCCTGGAAGGCCCACGGCTACACCCTCGACCAGATCCCCTACAAGCCTACCCTCGGTGTCTGGGGCAGCTGGATCGGTCTCATCCTCGCCATACTGTGCCTCATCGCCACCTTCTACAGCTCCCTCTACGTAAGTCAAAACACGAACCCATTCTTCATTCTCCTCTCTTCCTTATCCTCCTTCTCCTCCTCCTCATCCGGCCTACTGCAAGAGAATCCTACTAACCCCTGTTTCAGCCTTCTGCCGACGCCACTCCTGATGCCGAGGTCTTTTTCCAGAGCTTCCTGGCCGCGCCTGTGGTCCTAGCTCTGTATCTCGGCTGGAAGGTCTACTCCAGGGATTGGCGCCTGATGGTCCCCATCCAGGAGATGGACCTCAAGTCTGGCCTGCGTCTCCTCAACCCCGAGGACGATGATATGGAGCCCAAGCAGAGCTGGTTCAAGCGCATCATGCATGGTCTGCTCTAGAGGAGGGAGAGACGTCCCTCAACTCCTTCTTAAGAGACGGGTTCTCGTCTTGGATTGACGATGCACTGGTTGGAGGGCAGTGCATTACTTACTATTTTGTAGGGAAGTATTCTGGCTTGGGAGGGGAAAAAAGAAGAAAAAAAGAATTAACACATGCATCTGGTGCTTGGCCTGCGAGCATCCCAGGGAAAGGAAGAGAGAGATACCACATTGATATATAAATACATATGTTTCATGACCATGACCGCTAGACCAACCTACCGAATCCTAGAGTAAGGGTGTCTACTATGTACCATGATACGTTGCGAAGAAAAGCATCTCTGATATTTATCACAGACAGGTCTGGCTCACATCCTAGTATCTATTCACTAAATTAGCATTTATATATCAAAATGAGTCTGATTCTGTATGGTATTGCATGTACTGTGTAGGTGGCGAAGTGTGAAAATTATACCCTGGGAGTCGTACAACCCCCAGGGATATAAATTCACACCTTCCCCACTCAAGCAGTATATACTATACTATACAGAACACCAAAAGTTAAATCAGAACTACTCTAATGAATAAATGCCAATATAGCAGATATGTGTAGAATTTCAAGCAATTCTTTACTGTAATGAGTACTTTTTAAGTGTACATATATATTGGTTGATACGGAAGAGCAAACAGCAAATCCACTTCAAGAATATGTATTTCTCAGGTGGCGAAGCGTGAAAATCGATTCCTGGGGGTTGTAGTAATTATATAGTCACCTGCACCCATGGAGCAACGGTGGATGATCTCGGCCAGAGCTTCGATATCGACCTTGTGCTTGGCCTGAAACTCGGGCTGGCCTTCGAAGAGAGGGAAATTATTGTAGCTGTAACGGGCGAGGCCCCCGAGTCAGTACAAGCAAGGTGTTTACCGACGTGATTTGAGAAGCAAACATGTCTCTCATGTCGACATCCAACCCAAGGCCAGCGGTGGCGCCGGGATGGAAGGCACCGAGGACTTGGGCAGTTGCCATGATGCTGGGAATGCTGCTTCTTGGGGACTAGTGCAGGTGCAGAGATCAGACTTGATGAGTGAAGAGGGTACAGCTTGTGTACAGTGATTCGTAGCTGTACTTTGCAATGGAGAGAGGCGAGAGAGTATGGTCCTTGGGGAGAACATGGCAGTTCTTATACTTGCATCCCGGGGCCATCGGGTCGGGGAGACAGAAGGGAGCGAACCGAGCCGTGTCCGTATTCTTTGCCGTATTCTTTGGAGGAAAGGAGAGGCCGGATGATCTATACCTCTGCATGCCCCTCTCCATTACATTTTATTATATTTTATATCATTTCCTCCTCATTCCTCGTGCCCGCCATGACGAAAGGTCAGGGCATGTTAGCCATGTACCGTGTATAGCACCTTCCCGCTCGTGCATATTCCGTCTGTGCGTGCATGCAAGCTGACTGGCCCCGAGTCCGCCGTCTTGCCCCACCTTACACCTTGAGCACCTCTGGCGCCTTCCTCAGCCCCGGCCCCTTCACCTTTGCGCAATTTGCCCTGCTCTGCCTTGGTCCGCCGCCCAGCATCTCTGTTGACTTGTGCAGACCATTTGCCTCACGCAGAGCCTTGCCATTGGACAGGATAGAACTATCAAGCCGTCGACGCTCCCTTATGTGGCTGTCCCGAGACTCCAGACATTCTCGCCAGACATCAAAGTCCGTGTTCCAAACAAGATCACGACGGATCAAGGGATCCTTGCGGAGGAGGTCAAAGCAAGGGTACGTCACTACCACCCACCATCGCGTCCAGCGCCATCCTCTGTGCTGCAGGGCAGCAGCTCCATGCCGTTCGTGGTGATGACACGGAATGGAGAGAGGGGTCAGTTTTGGGGAGCTCAAGTCATCGGCTTGTTACCAGTTAATGAAAAGGGGACCGGACTCCGCTTCAGCAGAGGTATGTTGGTTGTCCGGCTCCGAATGCCCCGGCGCATTTGGAAACATAATACCATGTCCACAGTAATACTATGCTACCCCCCGAGTGTCGATCGTTTTCAACCGTCCAGTCTCTCCCCTCCCCCTCCCCCTCTGACTCTCTACGGAACTTAAAAGCAACCCTTCTTTCTTGTTTGGTTCGCTTCTTTGCCTTGACAACCAAAATCTCTGTTCCTGTCCACCATCCCGTAAAGGTGAAAGCTCGAGATTCGTGGAGTAAAGAGAGTCGATACGACCCCATTGTTTCGTGACTTTAACACCGAGCACTAGGCTCCACAGGAAGGTGATTTTGTTTCCACTGTCAGGCCAACCTTCGTTCCCCACTGCAGTGGGTGTGTTTTGAAACCGTCTAAGGATGAGATGGCACGGCGGTTGCTGCCGGGGGGAGGGGGGGGGGCAGAGAGGGAGAGGGGAAAGGGACTTGTTTATACGCAACAACACCAAGGGCCCCGGTTGACAGGTTTCCCTTTTGAGGAGGTCACAAGAGGCCCGAGTGGGTGTTCAGATTTGTCCTCGAATACGAGAGAGGGAAGGGTTCATGATTTATGGTACCGCTGTCAGTCATCCTTGTTGTTTCCGGTCACCTGTTCATGGGGGGAAAGGAGGTGAAAGGCCAGTCGAAAAAAAGAACTTTCTTGATGAGCATAAATACAAACAGAGGCTCGCCGGGTTAATCTCATCTTGTCGGAACTTTTCTTTCTATCATCCCATGTTCCACAGCATCGGTAAACTAGGTCATCATCTTTGCTCCACTCTATCCAAGATCATCCAAAGCACAGCGTAATTATTATTCACTACATCATTCCCTACCACCATCATCACCTCCAAGAACAATCGAGGGGGAAGAAAAAGGAGGACCCACATAATCAATCAATCAGTCATGGCCCCTCTACGCCTCCTCGTCGCCGCCACCCTCGGGGCCGGCCTCGTCACCGCCAGACACGCCGACCCACTGCGCGAGCGTGACCTGAAGAAGCGCGCAACGACCCTGATTCCCGATACGTGTTTTGACAGCCAAGACGATCTGGAGGAGTACTTTGATTTTGCGTATCCTTGGGGTGACACGGGTTGGTAGTCCTCTCTCTCTCGCTCCCCTCTGTTCATGTCGACTGCATTTGTGTCATCTTTGCCAAAAGTGCAAAAATACAATCCGCAGCTCAAGACTATTTAGCTAACACTTTGTAATAGTAAACATCACCTGACTTCAAGACTTGAAAAGCCAAGCACAGCGGAAGAAGCTAACCCTGATTTACTTCCTCCAGCACAACGGCGCGGCGCTCATGCTAGAGTCGCAAGTGACCATCATCGACAACGCCTACCTGCAGCTCGAGTCCGTCTACACGGGCCCACAGGCCTCCGACTCGTCCCTCAGCTACAACTCCGGCACGGTCTACGCCAAGCAGTACTTCACGGTGGAGGCAGACGGCGGGCTGGACTTCCAGGCCAACTTTGTGGCGCCCGTGGCGGAGGGCTGCTGGCCGGCGTGGTGGCTGGACGGCGTCAACAGCTGGCCGCCCGAGATCGACCTGGCCGAGTGGAAGGGCGACGGCGACATCAGCTTCAACACCTTCAACACGAGCACCGTGGTCACCGCGCAGAACTACGCGTACTCGACGCCCACCACGGCGTGGCACACGATCCTCGTCGAGCTGCGGCCCGAGGACGACGGGTCCACGCTCAAGGCCGAGTTCTACATCAACGGCGACCTCATCACCACCCAGTACGGCTCGGACATGGTCGGCCAGCCGTTTTACATGATTATCGACTACCAGATGCTGGGCAGCAGCGGCTCCACGGGCCCGACCGAGACTACTTACTTTGATGTGCAGTATCTCAGCGTCGTGAGTTACAACCCGTAGGAAAGAGAGTAAAGGGGGGAAAGAAAGGGGGAAAAGCGCAGAAAGCCAAGAGGGATGTTTTCTTCTCAGAGCTGTCCATATTTATAGCACACCATAATTATTGTACAAAGTGGCAAATGATACGAATGAGTTGAATGTATCTTGGTGCCAAGTCCTATCAAGGCGCGTGAGTTCTATCATTGCTTCGTCGTAGCGATCATGTATGATTTTTATGTAACAGACATAATTTTTGAATTACGGTCAAGCATGAAGATTTGTGTTCATTACCTAGGTATGATGAATACATCAGATCATATTCAGTAAAGCGAAAAGTAAGAATGAAAAGTCAGGGGTAGAGACGGACGAGAAAACTGTGGCTGCGCTTAGTTGTTAGTCGAATCTCTACAGTAGATTCGAATGATTACTTGAAGTCAAGACCTGGACTTCCTATGTCAATGTCGAGGATGTCGAATTTTCATTCATCAGAATGACACCATGCGCAGACCCTTCAGTCCAATCAAATCACTTTCTCGCAGGATCAATTGTTTGTTGTCCGTTACATTATGTGTAAGTCCGACCGTTCGACGCCGCTATTTAGGCCATAGTCCCTTCCAGTCAGCTGGGAGTAGTCACTCCTGTTAGCTGTCGCATAAATCATCCAACACAGCTCACGGTTGCTCCGTGACCATTATTGAGCTCAGGCAAACCACAACCGGAAAGCTGGATGTATCTTACCTGTGAATGGCCCCAAAGGTGTCCACCAGCCTGGGATGCCAGTCACTTGTCTTAAGTCATTGTCTTTTGTACTATTTGCGATGCGCCTTGGTGTATTTTCCGTAATATTATAATTTCTCTAACCTGCAGATCATAGAATTCGTTACTATGATCTAGGGTTCTCCTTCCAGCTCTGTTGTTCGGCAACCTGCATATTGAGCAGGTCATCACAGGTGACTCGGCAACCCAGTCATCCGCTTCAGCCGCAGCAGCTGAATATAAAAAACAGGACGCCACAAGGTATTCTATTCGTTGCGAGTAACTGACCAATCGATTCAGCTAAGCCACAAAAAGTAAAGGAAAAAGGATCAAGCGCTAGTCTCGCTGTAGGGGCTGCGTAAAAGTGCTTCTTCAAGTGCGCAGACGATTATATACAGCTCTGCCACCTGCATTTCTTTGCGCTTGGCGTTTTCTATCTAGATAATTACGAAAGGTGTATTACTTCTCTGCTCTTTGCGTATTGATCCATCCAGTCTTTGCTACGACTTTTTTCTACACAGTTTACCAGCAGGCTCAGACCTTGAAGGCCTCGAGCCGCCATGGCCCGGTCTGTCAAACATTTAGCAATCACAATCCTCTTCATGCTCTTGACCCTGGCCCCGCTCGTCAGCAGTCAAATCAGCACTCAGGCTATAAGGACAAACACGAATGTTACGCAATGCTCCGACAACGATCCTAGCTGCGAGCAAGACGGAAACCGTTCTGTGCTATGTTCCAAACCGACACGAGCCTATATTCTACAGTTCTACACCGCTAATTATCTTGCTCATGCGGCGACAACTATTAGCAGCCCCGGCCAGAGCTTGCTCGCTACCATCCTGAACATCCTGATGGCCCTTTTGTTTCCGTCGAGCGGCGTGGTCCGTGGCGTGATGGCTATTTGCAGCTGGGCTGTTTTCGCCAAAGGGGACCTCAAGACGGCGGCTCGCGCTGGAGCTCTGTGCGCCGTGGTTCCCACATGCATAAAAGGGGAGGAAGATGGGAGTAATTCGCAGCCTCGAGGACAATCAGGTCCCATTCTGAATCCTGGGTCAACTCATGACGACGTTGGAAATGAGACAGTCTCCGGAGAAGCACGGGAAAAAGGATACCTCAATAGCTCCGCTCAGTCTGAAGGTGTCTCAAGTAACCCGTCGACAACTACAGAACCCATTACATTGGAGGCTGAACAAGGTATGTTGAGAGACCTTCTAAGATAAAAGCATAAACCGATCGCATTTCGAGTATCTGCTAAAATATGCGAGCAAAGAACCTCCGAACCTTTTGGCAGTCAAGGTTCATGGCTGCTATGTGCTTCCAAAGGGGTACGAGCTAGTAACCGTCCCCGGATCTGCTACCTTCGACGGTGATACAGAGGACGCAGACGAGACGCCTATGCGCACAAAGGTTATACTATGGCTCAAGACCCAGTTCCGTCATCGGAGCATCGACCCTCCACCGCTCACCGTCGCCTGCTCTTACAGCTTTGTCAAGATCTTGATTTCGATTCTACAGCTCTGTTACGCTTCGATCACTCTGTATCAGACTAGAGGAGACCAGATTGAGCGGCTTGGATATGCCGCTTTTGGCCTTACCGTAGCACAATATGCATGGATGTCTCTCGTCAACCTGGTCGGTAATCTAGTCTGTCCGCAGTACGATACCATGTTCATAGTAGACTCGCCCGAGCTCGACAAACTGCGGCAGACACTGACTTCTGCACGCAATGGCCACTGCTTCGCAGTCTCTGGGACCATAGGCCGACTTTCAAAGAAGTCGTCCGACGATCTGCTGCGCGATTATGGCAACATGACTCCAGGATTTCGGCCGGATTTGGCGTGGGACAAGCTGAAACTGGATGGCGGCGTGAACGACGCATGTTGGTTCAAACGAAAGTTGCTTATGGTCTACTTTCTCAGTTGCAATCTTGCCCTCGTACCACTCGGCATCGTCGGCGGCCTCAGTGGCTTCGCTAAGGGGGACAGCGCGCTGTACGAGCGTGTCTGGACTATGATGTGGCTCGTCTTCGGGGTCCTGTTGGGCCTGTCGCCCACGGTTCTCACAGTGCAAGGGCATTTTCTCAACATCACGAACAAGGCCTTGAGAAAGGAAACCGCTTCTAGCGGGGAAATCATTCCCAGCATGGAAACCCATGTCGATTGGCGTAAACTCTACTCTGTAATGGCGCTGTATTCGATACCTGCCATCGGTGGCTTTATTGTGGTTGGTCAGATGCTACGGGGTTATGAAACATGCACTGAGCTGAGTTGAAAAGTGAGGAGTGCGCGATGATCTGAGGTCGTCCAGCATTTAGAACAGAGTCTTATCACAAAGGTTGTGTAAGTCCTCTTATATTTACTCAACAGCAGCTAACCTCGACCTTTTTTTCATCTTTTTTTCATCTTTCTCCTACTTGTACATATTATGGTAAACCAGAAAAGTAATGTCTCGACGGACAGATTAGCTGACAGAAATAACAGATCACCAACCTCTATCTTGCCTATTTCTCCTCCTATCCTTGACACTTCATTTGTTCCTTGAAGTAATGAGGACCGCCGAGCAAACACCGCCATTCCAAATATATGTGTATGAACAATCCTCACATAAGCAATCTTTTCCAGAATACCTGCTCAAACAAATACTCAGCCCTAATCTATGCATCCTTACAGTAGAAGCTGCTTAGTACATGCATCAGTGCTCTATAGATCCTCCGGCTTTAAGGGCGCTAAGGACTTTATGAAAGGCGAACCATTTCTAAGCATAAACTTAGGCCCCCCGCCCTCCACTCTCTTCTCTATTGAAAGTGTCCTGCAAGTCAGGTAGAGTCATGATCACACAAATCCAACAGACCTAAAAAGATTATAAAAATGTCTCCCAAACACAACAATGTCATCGTCTTCGGCCCCACGGGCGAGGTGGGCGGCGCGGCAGCTCTCGAGGCCAGCCAGCGCGGGGCCTCGGTCTGGCTCGCCATGCGGCAGACCGACAAGCCCATCGCGGCCCTCACCACGGCGCAGGAGCAGTCTGGAGCTTTCCACCGCGTGCAGGCGGACCTCAGCGACGCGGCCTCCGTCAAGGCGGCTGTGCAGCAGTCCGGCGCCAAGGCTGCCTTCGTATACGTCGTGCACGGGGGCCCGTCGATGGGGCCGACCTTCGCAGCCATGAAAGACGCCGGCATCGAGCACGTCGTCCTGCTCTCCACCTTCACCATCCACCCAGACGAGGACCCGTCCGAAGTTCCGCCGGCAAGGTTCATCCCGTACCTCCACGCGCAGGCCGAGGTGGCGATCGAGAAGGCAGGGCTCGCGCACACGGCGCTGCGCGCGGGCCAGTTCGCCAGCAACATCTTCAACAACAACCTAGACCGCAGCAAGACGCCGTGGGAGGCGGCGGTCATCTCGGGCAAGGCCGCCAGCGATAACATCTCGTCAGCCGACATTGGTAAGATCGGCGGCGCGGTCCTCGTCGACCCGCCTGTTGCCACGGGCCGGCATGTCATCTACGTGCTCGGCCCACAGCTTACGACGGATGCAGACGCGATTAAGGTCATAGAGAGGATCTCTGGGCGGGAAGTGAGGATCAGCATGTGCACGGCTGCGGAGAGGGCGGCGAAATTGAAGAGTGTGGGGGCCCCGGCGAACACCTGTGACTATTTGCAGTCGTTCTGGGAGAACAAAGACTGGTGGCAGAAGAATGGTCCTCCGTTTGCGCCTCTGAATTACGCCGAGGAGGCAGGCAATGTGAAGAAGTATTCAGGCCACGAGCCTGAGACTTTTGAGCAGTATGCAGCGAGAGCGCTTGGAGTTTGAATCGGTCTCGCGGAGCAGTGCATTGTATTTCTACATGAGTAACGAAGTATGATTGCATTTGATGAATTATGGCAGCTATACCAAATATACGTGTTGTATTCGGCTTATTCCCGAGTAATTATCCCAAATGAGGTGCGGGTGGACTCAGACCCCCCTTTATTATTACTGACGACCCTCTTTCACCAACGACTGACAAACAACACAACATTTTTTGTATCTTTCCAAATCCAACCAGGAAAACGTGTTGATGAGCAAACGCATCTAAATATATGTAAACAAGTTCATGTAAAGAGATGGCAGGCCGTCATAGGCTTTGCATAGGCGCACTTCACGCATCCCGCTAGAAACCGAAGATGAATCGCCATTTACGCATGCGTCTGTAGTCATGCTTACTTGAGTAATTAGTTTTCCAAGGTCTCGTAGCTCTTGCTGCATGCCAGCTCTAAAGTCCGTCTAGACCGCTCTACAGGAATTGTTTAGCTCGCAGCTGAAGGGGCCACAATGCCTTTCTCTACTGCACAACAAGCTTTGCAAAGTATGTGTCTCGCTCTCGCTCGCTTTCGGAGCGCCGGAGTCAGCTAGGTGCCCGCCCGGTCCCAGGGATCTGGGGCTATGCTTTGGCTAAATGATAAACGCTAGCCCTTCAGCACAGAGCTGGAATGACGATGGAGGAGGAGGGGGGGGGGTCTTTGAGAAATAAACGACGAAGCTTATCTCCATGCTAATACGACTCGCAAAAACCCAAACAAAGTTCAGACAGGGCACAGGCAATTACATTGGTATGGATGCTTCGTCACTCTATGACTATGTATTGCCCCGACGTCCCGTCGTATTTGGCTCTGACTGTACTATGCTGTTTTGCTCCGTACGCAGTGGGCAGTGTGGGTTGCAAGTAGAAACGGGCCCGAGACTCCCGTCCGTAAACGACCAACTTTTGAGATGGACGGCTTACAGTAGTTCTTGAACTTTATCAGATCCGGTGTACCAGGCAGCCTTGGCCGGGTCTTTTAGAAAGCCGCAGAGCATTGTGAATGACGAATGTTTACCTAACTCCGTGTTTTCTCCAATACTTGGAAAGAGTTCGGATGCTTCTCTCTTTTTCTTAGCGGTCTCCGGGTTGAGGCTGATCACCGTTCCATCCTCAACTTAATATATTTATTCCCTTGACCACCACGACTGACTGTCTTGGCCAAAGTTTGGTGGATATTATTTTATTTCACCAAGAGAACAAATCTAGGCATTCTTTTGTCCCTCTCCCCTCGCCCCTCTCCCTTCTTGTTTTTTCTATCTTTGCGTGCGTGTTTGTTTTCTTCCCATCTTCCTGGTTTGGAATCCTAGAAAGTCTAGGATCCTAACACTCCCAGCATGGAGAAGGAAAATGCAGCCTCGTCACCTGTAGACGACGCACGTCTCCAAGATGACAATGATTTATACGAGCACCTGGACGAAGCCGATGACGATTCGGTTTCAGCCTCAGGTTCAGGAACAGCAGTGGATCAGTCAGACAGCTCCGTTGTCGACAGAGGCTTGATCGAAGAAACCGACAGGAGAGAGCTGCAAAGGATCGCCACAGGCTTGTCGCGAACGGCCTCGCGCGCAGGTGCAGATGAAGATCCCTCAAGACTTCATCAGGTCATCTCTATGACCAGCAACTCTCCAGAGATGAAGCCTGACAACCCAAACTTCAACCCTTACAAATGTCAGTCTCTCCCCATGATTGATCCAGCCCTCTCGAGGGTGAAAGTACCGTGCTCACATAATAAGCAGGGGTTCAAAGCTTCGTCCGACAACTCGAGCGAGAGGGCATCTCATCCGCCCGGACCGGTATCATGTTCGAGAACCTCTCCGTATCCGGCACAGGAGACGCAGTCCAGCTACAAAACACCGTCGGCTCAGTTCTGCGAGGGCCACTGGCTCCTGGCAAACTGGTCCACCTGGGGGGAAAGACGCCCAAAAGAATCCTACATGACTTCAACGGCCTCTTACAGAACGGAGAACTGCTCATCGTCCTCGGCAGGCCAGGCTCAGGCTGCAGCACCCTGCTCAAGACCATGTGCGGCGAGCTGAAGGGGCTGGATCTCGACAGCGAATCCACCATCAGCTACGACGGCATCTCGCAGCCCGAGATGAAGAAGGAGTTCAAGGGCGAGGTCATCTACAACCAGGAGGTCGACAAGCACTTCCCTCACCTCACCGTCGGGCAGACGCTGGAATTCGCCGCAGCGTGCCGGACGCCCTCGCACCGCATCAACGGCATGGGTCGTCAGGAATTTTCCAAGCTCACGACGCAGGTGACTATGGCCGTCTGCGGCCTGTCACACACT
The DNA here is from genome assembly GCA_006503525.1 of Cryphonectria nitschkei. Taxonomy (NCBI): domain Eukaryota; kingdom Fungi; phylum Ascomycota; class Sordariomycetes; order Diaporthales; family Cryphonectriaceae; genus Cryphonectria; species Cryphonectria nitschkei. The sequence continues at coordinate 964,131 of LAZJ01000001.1, read as the reverse complement.
TATAACACCAAGGTCGGCAATGATTTTGTGAGGGGCGTATCGGGTGGTGAGAGGAAGCGTGTCAGTATAGCAGAAATGATGCTTGCTGGATCACCCTTTGCCGCATGGGATAACAGGTATGTCATGTCTTTGTACCTCATCAAATCTTGAGAATACTTCGATAAACGGGTGTATGGATAACTAACTCGTGAATACAGCACTCGAGGGCTGGACTCGGCCACTGCACTCAAATTTGTTCGGACACTGCGCGTCATGAGCGACATCTTCAGTGCCACCCATGCTATTGCCATCTACCAGGCCAGCCAGGCCATATACGACCTCTTCGACAAGGCGACAGTCTTGTACGAGGGTAGACAGATTTATTTTGGACCGGCACAGGAAGCAAAAGCCTTCTTCGAGAGGCAGGGCTGGTACTGCCCACCACGGCAGACCACAGGCGACTTTCTCACATCGGTAACCAACCCGGTGGAGCGAAAAGCCCGTCCAGGCATGGAGGGAAGCGTGCCACGCACCCCAGAAGACTTTGAGAGATACTGGCGCGCATCACCAGAATACCATGCGCTTCAACAAGGCATCACGGCTCACGCAACGACATACGCCCTGCCTTCTGAGGACAATCAAAATCATCATCATCATACTAAGAGTAATAATAATAATGACAACCCGACATTACAGCAGTTCCGAACCAACAAGCAGCAACGACAGGCAAGACATGCCCACCCCAAGTCACCTTACACCATCACCGTCCGACAGCAGATCGCCCTCAACACCAAGCGAGCCTACCAGCGCATCTGGGGCGACAAGTCTTCGACCGTGGTCAATGCCATCATGCAGGTCGTCCTCTCGCTCGTCATCGGCTCCATCTTCTACAGTCCTGCCAACGACAACGCGACCGCTGGGTTCTTCTCCAAGGGAGCGGCGCTGTTTATTGCTGTCCTCTCCAACGCGCTGTCGTCCATCTCCGAGATCAGCAACCTGTACGCCCAGAGACCCATCATCGAAAAACACGCCGCCTATGCCTTCTACCGTCCAGCCACAGAAGCATTTGCCGGCATCGTGGCAGATATCCCCGTCAAGTTTCTCATCGCCGTCTGCTTTAATGTTGTGCTCTATTTCCTGGCAGGCCTCTATCGAGCGCCAGGACAATTCTTCTTGTTCTTCTTGGTCACATATATCTCCACCTTTGTCTTCTCGGGCCTGTTCCGCACCGTGGCAGCGGCGACAAAGACCGTCTCACAGGCCATGACGTGTGCAGGCGTCTTGGTCCTGGCGCTGACCATTTACACTGGCTTCGTCATCGCCGAGCCGCAGATGAAGGTCTGGTTCAGTTGGATCCGCTGGATCAACCCGCTCTTCTACGCATTCGAGATCCTGATCGCCAACGAGTTCCACGGGCACGAGTACATCTGCTCCTCCATCATACCAAACTACACGCCGCTGCAGGGGGATTCTTGGGTCTGCAACGCCATCGGGTCGGTTCCTGGGCGGTCGACCGTCAGCGGAGACGCGTTCATCGCCGCAAACTATTCCTACTACTGGTCGCACGCCTGGCGGAACTTTGGCATCCTGATCGCCTTCCTGGTCTTCTTCACTACGCTCTACGTGGTTGTTATCGAGCTCAACTCGGGCGCCGACAGCTCGGCCGAGTTCCTTGTCTTCCGACGAGGCCACGTGCCAGCACATCTCCAGAGCAAGGGCAGCACCGGCGACGTCGAGGGTCAGGCTCAGGAGAAAGCGGGAGGCGAGGTCGCACGGGATGCAGTCCCTGAGGTTCGTGCCCTGGAGCCGCAGAAGGATATATTCACCTGGAAGGATGTCACGTATGATATTCACATCAAAGGGGAAGAGAGACGACTCTTGGATAATGTAGCTGGCTGGGTTAAGCCTGGCACTTTGACAACGCTTATGGGCGTTAGCGGTGCAGGCAAGACGACATTGCTTGACGTCCTCGCACAGCGAACAACGATGGGTGTGATTACAGGAGACATGCTGGTGAACGGGAACCTTCTAGATGAGAGTTTTCAGCGCAAGACGGGCTATGTACAGCAGCAAGGTAAGGACGGCCAACCTGATATTTCTTTCGTAATTACCTGGCTGGTTTTGAGACGACTCTTTGCTAACCTCATTCTATCCCTATCTGATAGATCTTCACTTGGAGACGGCAACAGTCAGAGAGAGTCTGCGGTTCAGTGCCATGCTCCGGCAACCAAAGTCTGTCAGCAAAGCAGAAAAGTACCGATTCGTCGAGGAGGTCATCGAGATGCTGAACATGGGAGACTTTGCCGACGCCGTGGTGGGCATCCCTGGCGAGGGCCTCAACGTCGAGCAGAGGAAACTCCTCACGATCGGTGTCGAGCTCGCAGCCAAGCCCAAGCTCCTACTCTTCCTCGACGAGCCCACCAGCGGTCTCGACTCGCAGAGCTCCTGGGCCATCGTCGCCTTTCTGCGCAAGCTCGCGGATGCCGGCCAGGCCGTTCTTTGCACCATCCACCAGCCCAGCGCGATCCTCTTTCAAGAATTCGACCGCCTCTTGTTCCTGGCCAGGGGAGGCAAGACTGTGTATTTTGGGGACATTGGCGAGAACTCCAGGACCCTGCTGGATTACTTCGAGGCCAAGGGCGCACGACCATGTGGGCACGACGAGAACCCGGCAGAATATATGCTCGAAATCGCCAACAGCGCCCAGGCCGACTGGCACTCTACATGGCTCGACAGTCAAGAGCGCCAGGACGTCGAGACCGAGATTGAACGCATCGCAGTTGAGAAAAAGACGGAGGAGGAGAGCCACCACCACCACCGCCACGGGCATTCAGCAGCAGCAGAGGACGACGACGAAAGCCACTCCGAGTTTGCCATGCCTTTCAGCCAGCAATTCCTCGCCGTCACCATTCGCGTGTTCCAACAATACTGGCGCATGCCGTCGTACATCTTTGCCAAGTTCATCCTCGGCGTGGCAGCCGGCCTCTTCATCGGCTTCTCCTTTTACCAGGGCGGCGGCACGCTCGCCGGCATGCAAAACGTCATCTTCTCCGTCTTCCAGATTGTCACCCTCTTCTCGACCATCGTCCAGCAGATCCAGCCCCTCTTCGTGACCCAGCGGTCCCTGTACGAGGTGCGCGAGCGGCCCAGCAAGGCCTACAGCTGGAAGGCCTTCATGATGGCCAACATCATCGTCGAGATCCCCTACCAGATCGTCACGGGCATCCTCATCTGGGCCTGCTTCTACTACCCCGTCGTCGGCGCAGACCAGTCCTCGGAGCGCCAGGGGCTCGTCCTCCTGCTCTGCATCCTGCTGTTCATCTACGCGAGCGCCTTTGCCCAGATGACCATCGCCGCCCTTCCCGACGCCACCACCGCCGGCGCGGTCGTGACCTTGCTCATGCTCATGAGCCTGGTCTTCTGCGGTGTCCTGCAGACCCCCGTCGCCCTCCCTGGGTTCTGGAAGTTCATGTACTACCTCAGCCCCTTCACCTACTGGATCTCCGCCATGACGTCCACCATGCTCCACGGCCGCGCCGTCACATGCTCCGCGTCCGAGACCACCATCATCAACCCGCCTTCGGGCCAGACCTGCGGCCAGTACTTTGCTGCCTATCTCGAGGGTGCCGGCGCCGCGGGCTCCCTGCAGAACCCCAGCGACACGAGCGCCTGTCGGTACTGCTCCATCACCACGGCCGACACCTATCTGGCTGGGAGCAACATCTATTGGGATGACAGGTGGCGCAATTTTGGTATCTTCTGGGCGTACGTGGTGTTTAATGTGTTTATTGCCGTCTTCACTTACTATTTGTTCCGCGTCAGGCCGTTGCAACGGGCAGCAAAGGCTAAGAGCAAGTGAGCTTTTCGATGGTTGAGAAAGCCGGGGGGGGGGGGGGTTTGGAAATTGGTTGATTAATAATTTTAGCTCACAAGCCGTCTTTCCTTTTTGTCCTTCTTCTCCTTTTCTTTTTCTTTTCTTTGTTACAGGGCCTCGGGTGGTGGTGATGAATAGATGATAAGAATGCCGACTGGATCATCACTGGAAACATCCACAGGTATTACAACCATACTAGACTTTTCTATGTTTCTGGAAGAAGTCTTCTTATTTGAATAGGCAGCATCATGTACAGACCTAATAATTCCTACAAGTAACTTACCCATCAGTCTCATAAAGCTCATCCTCATGTGAAAGACAACATGGAAAATGACACTCGGTCGAGGTTTGTGCTCATTCCCTTCCACTATGGATATGATCTAGAAGAGAAAAGACGACTACATGAAAAGCAAGTTCACCGACTCTCCCCCACCTGAACAGCTCACAAATCTAAAGATATCCTTTTCACCAAGTGACGACCTCTGATGGCGATCCCAGGATTCCCGTCATTTTATCAATTATGCTTCATCTTCACGCCAGCCGCCATCACGCCCAGTAATGTATATGCTCTTCCTCCACTGTTAGAAACAAGTCTGGGGAAATAAAACAGAAACTCAAAGAAAAACTCAAAGAAAAGAACAGAAAGAGACAGATGCAAAGAAAGTAAGAAGAGAAGCATGTACACGCAAAAGGAAAATTGAGGGACGCCGGATTTGAACCGACAACCTTGAGGAGTCTCCAGAGTTACTGGAATCTCACACGCTACCGTTGCGCCAGCCCCCCAACTGATGAACAATTCAATAATTCAAATAGTTTATATCTTGCATGACTCGTAGGCGTCAATTTGACTCGAACCATGTCCGCTGGCCCACCCCCCGTAACCTCCCCCCCGACGACGTTACTCACCAATCACAGAGTTAGAAAGCAGTTGTGACCCAACCCTCAGCACAGGTTGATGTTTCGACTGCTGACCATTGAATAAAAATCTATGCTGTATGCAAATATTTTTTTTTTTATTCTCTTGTCTTATAAACCTTTAGTAAAATCGGGAAATCCTGATTTGAAATGCAGATGCCTCGATATCGCAGTGTGTTGGACGAGGCTGGGGTCTTGGCCGGCTGGCCTGCAGTAATGTTTGGAGCAGTTCTTGGTATAATTATTTTGGTCGCTCTGATATTCATCAAAACCTTCATCTTAAAGTTGCCTTGTCTCGCAGGATGTTTTCAGTGCCCTCTATGCTATGTATACAACAACTGATATAATAGCTGCTGTTTTGTGCATGTCGAGACGGGTAACCTCGGCTCTAATTACCATTGGAACAGAACTATCACATGCATTAAATTCGACCCGTGCATCTCTCATGTTCAAAGTGCTGCTCTGACTGGTGGTTAATTACAACATTACAAGGTCTTCTTGTCACACAGGTGCTTCTGTCCTCTTCTCGGCGACAATCATCAAGTTCCGCGGCGAAGTCTTGTACTCGAAGATCGGAACAACATCGACCTTCTCAGCAGCATGCTCCACAAGATACCAATAGCGGTCCAGCGCGATGATGCTCTCGACCGCCTTACAGCAAACGATGCTGAGCGTCCACAAGAGCGCGATCCTGCCCTCCTGGCCTGCATAGCGGGCTTCATATGCCTCAATATCTGCTCTCGAGACCTTGCTTTGGTTCACACCGAGGCAGTGCACCGCACGGCTCGTGAACTTCTCGAAGGTGGCTAGATCACCTTTCCTGATGCCCCAGTTCGGTCTGTTCTTGTCGGCGTCCTCCACCTGTAACCCTTTGTCATACAGCATCTTCTCCAACAGAGCCCGGTAGAACTGTTTCCTAGCGTAGCTTGACCTCCCCTTGGTCGGGTCCAGCCTCTCCCAGTTATTCGGGGCCTGGCAGCCCGTCATCAGCGCCGTGGGACTCAGCGTCACCCCGCGAGCTCTCAACCGCTCGCTGATGGGGAAGCCATCCGGGTAGCCCTCGGAGCGCATGGCGATGTGGTTATAGCAGCACCCTACAGCTGCCAGATGGGCAATGGAAGCACACCTGTCGAAATACCGCAGCATGTGCTCGGACAGACTGCCGCACGCGTGTAGGCCCACAAGCATACATCTCTCGCCACCCGCCCAGCCCTCAATCTCCTCGATCAGACCCATCGAGCCGTCGATATAGCGGACGACGTGCCTAAGCCTGTCTTCTGGGATACCGAGGGAGGAGGCCAAGGCCTGCGAGCCGGCAATCTGGGACGCGCTGCCGTCGATGGCCAGGATCCGTAGGGAGGGGAAGAGGTAGGCGAGGGTGATGGAGAGATAACCCTGTCCGGAACCCATATCGATGATGTGCGTGAGTTTGTTCGTCTGGCAGACTTGGTAGATATAGGCGGCCGCAACAGACACCTCATTTATCTTCTTAGTCTTCATGTGGAGGGTCAAGTCTTCAGGCAGGGCAAGAACTGGGCCCTGGCGCTGTGCGCGCGGCAGCGAGACGGACTTGAGCTGGCCAAGCCAACTGACGAGCGACTCTGGAGGTGTTGTAGTTTCCTTGGCATGGCTCTCATCTGTTCTTGTATCTGAGAGTCTGTGTTCACACTCGTCTATGCTGTCGATCATGTCTTGCTGTATGAGGCGGTGGTCTCGTGATTGAGAGTCCGAGTCCCAGTACGCTGTCCATTCTGGCGGGAGTGTGTTCCAAGCATCGTGTATGAATGCGTCATTCACATGTATGCCTCCTGTTATCTGGCGGACCAGAGGAGTCTGAATGAAATCGCTCAGGTCATCTGTCAACGCCTCAACGCTCTCGTAGGAATTCGGCAGTGTAGGCATCTTCCAGCCTGCCAAGGTCGAAAGTGGGCATAGGGTGGGTTGGTGAGGCACTCGTTAACGTGTTGGATGTCATTGTCTTCGGGAACTATGCATAAGCCTTCCTCAAGAACATTACGGCATGTTGGATGCGCGTTTCTTTTGGCGGTTGGTAAAAAGGAAAACTTCGCGAGGCAAGAAGAGTGATACGAGCGAGTTTGTCATAGTACGTAAACCCTAACCCTGAAATGTGTATGCCCTTCAGACGACTTACAGAAGGCTCTCTTCATTCTTAAGCTCTCTTCATTCTTAAGCTCTCTTCATTCCTAAGCTCTCTTCATTCCTAAGCTCTCGAGCTCTAGGTCTTGAAATTTCACGACTCACTCATGATTATTGACTGCGAACCCTATATAATACCTTTATGGACTCAAAAGCAATTTGACCCATCAATTTTGATTCAATTCACAAATAGTCTCCAGATCTTGGACAGTGTGACCAATACAAGTTTATTATTCATTAGCAGTCCCTGCACCTAAAATGGAACGCTATTTCGCTGCAATGCTATGCAAAAGGCAAAGAACCACCTGGGCAGCAGGTACCGATGAACCCAGCCAAGTATCCAAGAGATCATGACGGCGACAGTCTTCACTCAGCCCCAATCAGGCTCTTGGGCAAAAATGCCCAAACGGTACCAATTAGAGACAACGCGATGCAGAGGAGCATCAGTACCCAGTTGACAAGCTTCTCCGTCTTGCTGATCTGCTGACCAAACAACTTCAGGTGGAAGGCGAGAGGCAGAGATACACAAATCGTGAAACATAGAGCAGATCCTGAGGCACAAGTTAGTACACATATATTTGACGATGATTGGAGCTTCAGGGTGTTCATGGACGAGAATATGCTTACCCATAAAGGCCATGATCGAGTCAAAGGCCGGAAAGACAATAGAGATGATCAAGAAGATCAAGACTGTGACCACGCGGATGACAATCTTCATGACTCCTCTGAAGTACGCCGACCTTCCCACCATGACCGAAGATCCTTCTGCGATCGCCTGCTGATGTACACCGAGGATCACCTCAGCAGTCGAGATGATAGGCCTGGCGTTGAGAGGGACCTTGGTCAGAGGGATGATGGCAATGACACCACACAGTATGTAGGTCAGCGCCTTTGGGTATCCGGCGGTGAGGAAGATATTGGAGGTAATGGCATCCAACACATCGTCACCGAACATGAGAAGGCCGACGACAGCAGCGGTGGCGTCGAGGAGGCACGTGAAGGAGAAGGTGATCTTTACGGCGCGACCGTACTTGTGCGGGTGCCGCATGTCTCGGTAGATGTTTGGAAACACGCCATGACCACCCCAGGGAGACATGAGCAGACCGAAGGACAGCGGCAGCGTCAGCCAGTTTGCAGGAAAAAGGTAAGTGACTGCCGGTGTGATCAGAGAACCAGGCGAGTCTGGCTTGAGCAGGCCATCAATGATCACAATCAGGACGACTGTTAGACAATGTCAACAATCTTCACCTCGCAAAATTTAATAAGCCAAGTGTGCGTTAGCCATGTTTACTCACTTGTAAAGCAGCATAAGATGCCGATGATGCTAGTGAAGCTCAAGTACCTCAGCGGCAGGAAGTTCAGGGGTATCAGGATGATGGAAAAGATAATCTTCCACTGGTTCAAGGACAGCACGCCGTCAAACAGCAGCTCCATGGAATCGGCAAAGAGGACGATGAGAGCCACACAGGCGGCGAGCAGCTCCAGCGTGAAGAGAATACTCGTGGCAATACGAGCATTGCGGCCGAACGAGATGTATGCGAGGTCAGAGAAAGTGATCAGGCTCGGGTCGAGTTCCATGCACTTTGCGAGCAGTTTCGCCGTGTACGAAGTGACAGCCGCCGCACCGAAGAGAGTGAGCATGCCGCAGAGCCAGCCTGCGTACTTGATGCCCATGGGTAAACTCAGGAGGCCGACTCCAATCAAGACACTAGAGGGATATGCATTGTCAGCGCTGACACTCACCCATCGACACACACAAAGCCTCGGGAGCCTCGCCCCCCGCCCCCCCGGCCCCAACCCCAAATTCCAACATTCTCAGGAAGGGATTTGCATCTGTGCACCTACTTGATCGAGTTGAAGACCGTCTGCGGCAGCGTGCTCTGCCCCTTCACCGTGAGCACGATCTTTCCATCCTCAGCCTCGACTTCCTTCACCAAAATGGGCTCCATCTCGCCATCTGGTGCGTTCCCGCTCATCTGCTGCTGGCGCCACATTTCCCCGGCCTGGGCCATGGACTCTCTGCCCAGGTCTTCTTCCTCGCCGGACATGCTTCCGTAGTCGCGAAACGATCCATAACTCCCTATAATGTCCGGAGTGGCCAGCTGAGGGGGAACGGCGAAGATGCTGCCAGGCGTCCCGATGCTGCTGATACTGAAGGTCCGCCGCAACTCATTGTCCAACGCCTTGCGCTCCCGCTCGCGAAACGAGCCCGTCAGGCTAGAGTGCCGACCCGAAGGCCCCAGGAGGAGTGGCTGGGTCTCGCTAGGACCAGACGGCTCGGGGCTATCGTCCCGGATCGCATTCTCCGGGCTCGAGGCTTCGAGGTGCTGACGCAGCAGGGAGACACGTGGCACAGATTGGTCAGTGCCCACCTCTTCATCACGTCGCCCGTAAGGAATTCCATCGTGTGCCACGAGGGGGTCTTGGCCGGGTGCAAAGACGAAGGACGGGCGCTGTGGGATGACCTCTGGGAAACCGGCGGCACGCTGTAAGGAGCGCTGAAACGAGCGAATCGAGTTTACGCCCTGTGACACATTCTACGTTAGCATTCCGCCAATCATCCGGGCAAGGAGCAAGTGCGTATGCCTCAGTGGTTGCATCGACTCCAAGGGTGGAAAGCACGCCGGAAGGGTGTGATGGATGAACTCCAGAAACGTACTCCTACGTCGCCGAGGGCGGAGAGGCGGTTCGTGACAGAAGATCTGGAACGGGCACCACCTTTGTCAGTATCTGAATCAAACACAGGGAAGTCTGTCTTGCTGAGGTGGTTCGTGCGCACCTCCTCCTCCGTCTCGCATAAAGATTGTCATCTGAATCCTCTGCACCTGATCCGCGGAGGCTCTGTCCAAGGTATTGGTGGCCATCAAAGGCGATGTGTCTCCCGACGCTGGTGGATAAGCTCCCAGTTCGATCCGGGGAGCCACCCCGCTCATATGCGTCCCATGTCGAGGGGTTACTTCTTCCGTCGGACATGGGGAGTCTGGGGTGGGAATTGGTAGGAGATGAAGACCGCAGCGGCTCAGGAATGAAGAGGGCGGAGGAGGAAATGAGCGGGAGAGAACGAGGTATGAGGAGCAGAGAGCTGGTCTCAGTAGTAAATGAGTGGCAGGTAGTCACGACCCGGGCCAGACAAGCGCGTCTCCTTCTCGACTTATACCTTGGCAAGGAACCAGCGGCCCAAAAAAAGTCTCACGATGCTTCCAAAAACTTCTATCGCGTGTCGGGCGAGACTGGTTTTATCATGCATGCAGAAACCTCTGGACCGTACGTAATGATGCAGCGCTGCTGCAGCAAAGCGAACTCGCACACAGCGGGTATTGCCAGTGTCAGGCTACTCGCTGCGGCTATTGTTTACCACAGCACGCCGTACCCTGTACCTCAGCGCACACCGCACGCGACACAAACGTCCTTATCGCCGCAGGCATCCCTTGAGTAAAACAAAGTTCTGCATGTAAAGAGTACCGCAGTACAGAGTACATGACATGGAGTCTGGTGGGGTAAGTGGTGGGGCCAGGAGGGGCCCGGGACCTCTCGATAGGGGTCATTCCGGAGGAGGCTCTATCGTGATAGGAGACCAGCTTACAACTGCGATACGGTCATCATCATTGGAGGATCTGGTTATGGCTGGTCCAGGATCTCGAGTCTGGCCAATTGGTTTTTGGTGTTTTTTCTTCCTTACTGAAGGAATTTTCTCCAAGGTTCGTTTTCGAGCTATACATAGATAGTACCTAGGTAACTTGGCAGACCAGGGTCGGAAGTGAACTGCAACCTCGCCTTGCTCAAAGAAAGGGTGGCGGGCTGGACGAGACCCTTCCCCCTGGAGAATTTCAAGGGTGAAAAAAAACCTGATGGCCGATGGTAGACGAGCAGGTCATCAACGGGGAAAAACTCTGACGGACAAGTGGCGTTGCATGTGTAAAATCCTGCCAACCTGACACACCCACTCTTGATGAGATTGTCCCTGTTGCAGACTTTTCCGTAGATTTGCAAGTGCTGCTCATGCAGCCATCAAGAAGTAGCCAAGAGATCCTGTTAGTTGATGCTATCAGAAATAAACCTTAACCCCGCCGCTACGTGCGCCTGGTCCCATGACCCCTGTCCGCGTAGTGCTTCCGCCCCATTGCAGAGTCCACCAAGGCGTGTCTGGAGGACTTAGATACTCCGCAAACTCTGCAACGATGTTTCCACATCTCATTCCCACAGACAACACAACACCACATATCTTGTGTATGACATACAACCATCTCCAGAGGCGCGATGGCGGAGTGGTCTAACGCGATAGACTAGAAATCTATTCTCTTCGGAGGCGTCTGTTCAAATCAGGCTCGCGTCGTCTAATCCTGAAAGCTACACATATTTTCACCTTTTTGATTTTTGGTGTCTCCTCCTATCCTCATACATACTGCAGATACTACGAAGCTGTCCCCGTTCTCTTCGCTTCCCCTTTGCAGTCTGCCCACTGTAATCCCAGGTTCTAGCTTGTCGATTCGAAGGCTGTTTGACTATGCAAGGTGTGGTCATGGCAGCTGAGCTTCCAGGGTCCCAGACTGGGTTACCAGCGAAATAGTAAAAGTCTCTAATATTAATGCAAGACGATGCTTCTATCTCTAAACTCGTTAATTTTCAATGAAACCTCAAGAGCTTTCTTTGCGTGTGGGGTCGGCCATCAGGCAGTCTCTGAGTGACATGGATGTTCTTGAATACAGGTTCCTGATGGCCAGACTTGATTGTTGTCAACCAGCTTGTTGGATCACTCACATCAAGGATTCAAGGTGGCAGATGTAAATAATTGTAGTGACCACAACCTCAATCAATGATCCAGCCTTTGTGTCATGATTTGCACTCTCTTATTACAGCTTAGTGACAGCCCTATGACAAGAAGCAACCTCGCAAGATAGCATTGGTCATTATGTCCTCGGGTCCACCATCTTAAGTACGTAATCACATGCAGAACAGACAAGTCTATTACGGACGTTGATACTGACAACAGATCCTAAAGTATAAGAAATGCATTATCAGTATAGTGAACATCAATCTAGATCTCATTGGCCTTCTATTGTTTCCCAGAGCACCCCTTGATGGACAACCGTCACGCAAGTCAAGTACTACCAACCCACAGTTCAGCCCAACGCAGACAAACATGGACGTCTAGCCTTGCAGACAAACCTACAGTCTTTTCAAGCTCAGGCGAGCAGCCAGAACATCATGTATGCACTCTATTCCAAAGAAAATCCAGCTCCGGGCGATGGTGAACGAATCAACACGGCATTTACGAACCACCTGCAACGGGCGTCCTCAAGCAGGTCTGGACATATCACCCAAACAAAAGTACGGAATTATTCAGGAACTGAAAAGACAGCCCAGTAATTCCAAGCTCAATTTAAGCTATAGTCACCTTCAAAAGCTGCTTATGAACTTGAGGTCTCCTTCTGAACTATAAGTCTGTGAGAATTGTAAGTGACGGCAACCTACCCTGATTACGAAAAACCATAATACTAGGCAATCTCAAAGGCAGTCTCACCCTCGATCATGTCCCACTTCCAACTCCAAAGCCACCTCTGGGCACCACTCACAGACAATCCTGTCCCAACCCATCAGAATCCTCGTCAATCCATTCGTCACCCACTACGCCAAGAGAGAAAAAAAATTGCACCTAGTGATTTGAACAGTACTCTGCGTAACCAACCCACACCAGGCCACGAGTGAACCATCACCCCCTCCCAACCGCTTACACCGACCAACCCCCAAGGATCACGTGCTCCTCCTCCCAAAGGGGACTGACTGTACCACGTATTTGAGGGGCGAGAGACAAGGCGGGTCGTAACGTTGCGTCTTGTCTTGCGTTCGTTGCACTGCATTGCGATGTGCCGTGTTTTGTGCTTTGTGTTGCCCGTCCCAAAACGAGCGTGTCGAACTGACTTGCTAAGGAGGGACTGATGTTTTGAAAGCAGAGGTTTTGATGTCGTCTTCCCTAGTACATACATGCTCATTGCTATTTCTTGCCGTGACCCCCGACGGCGTCATTTACCAAAAAAGGTGACACAAGGGGTACCCGATTCACAGGTGGCTAGTTGTACATAGATATAAGTAGTCTGCCGTAATTGTGTGTATCTCGAGAGCTGTCAAGAGTATCACGGTGATCGTGCAGTCGTACGCCTTTTTGTGAGTGGGTAACTTCTGGTATTGTGTTTAACTAATAGTGTGGAGATATCTAATACACAGAAAGCGAGTTGGACAAGATCGTTGTCTTATCTCTTCATCACCTTGGTCGAGTTTTGCCTTGCTTTGCAGACAAGAAACTCCATCTGACCATGATTCGCCCCGGTTTTGCCTCGTGTTGCCGCCTTGCCGCTCTGCCCCCTTCCGCGATGTTTTTTGTGTTTTCCTGGCCAAGAAAAGGAAAAAAAAAATATGTAACAGTAAATAAAACCCAATTCCCGATGCAATTTGTTGAGAATCCTTCAACCCCGTACGCGATGCAACCATCAAACAGGCCTTCCCACAAAGTAGTAAAGAGTAGTATAAGAATGTAACCTCCCAGAGCGGCAAACACGAGGCGTGAAAATGTAGTGTGGTGCAGATGGAGAGCAGAGCACACTATTCCAAACCGTGTAGAAACATGGCGGTGAAGATGAGATATAAAGAAAAGAAGACAAGATAGTCCAACTACAAGTGGTGAGTAGGCAATGAAAATGGAGGGCTCTCTTTTTAAGAGTGAGCCTCCTGCCAGCTAGCACCAACCCACTCGGCATCGCCGAGGCGCTTCTCCCGGCGCCAACTCCAGTTGAGCTCGCGCGATTTGCTCTTCCCCCAAGGACACTCCTTAGCCCTCTCACGAGGCTGATATTTGTTGTTCATCGTATGGTTGTGATGATTGGCGACAGAAAGATTGTTGAAATTCGTCGAGGCGTGATCCCCAAACACCCCGTAGTTGAGCACATGGCCAGGTTGACGTCCCGCTTTGACCATGAAGTCTGGCTTGGGCATCGAATCCCGGTTGCCAGTGTACGCGCGGCGGCGTTCTCCAAGTTTAGCCCACTTCTCCAAGACATCCTTCTTGGAGGGGGGTGGTGGTGAGTGGCGTGGCGGGTGCAGCTCATGTGTCTTGACTGGGCTAACATCCTGGAAGAAGAAGTCGTCTGGCAGGTCGCCGTCCATATCGATTGCATCCTCGATGGACGGCACGTGGGGCTCAGCGCTCATGACCGAAGACTTGACGGCCGGAGACAGACCCTGGCGAGGCGTGTCATCATCGTCAGCCTTGCTGTCTTGGCTCCAAGTCCGAGAGTTCATCTTCTTGAGAGCTCGAAGCTGGCGAGCCCGCTCTTCTTCCTGGTGCTCCTCTTCCTCTTCCTCCCAGAGATCACTCCAGCTCTTGGACACCGTGTCCTTGCCACCAAAGACTGCAGACATAGACGGAATGTTGCGCGGCTTGGACATGGAGATCGGCAGGGAGCCTGACATGGGTGCGATCTGGACAGCTGGCTTCAGCAGGTTGGGACCCTTGATGGCAAGCGACTGCATGGAACCAGTAAGACCGGACCCAAGGATCGACGCCGTGGATGGGGTCTGAGCGGAGGAGACCCAGTCAGCCGTTGCCACCGAGTTGGAAAAGAGGTCCTCAGTGTAGCTCTCGTTGTCTGGGATGACGCTGAGCTGGCGGATCGGTTGGGCAGCGCTCGTGGTGTGCAGAGCCCGGGCCCAGGGGAAGGCACCAGTGTCGACCTGGGGTGACTGGATCGAGGGTGTGCGCAGGGGTTCCCGATTGGCGGTGGCCATGGTGTCACGGTGGGCAGAGCAGAACTCGTCATCACCCTCGTCAAGGGTGGTGAAGCTCACGACGCGGTTCAGGGCCCTGCGCGCTCCGACCAGCGACCTCTTCCTGGGGTCCAGGTTCATGCACTCGACGATGACCTCGTAGGTGTCCTGCGACATCGACGGGAAGACATCGAAGAGAGACTGCTTGTCTCGGGAGAAATCCAGGAAGAGGGGATCAGCCTCGGTAGGGGTGGTGAAGGGGTTCCGCGAGAAGAGAATGTTCAGCAGGCAGATGCCAATGGCCCAGATGTCAGCCTGCGCGGGGGAATACCCAGCGCCAGCCGAATCGTACTGCTCTGGCGACATGTAGCGGTCGCTGCCGACGGAGGTCTCGTACGTCCACTTGTCTCTGATGGCCAGCCCAAAGTCCCCCAGCTTCATGGTACCATCTTTGCCAAGGAAGATGTTCTCAGGCTTGATGTCTCGATGGTAGACGCCCTTGGAGTGGATGTAGGCAACAGCGTCAACAAGCTCCAGCATGAAGCGCCTGACATGCTCCGTCTCAAGGGGACCCTGGTCGACACGGATAGCCTCATAAAGATCACCCTGTTGACAGTACTCGAGGACGAGGTAGACATGAGCGTCGGTCTCGAAGGAGTGGAGGAGGTTGACAATGTTGGGATGGCGGCCAAGACGGCGGTGGAGCACAAGCTCCTCCGACTTGTCATCAATGGCAAAGTCGAAGCCAGCTTCGTCGGCCGCTGATTTCTTGGTCAGGCACTTGATGGCAACAGTATCCCCCGTGACTAGGTCACGAGCTTTGAAGACCATGCCAAAAGACCCATGGTTGAGTGGCGCCAAGGTTTCGTATCGCCCATCGAGGACGACGCCGCCAGTAAACTCGTCTCGCAAGCATTCCATTGTGTGAGAAAGAAGAAAAAGTGTTCCAAATTAGAAAAAAGTCGTAGGTTGTGAAGACAAAAGGATGCCTGGTGATACAGGGATCCCAGACGCTCTTTGTCGTAGACCTCGGTGTCGATCAATCTATGCCAATGATGAATGACAAATGTTACCCAAAGAAACTCCGAAATATCCGTTTTTTCTCTTTTCTTTCAGCAGTTTTGTGTATAGAATCCAAGGAATCGATCAGGCGGTGGAAAGGTGCGGAAGAGAGGAAGGGTTGCGAAGAGACGCCGAGTTCCGTCAAGAGCAGCCGGTGAGAGGTGGTCCAAAGTATGTATGCGTGCGAGTCGGCGGTAAAGGTACCGAGGGTGTTGCAGAGAGGCGATATACAGACCGTGAGGTCAGGTGGTAAAACAAAACAAACAAAAGCGCGGATCGTTGATTTTCAGAGGCTCATCGATTTTGGGTATTTTCGGTATGATAAAAAAAAAGACTGGAAGGAAAGGTTGACAGAAGAGTTGGCTGGATTTTTCGTCGACGAGCCGAATTGACTGGGGACGTATGCTTTAAAAAGGGGAACAAAAGAAAGATCGTTAAAGGCTCATTGGGAAGAGTTGGGTTGTTGTTTTGAAGAAAGAGTGAAGGAGGTCTCGCGAGAAAGGCGTTTGCCAAGGAAGAAGCAAGAGGTGATCGAGACCTAAGGGATGACGATGCCGAGATCTTGTAGTGGAAGCCGGTAGGTGTCGTCGCTCAATGGTGTGAAGTATGATGATGCACTGGGCGGCGACAGCGGAGCGGGACCACTGCAAGAAGGATGGAGACAATGACGGGGCCGGAGACACGAAGCTGTGAGTAATTGTCCACGGCACAGCCGTCAAGAGAGCGGAGCCTCGGATGCTGGGAGGATCCCGGCGCTTGTGGTGGGTAATGAGGTTGCGTGAGATGTTGGCACCTATAATAGAAGCACCGGGTGGATCGTAAGAGGACTCATTCGTAGGTGGGTTCGCCTTTCGGAACAGGATGGAGAAGAGGTTGTGACTCTTCAGCCGTCCTAGTTCAACGATATCGCACTTTCAAGTCGACCGTGTCCCCCTTGGCGGAGCTGCCCTGTAGTTTGGGTTTCTTTGTGTCTTCGTCCGCCCGGGCCTTTGTTGCAGTAGCAGGTAGTTGGCGTGAATGAGGGGAAAAACGGGCGGATGACGTGCAAAGCAGTGACAAGGTGAGGAGGACAGATTGCCGATATATCGTTAGGTTAAGGAACTGCACTGCCAGTGAACAACAGGTGGTAGGCTGCCTTGTGCTCGTGCTAGGCCGAAGCAGACCGTTCAGAAGGGGCACTGATAATAGGCACCCGAGGACCGAGCTGCAGACAGACGACTTCGAGACGGGTCCAAGGCTGGGTCGAGGCCGTCGAGGAGAGGTGGTCGAGGCCCTTCTGCGGTTGCAGGTGATGCGATGTTGCTCTGCTTGCACTGACGAGTCACAACAATGAACCAATTGAGCCGACGTCAGCGTCCCTGATGAGGTGGATTATGGAGCTGAATGAACTGATTTGACGCCCCGGATCGCTGTCGTCTATGAGGCAATCGGTACTCAAGAGGATAGACCTGACTCGACTTTGACTTGTCTTGTCTTGTCTGGATGACCGTCGTAAGGTGAGGATGGGGAAGAGAGAAAAGCAAGCCGGAAGGTGCAGGGGATGACGAAGTGAAGTAGGTTGAGTTGGGGGAATGGCGAAGGTGGGATGAGGCGGGTGGGAGGTAGGTAGGATAAGGAGAAGGGAAAGAGGGTCAGAGAAGAAGAGAGGTTGGTCGGGAGGGTGGTGTGGTAAGAAGATAGGACTATGCAGAACAAGAGACTAAAGAGAAGGCGGTGGGAACAACAAGAAACAAACTGACGGATAGGAAGGCAGCAAGGCACAGACAGAGAAAGAAGAGGGAGGGAAGAGAGTGACCAAAGAGTGGTCGACGAACTGGAACGGAAACGGGCTGGGCTGCTTGGACGACGAAAGGAGACAAGGACAGGCATGCAGGAGGGAAAGAAGGAAGACGTAGAGCGCAGGAGACATGCAGGTGTGTGTGGTGAGGTGTCTGGCCGGGGGGGGGTGGTGTGTCATTATTGACACGAGGGGGTGTATAGGTAGCCAAGCCGCCAACTTGGACACGCTGGGAACGGACTCTGCATGGAGTCCGTAGAGGCCTGCATGGAAACTGAGCGAAGACGATAGGCTCCATTCGCGGCTTGGATGCGCTACGAAGCGAGACCTCGGAGGTGAGATTAGCAATCTCGACTTCTGGAACTGCTGGGATCTTCCCAGACGTACCCTCTTCACAGTGCGCAGATGGCTTCTGGAGACCTTAGCAGAGGATGATGTATGAGCACTGAAGAGGGCTGCTGGGGTAGGCAGGTCTCTCGACCATCGTGCTTGCCCTTTGCCCTCGCTGCGCGATCTCCCTCCCCCCCCTTGTACTGGGCGTATGCACACTGTGCGAGGACTGACGCATGTACGTGGCCCAGCAGGAGAATGACGAGCTCCTGGCGACCAAGGAGAGGCCACACCTTGCTGCGGTTTCCTGGGAGCACGTCAACGCCTATTCGCCGTTGAGCTTAGCGTCCCAGGGAATCAGGCCGCACTAATCCTGTCAGGTTCTCGTCTGTCTCTAATTCAGGACCTGATGGATGGCACACCTGCGGAAAGAGGCGCTGCATTGCGCTCACAAGTTCCTTCACCGCCCACTGTGTGCATGCAGGCAGGACTCGTTGTGCCTCGACGCACACAAGTGCACACGAGCCCCGAAAATGAAAAGAAAAGATCGGACGACAAGAAACAGAAGCATGACCCCAGATTTGGTGCACCGTAAGGTACCCTGGGCTATACCAAGAACGTGACTTCTGGACCCCCTCACCCCCCCTAAAACTAACGTCCGTGTGCCCTTGTGGACGCTCTTGTCCCTGAAGAATAACACGTTCCCAGTGCTGGGGGACCCTAACCTCCACCGGATCGGCCCCCAAATTTCCCACCCTTGTTTTTCCCTGGGCTGTTGCCCTGTCCTCTGCCCTGCCGCCTGCCTTGGAATAGCTTTCCCGTCAGAGTCACCAGATGTGCCAGAGTCTTCTCGGTTGAACCCCAGAATTCCACGGCATTCCGTTTCACCAAGTTCGTCATGCGCGCCCTCATTGGCCCGAAGGCTAAACGAACCCTCCTTGACATTGCAGGCGACTGCAACCACCATTGCCAGGGCGAAAGCTTTACCCGCTTCGCTCTCACGCGAGCCCTTGCCTGCTTGTCAAACGGTCTCAGATAGAGAGGAACGGGTTTAGGGATCGTCCCCCCTCCACGAAAACCCCATGCCTTTCGACATGCCTGGATCGGAATGAAGGTCTCATAATAGGTCCCCCCTTTGGCGCTGGCCGGTGAATTGGCCCAGGTTCTGCTTTTGTCTGTCGCAATAACAGCAACGGCGCGCAGAGGCGTGCATCAACCGTGAAGAGAGGCGGTTCTTCCAAGGGGGGCTGGGCTTGGGCGCCTGCGGAGATGCAGGCTGGCGCAGGAACGGCCGGGGGGGAAATCAATAAGAAGAGGCCACGTTCTACCTGTCAGGCCTGTCCAACGTGACCCTTATAGCTGACTCCACAGAAACCTCGTGAACCGCCAATCATGTCAATCCTTCTGCCATTGTCTGTACGAAGTAGCAGTAACACTATCTCAAATATGTAACTGTGCGGGCCCGGGATCAAGCCTTGAGAATGGCTAGCTCTCAGTGTGAGTGAATGACTGACTCCCTTCTCTCCCTCTCTTTCTCTTCTGTCTCTTTGTTTTTGAGGGGTGGGAGCTGGAGATCTCCAAAATAGCGATCCGATCTTGATTGGTCTGCCAAGGGTGTCCGAATTAAGCTCCAGGCAGGCCGTGTGCGTGTGGGTGGGGGAGGGCTTAGCCGGCCAGATCGGGAGATGGGACAGGCGCGTTCGAAACTTATCAGTCCTCGAGACCCAAGTGCATCATTCCTCGAACCACTGAGGTCACAGGAGAGCTACCCCCCGGCACATCTTAGGTGGTGGTAGATGTGTGGCAGTGGTGCCATACTGTAGCACTATCGCCGTACCACTGTGCGTTGAACTTGAGATCTGGAGGGCTCCACAGGCCGGATGTGTCCATCTCAATAGTCACTGCGCTATGGCGTATTGCTAATAATCCATCATCTGCCTCGTGATTACCCAAAGAAGCCGTGTTAGGGCGATTGCTCATTTTCCCCTTTTAGCACACTCTTCCGCCTGACTGTGGCCGAGGCCGATGGTCGGGGAGGGACTCTCTTATCTCGCACTGCTGGATTAGACGCAGGCCTAGCAAAAAACTGGGTGACTCGCGCGGCAGCCGTGCCTGTGCTGCCTGTGCTGAGAACATTCTAGCAGATTGTAGATCACGGGACGCAACCAGGACGGGTTGGTTCCTATCTGCATTCTCTCCACGCGGGTGTATCATGACTGGCTCCCGTCGCATGCGGACAACCCGTCGTGCCCATCACTTCGCGCAACAAAGGGACGGCTTGGCGTGCTACAACTACAACTAGATCGCGCGCCTGGCCTTGGTGGCGTCGCGTCACGATCAGGATGCGACGGGCCATCAAGGGTCGGAGGCAATGGCAAGGGATGAATTGTACTGAGTGGTAGGCGACCAGGCGGCTCAGCGTTACGGGATGTTGCTGCTGCTGGGCAGTGCGCAGCCAGGCGGCGGCGGATCGTTCCCTTTTACCGCCTGGAGACGGCGGCCTGTGGCCTTGAGTACCCATTGGAGACTTCCTAATCTCACCATCGATCGCCTTGCGCTGTCCTATCCGTAGATGCTATGGGCCTCTTGGTTCCTTTTGGCAGTCAAAGGCCTTGGTTGGCCATTTTCTTCTCTCGCTTCTCTTTAGATACAGTATTTTCGTCACTTGCCCTTTTTCGACGACCTGCATATGAGATGGTGTGTAGGCCGGCGCAGACGCAAGGGGCACACCTCGGAGAACTGATGACAATCCCCGTCATGGTGTGTGCGTGCCTCGCCATGACAACCCCGCCTATTGAAACACAGGCTTGCGTTCCAGCTGTTCAGACCGAGTTTACTTTTTGACAGCTTTAATCTGATACCAAATTCCTCCTGCGGATATTGGCTGTTTCCCTTTGTATTATTTGTTTGTTTATTTATTTCTTCATTCCCTTTTTCCTTTGCAGTTAGGGCCTCTAGGCCGGGGTTGCTATTAAAACATCGGACGGTGGGTGGTACAAGCCCCAGCGAGGTCGAGGTCGAGGTCGTGTTCGGAAGCTGCTGCCATTCGCTGCTCTTTGCTGCAGGCGTACTGTAGTAGCTTGATGCCATCCTGATACCGCCCTTGGCTTGAGTGGTTGAAACCGTAGCGACGCGGCAGCCACAGGGAAAGATGCTGGGGGCAAGTTCTCGCGAATCGCCGCCGCCGACAGCCCCCCTCTGCTGCATGAGTGAGTGGAACAATGGTCACTCTCTGTACCATATCGTAGTGTCACAACGGTGCTATGGTGGTATTGGGAAGAGACTAGCGGCAATGCAGTGGGCAGATATTCTACCCATCGTCTGGCCACCTTATTTTCGAAATCCGTGGAACCGCGCGCAGCACCGCCGCCAACCTCTGAAGCGGTCTGCTGCACGACACGACATGCATAAGAATACCACCTTGAGTATCCAGCAAAAGGCCGTCTTGGCGATCGCGACGGAGGGCACGAGAGCACGAGAACACGGAGCACGGCATGATGGCCCCCTCTCACGGCAGCTATCAAATCATCAAGTCCGTTTTCCGTCCTGCGATCGCATGTTGATGCTGCTGGAATGCAACCGGACCCAGCCGAAGCTGCCGCACGGTGGTTTCATAAGAAGTGAGGCCTGTAACCTAAGTGCGACGTTGGATCTTCTGTTATTGTTATTGTTGACGTTGTTGTCGTTGATGTTGTTGTTGACACGTGTGCGTCTTGTTTCTTCTCCTGCCGAGACGAATCTCCATCAACCAGAGCACCTTGATGGAGCATGTCGGAAGATTCGTAAAGAGCCTGCATGCAGACAGCATCCGGGACAGGGGGAGGGCCCGGGGGTGGGGACCTCTTAGGGCCCTCTCCCATGGACTCTTAGGGCAGTACAGTGGGCACCAGGGCAGGACCAGGCCAGGATATCCAGCAGGGTCTCAGGCGCTTCTGCGTACTACGGTACAGTGGTGAATGGACGAAGAGGGTGTCCCAGGTGTTCAGGTGCCGCCGCACGGATCAGGGGCAGGCCTCACCGCAATTCCCATCAATTCACCAAACCTAACCCACCGTGCCCACCACGACCGATGGCGTCCTTGGAAGGAGGAATCCGCCCATGGGTCCCCAGTCCCTTCCAACAACGCCATCCACCACCAGCACCACCCTCCATACCTTCCTTAGCCACCATGATTATGCAGTGAGCAATGCAGGCACGAACAGAATTTTCTTTCCTCCTCCTCGTCCTTGGCTCGTTAATACAACAGCCCTATATGAGAAAAATCCTCCTGACCGACTGCTAGTTCATCAAACATTCAGGGCATCCTGTCTTGTGGCAGGTCAAAACTCTTCACCGCTCTGATTTTTCTTCCCACCTGCCCTGCAAGTTATAGATCTCTTGCTTATTATCTTCTTCCCACTTCTTTTTTCCTGCATGGGAACCTGAACGCCCGGACGCCTGAACGCCTTGCATGAACTTGGAACCCAGCAGCACCACAAGCGTGAACCTCCAGCACGGTCCAGATTGGTCCTTGCGGTCTCGGCAGCCAAATCCCTCAACTGGCTTTCCTTGGTCGGAACGCGGCCCTTCCCCCTACCTGTGAAGATCGCCCTGTTCTTTGGAGAGGGACCAGTGAGGAGCCGGTACGATACGCCTGGACCTGGACCAAGCGCACGCAGGCGTACCGCCACCGCCATGGCTGAGGATCTAGACTCTGTCAGGGTCATCCTCTTAGACATAGGTAAGCAACGCGTTTGTCCAATAGAAGGGAGGGAAGGAGAAGGGAGCGGGTGACGGACAGAGACATAGAGGCAGAGAGGAGGCGTTGCTGCACCTGCACTCACCCGGTCGGGCTGCCAACACCAGCGTGCCGGCCAGTGACAACGAGAAGCACCAAAGAGGGGTGCTCCACTATCTACCGCCGCCTTGCATAACCTCAACCACTATTTTCCCACGCCGTCCCGTCAGTCACCGTGCTCCACGTCGTCCAAGGCCTCATGACTTTCCGGATGCAGGCTCCTGCGCTCCAAAGTGTCCACTTCTTGGCGTTCACTCCCCGTCGTGGAGCTTCCCTCGTTGTGCCTGGATCTCCTCCTGGTCCCGCGACGTGTTGATGCATGAGCTCAAACAGATTGGCTGATCATTGGGGATTTCTTTTTCTTCGCAGAGGGGACCGTCTGTTCCATTTCATTCGTCCACGATGTTCTGGTAAGGGAAACCTCTCGTTTCTATTTGTTGAAATATTTATTATTTTTGGGGGCTCCTGTCCCGGCAGCCCTTTTCCTGCCATCTTCCTACCCTTTCGCGTGGTTGCGCTACTTGGCCAGCTTGCGTATGTTGGCGATGTGGTGCTGCGCTGTCCGGATCCCGAAGCGTCAATCAGGTCTATGGATTTGCTCCGATCCCTGCCATGCGGCCCGCCCAAGTGGTGCCTCAGGTTGTGCTGTCGTGGCCTATCAACAGACATCCACCTGCTATCGCGCAGCATTACGTACCGGGCAGGCATCCTGATTCAGAATATGTCGATCAGGAGGATGGAAACAACGGACGAATAACTCACGCAATCGATCTGTCGATTCCAGGTAGGGTAGCCGGAGGGGCCCCGGGTTGGGGGAGGGGAGCCATCCCGCCGGACCTCAGCATTCGGGTTGTACATGCTACAGGCGACCATCGTCTCATAGGGATACACTTTTTGAGGGTCGGTTCCATGAGAATGACGTCTCTTAATCATCCAAGTGAGGACAAAGCAAGTGCTTGCCGAACCGACGGGCCATCATTTGATGGTTTCATCTCATCTCGTGTCTAGGAGCCGAGAGTTGTCCATGCCTTTGACGTCAGTTGCAAGCAGGCACAGATAGTCTGCATTCTCCATCCCCAGACTAATAATACCGCACCATCTAGTTCCCATACGCCCTTGAGGCTCTCCCGTCTACCCTGGAGACACAATGGGATAGCCCTTCCTTTGCTCAATACAGAGAGGCCTTCCCGTCGGAACACCGGACCTCGCCCTCCGCGCTCCGGGCACACGTCGCGGACTTGATGAGCCGGGACGTCAAGATTGCTTACCTCAAGAACCTGCAGGGCTACCTGTGGGAGCACGGCTACGCGAGCGGTGCCCTCAAGGCGCCGCTGTTCGCAGATGTACCGCCCAGGTTCCCGGCGTGGAAGGCAAGGGGCATCGAGATCATGATTTACTCGTCGGGATCCGTGCCCGCGCAGAAGCTGCTATTCAGACACACCGATGCTACAGAGTTCGGTGACAAGGGCGATCTGACGCCCATGATTGCCGATTACTTTGACACTGTGAATGCAGGCCTGAAGACGGAGGTGGAGAGTTACCAGAAGATCGCCGGGAAACATGGCAGGTTTCCTGCGGAGGAGTGGCTGTTTCTGAGCGACAATGTCAAGGAGGTCGAGGCGGCTAAGGCGGCTGGGATGAGGAGCTTTGTCGTGCATAGGCCAGGGAATGCCGATCTGCCTGCTGATACGCAGGAGAGGCATGAGGTCATACACAGCTTCGATGAGATTGCCATATAGGTGGTCGGTCAGCTATCGTTGTTGAAGATCGCCGTCGGCGCCAGTGCGGTGTTGCATTCTCCAGCGAACAAGCATTCAGACGGACAAATTATCGACGTCAATAACCAGAACCATGGCCTCACCAAAAACCGAGATCGCAGCAAATGTATTCGATTGTGACGCTTGTTGCATCACACCTCTCAGTGAGACCCTTGGCTCAACACCCCCCCCCCGGGCGACATGCCGAGTCCCGCGTGACTAAGCAAAACATGTACACACCAATATGCCTCGCACGACCTATGAACTCCTCAACATGCCACGTTATGTATGAGATGTGACGCCGTTGAGATGACGAGTCCGAAATTTGACAGGCACACGACGGGCACAGAGGTCGCTGAGACCTTCAAGGACCAAATCCGGGGAAAGACTGGTAAGCCTTGCCATACTTCTTCCGTCAGCACTGCCGTGCGTCGTCTCCAACCCACCACGAGAGATCGCCGGTCAGCTGTTTAACTTGACTGAAACCCAATTCGCCAACCGCTTCACTTGCCCCCCTCCCCCCTCCTGCACATGCAAATGAGCACGGACGACCGTGGATCTTCCTTCTTCGGCAGTGATTGCAATCCGTATCTACCGCCGTATCCTGAGAAGGGAGGGGAAAGAAGAAGAAAGGAAGCTGATATAGCACTCGAATGCAGTCCTCGTAACTGGTCCGTCGCCTGGGTCTATTGGAGAGGCCACAGCTCTCGCCATTGCTGGCCATCAGCCTGCGCTGCTGATCTTGGCCGGGCGCACACCTGCGAAGCTCGACGCCGTTGCTGCTAGCTGCCGCGAGGTAGCGGCCAGTAATGCTACCACTGTAAGCAACTAGTTGATTTTCTCTTGCTTGAACCGGTTCCAGAGGCTTGGTGTGCCCCTACTTGGAACATGGGAATCCAATGAGTTCAGTCGTCCTAACTACTGCGTCGATATCCACAGGGAAAGGTTTCGGGCCCAAAGAATGGTGCAGGCACGGTAGTGAAGACCGTCCAGGTCGATCTCCTTTCACTCGCGTCCGTCCGGTCTGCAGCAAGCGAGATTGGTGCTCTCACAGATCGTCTGGACGTTCTCATCAACAATGCCGGGATCAGCACCGCTGTCCTGCGATATTCGAGGGAGGGAATCGAATCCCAGTTCGCAACAAACCACCTGGGCCCATTCCTGCTCACCAAGCTGCTCCTCCCTTTACTACTGCGCGCCAGTCCTGGCGCCCGTGTGGTCAACGTGTCAAGCAGCGCACAGTGGATCTCGCCGGTGCGCTTCAGTGACATCAACTTCGAAAATGAGGTGGACGGGCCGAAGAAGGGGAAGATAGACCTTCCCAAGCATGAGAGGCCGCACTCCAAGAGCCCTGCTTGGACCATGGCCCGTTCAGCGGATGGTTTTCCTGGATCTGTTGCATACGGCCAAAGTAAGACGGCGAACGTTCTTTTCACTGTCGCGCTGAAACGGCGCTTGGCAGGCCAAGGGATCAATATTCTGGCTTTGCATCCTGGAGGTAAGCTGATAGCTTGCTTATTGCTGAGGTTCCCCTATCATGCATCAGACTTGGCGATGTAGTATCCGTTGCTAATGTTTTGTGCGTCACCTAAGAAATCCATTCAAATCTGGGCGGCGAACTCTCTCCAGAGTTCAAAGAGGAAATAAAAAAGTGGCCGGCTGGCCGATTTAAGACTCTGGATCAGGGATGTGCGACAACTCTCGTTGCTGCATTCGACCCTGGGCTCTCTGGTGAGTGCTGAATCATGCCGGCCAGGCTGCCTTCGAACCATACTATGTTTTCTAACTTGAAGTCAGGCACCCAACATGTCTATCTGCAAGATTGCCAGGTTGCCCGCCCTGCTCGTTGGGCTGACGATCCGGACATGGCAGAACAGCTCTGGCAGTTGAGCGAGCAGTTGGTGAACACGTCATCGACCCTGCCGGGAAGCAAACTGTAGCAGGTAGTTGTTCTTGATAACGAGGGCCCGGCTGCCGCCCTGGACATTGAAACGTCCCTGTTGTGCCGTAGTAATAAACGCACTTCTCGACCTGACTATCTAGCCATGTGATGTGACCTGAGAATTGTGACCGGTAAGACAGGTGTCGGAAGCTTGCACAGCGCTCTGACGCCAAGGCTAGCTGTCTACAGCGAAGACCGAGCATCAAGCCTTGTTCCCTCGAGATCATGGGGCCTGCTTTGGTCGGAGGTGCCGCGAGTCAATCCGCAGACACCAGGCACGGATTTGAGCATGTTCTGGACCTGGCTTCACACTGTAGTGTGCTGCAGAAAGTCTGATTCATCCAATGGGCGTTGGTGATTTGAGAACAATTGCAAAATTATTTCTGGATGCGCCTGAGCGCAGTTCTCGTTTGGCAAAAGTCACGCCCCCGCCAAGGAGAGGGGGCTGCTCGGCAGTCCGCATGAACAAATAGTACACGAGCTTTGAAGTCATCTTGGACCTTATCATTTCGTAACCGAGAGACGCCAAGATGGCAGTGAGCTTGTCTTGGTCCAGATAACGAGAATTGGTGACGCACGGTGCAGGTAGGACGAGGAAGAGGCTGGGGAAGAAGGGTCTCAGTTCTGCCTCCGTTCCATCTCTGAAGCAGGTCGATATGCGTAGAAAGTCTAGCGTGCGGAGTAGCATGTCGCCACGGCCCTTGGGTTCTGGGACAAAGTTGAGCACAAGTGACAGGCTGAGGATGTCAAATCTCTCGGCATCGTCCTTGGGTAGAGGCCGTTCCATGAAGTCCTGTTGGAGGATGCCTTCACCTTGGCTGTTCAAGTCGATGCGCTCGATCTCGAAGTAGCCGCTGCGGGAGCAGGCGTTGGTGGTACTGAGTGCCCCGATCTCCAGCATCCGTAGGCGTTGTGATTCTTGGCTGGTGCTCGTGGCCTTCAGGTTGGACTCGGTGAGGTTCAGCCATTCCATCAGGACTCTCGAGCTGTCCCCGCCCCGGTCGTTTCTCTGGCCCTGAAGGCTTGCCTGTTGATATCTCTCGAGGCCACCAAGGGAAGCAATTTCTGCTGCTATCTTGGTCTCGGTCGATTTGTCGCCATTTTGCGCGGCCTGCCTTTTCCGCTTCTCTAAGTGGTGAATGTTGTTGATCAGCGTCCGGGTGGCTTGCCTGGAAATGGATTTCGGCTTCTGAGTGATAGGCGGGCGTCCGGCTGCCAATCTGAGCTTGGGCTTCTTTTTCTTGTTGGCTCCCATACTGGCTTCGATATCATTTTTGTTGAAGAAGGGAACGAGTTCATTCCTTATCAAGAACTATCTAAGTTTGTTGTCTGTGAGTTGAAGGCAGGCTGAAGAAACGCTTATGTAAGTATGCTGACCTAAGTCAGTGGCCTCAACAGTACCCCACTGTAGAGAGAAACACGTGACACACTAACTGTATTGGGGATCCTAGACAAAAAATTAGTGGAGGGCACACCAAAAATCTAGCATCTTTACCTTCCTTTCCTCTCCTGCGACAACCACCCAGCACAACCGACAACCCCCGAATTCAACGACGCACCATCATCACCCGCAGAGAATTCGAGATGGCTCCTCCTAAGACAGGTTCGACACCCTAATGCAATTCTTCCATTCGAAAGATCGAGCTCGAAAAAGATGAAGTTGCGCACGCTTTCAACCTGAGGGTCTGGCCGAGGTCGACCGTTTGTCGCCTCCCCTAGGGCAAACGCGGACGACGACGACCTCGACCACTTAGACTCCAGGCGACGATGCGATGCATTCCAGCAGCAGCAGACTTTGCGAGTTCTTTCACCGCAGAAAGGGCGATTGCTGATGCGTCATGTTTTGATCAGGTACCAAGGGCAAGGCCGGCTCCAAGAAGGCCAAGGATGCCGCCAAGTCTGCTCTCAAGGGTGTAAGTAATCGACTTTGTGAGCTCGCGTCTGAACTTCCGATCGCTAACCAACCTCTTTCCCATCAGGTTCACTCCCACAAGAAGGCCAAGGTCAGAACCTCGACCTCTTTCCGCCGCCCCAAGACTCTCGTCCTGGCCCGCGACCCCAAGTTCCCCCGCAAGGCCATCCACCACGAGCCCCGCCTTGATGAGCACAAGATCATCGTCCACCCTCTCAACACTGAGTCCGCCATGAAGAAGATTGAGGAGAACAACACCCTCGTCTTCATCGTCGACGTCAAGGCCAACAAGGCCCAGATCAAGGCCGCTCTGAAGAAGCTGTACGACATTGACACCGTCAAGATCAACACTCTGATCCGGTATGTGGCTCCACTTTCCCGTAACAGGCGAAGACGAGCTCAAGTGCTGACATCCTCTATTAGCCCTGACGGCTCCAAGAAGGCCTACGCCCGCCTGACCCCTGACGTTGATGCTCTCGACATTGCCGCCACCAAGCTGGCTCTCGTCTAAGCGCTCTTCTGGTGAGGTGATGGGTTTTCCGGCAAAAAAATTGGGGGATTTACGGGTACAAAGGGAAATGAATGAGTTTAGGGCATTCAAACGGCGTCACAGGATTTCGAGGAGCTCTTGATACCAATGGAATGAATTGACAAGTCCTCATCCTGGCTCCAATGCGTAACGCCTCTAACAAATGTGTGACCTGCCTGACCTCTTGATGTGTCTGAGAGGAGATGTAACATACGAGTAAAAATGTATCCAACTTGTGATGAATCAGATCGCATTCCATGTATGCTACGGCAATTTCCAGCTCTTCTCAAGCCGCTGCCGTCGTGTCCGTCCCAAGTTCTTTGAGATACACATGCCTCTGCCGGGACCAGCGCCCGTTGTGGCTGCCCAATGTTCGGTATGCATGTCGTCGCCCTAGATCATTTCGTCTGCCAGTACCCCATGCACGTCCTTAATGCTTTGGCATCTAGCCCTGGCGCATACCCTGCAGGTGCTTGACAGCCAGCACGCTCGCATCCATGAACCGGTCCACACAGTTCGCCAGGCACGCCTGCTCGCCCCCCTCCAGCGCATTGCTCCTGATCGATCCCGTGACACATTTCTTGAAACACATCTCCGTCAGGTCGTGCGACCCTATATTATTACGAGCCTTTCTGTCAGCGCCAGCCATACGAGGCAAAATGAAGGTGGGCAGTCGGTTAGTTCGCGTGCGCAGGAGAAGGAGGCGTACGCTGCTGGATCTGAGCCTTCTGCTGCTCGTTGTTGATGAACTGTCGCAGCTCCTGCTTGTCTTTGGCGCTGAGCCGGTCGAGGTCGACCTGGTCGAACGAGGAGGAGTCCATGATCGTCTTGTCGGAGGGAAGGAGGGGAAATCTCGGGTGGGAGGAGTCGGGTTGCGCGAGAGGATGGAAGAGGGTTGTCGGTTTTGTTGGTATTTATTTGGCTGCGCAAGATCAGTGACGCTAAGAATCTTTTGAAGCTGGGCCGGGCGGACCAATGGGATTAATTCCCTTGTCAGGCAAAATACCCCCTGCCGAACCTCACGTTGAGAGATCTCCAGGAGGGCTCATGGTGGCATCTACATTCTGCAATCAATGTCACTGACGGTAGAAAAAAGTTGATTTACTCTTCTGTTTCCTCTTCTTCTGAGCAAATCTCAGCATCCGTTCATGTTATGTTGCATGTGATTTCCGGAACATACTTGGTAGGCTGGAATCCATGAAGCATGACAATTTATATGGGCTGCTAGCCCCTGTCTTTGTCAGCACAGTTGGGCTTCTGTGCTAAGCCTGTAGCATGCCGGGATCAGTGCCACTCATTGACCCTATGTCCTGCCTGGTCTCCTTATCCACCCACGGCACCTTATTCCGACCACATCCAATGCATCCCCATCGACATCAATAACAACTGTATCAGCCATCAGTGATTTTACGACACGAAAGACTCCTCCTTTCTGTTGTTCACCTGTTCCAACACTGTAGAAACCTCCTGCAAGAATCTCCGTCCTAGCACGCCTCCTCTCGACCCTCTCCCGCCGAGCTCCAACCTACGACACCATCCAAACCGACAACACTTTATCCACGAATCGTCAAGTATCGCATCCGGGACACTCTACAGCCTGCTGCAGGCCGGTATCGTTCTTCTGATTCGCAGACAGCCGCCAACATCGGCTGCACTTTTGGCCTCGTCCAACGCGAAAGCGACGAGGCCTGCATAACACACCATGGGCGACGACCGCAAAGGTGAGTACACAACACGGTCGCGTCGTGGTGCAAGGTATAGGACAGACACAACGTCCTAACTGACGCGTCTTCTCCGGTGCAGACGATGAGGCCACCATAAAGGTCGCTTCCAAGAAAAACCATTCCTCAGGAAAAGCCAAGGCTGGCGCCTTCAAACTGAAGGACAGATTTCCGAAGATCAAGGAACCCGGCGATTATGAGAGAGGCCACGTTGTGGAAGGTCTGTGTATGCATCTCAGAGCCCTCCCCATCCCATCTTTTCTGGTCGCAGATTCACTAACAGCCGGTCCGAACAGACCAGAAAAAATCCAAGGCCGGTGCTGCCGCGAATCGCGTACCGTCGCCAGGCCCTGCCGTCAACCACCTCGACGATCTCCCGCACGAGACATTTACCAAAGGCATACCGTTAGCCGACTTCCCGACATTGACCTCTTGCAGGTGGTGCAAAAAGAGTGTCCTGATGACGACCGCGGTGGAGCATATCAACGGGTGTCTGAGGATCAAGAAGGAGAAGGCTAATCGCAAGAAGGCCGCCCGGGAAGCCCGCGAGCGTGCCAAGGAGCAGGCCGCGCGTGAGGAGCGAGAGCGCCGCGCAGAAGAAGAGGGCATCGCCCTGCCGCCCGAACCCGACAGTGATGACGACGAAGAAGGGGACAAGGCCGCCTCGGGTGGTAAGACGACCAAGAAGGCAGCTGGTAAGAAGGCTGGCGGCGGCGGTGGTGATGGAGACTTGAAGGGCAAGAAAAGGAAGCCCGAGGGAGAGCCCGACAAAGCCCCGAAGCCTAAGAAAAAGAAGGATGAGGCGAAGCCCAAGGCGAAGCCAAAAGGTAAGTTTTCCAAAGCCACAAATCTTTGCGACGAAACCATATCCCAACTCTTCATAACCTCCTCCCTTATCTATATCCATCTCAAGCTACGAGCAATGCCTCATTCTCGCCAAGTCAATTCTCCGATCCATCTAGCTAATCTCAGTGTATAAGCAGGCCCTGTGGATGTTGAGAGGCAGTGTGGTGTGCCACTGCCTAATGGGCAGCCCTGCGCTAGGTCTCTGACATGTAAATCTCATAGCATGGGAGCCAAGCGGGCTGTGCCCGGACGGTCTCTTCCATACGACATGCTACTGGCTGCGTATCAGAAGAAGAACCAGGCTCGTCAGCAGAGTAAGTCTCGTATCCATTTGCTACTAAGAGCAGCCAAGATCCTGACTCTCACAACCTGCAGAGGCCGCTTTAGATGCCAATGCTCCTGTCGAGGAAGAGGACGACCCCAACGCTGGGCCCGTCGATTCTGACGAGGAGTATAATGCCGTCATGAGTTCGCTCAGGAAGTGGAACCCGCAACCCGTCGTGCCGCAGCCTCAGCTCAACTTCCTTAAGAGGGAGACCCAGCTTGTGCGGCTGCGCCACGCAATCGATGCCGCCACGGATAACGGCCGCAAAAGTATCTTCAAGGTCAGGGGTTACGGAGCGCAGCGCCTACCCCCCGGCCACCCCGGCCACCGTCCCCCCGTTCCTATGCTCCCCGGTCTGGACGCTCCCGGTGAGGAGGACGAAGATATGTCCATGCTGGGAGGAGGGGTGCCTGGTAGTGCTCTGTCGACTGCTTTTGCGCCCATGACCCAACAAAGGCAGCTGTCGGTGGGTGGCCCAGCTTAGAAGTCGGAGGATCAGGATCAGGATGGCTGAAAGCCCTGTGCTGGGTAGTGAAATACTGGATATTGGATCGCATGGTGTTTGGTGATTCGGACGGACTTGTTGCTTTATGATTCCCAACTTGATGAGTTGAATGGCGTGATTGTTTCTGAATAAATGCTGCAGCAGGATGTTAGGAAGGCTACTACGGAAAGGGCTACATGATGTGAGAAGCATTCATATGTATTTTCTGTTCGATGATATTGTTATGCCCGCTGGGTTGTGTCCGTTTTCCCCCTCCTACTCTAACTTCTAATTTCATCGGCAGAGATCAAAGACTAAGCGAATAAAAGGTGATTTTGAGCGATGGTAGTATCAGATCGATCGCTACAGAGAGCACTTGTTAATTGCCTACTAACGCATGAATAGTGTCTTCAGAGAAAGTAAGATAACTCAACGAACTTCAAGACCGTGCGAAGAGAGATTGCGTCTGCAGTCCTACTATGTATTTACAGCACTGCAGTGCAATGTACAGCCTGACAAGGGGCTGCCCCCTGATAATCCGGGGTAGACCCACTCACCTACAGCAGCCGAGGCTGGCCCCAAGCGGAATGACGTCGACCCTATCGCGCCGGTCTCGTGCGAACAGAAACGAAACGAGGACCGAGAACGAAACAAATCATCCAGCCCCTTCTGCCCATACCAATTCAACATTCATCATGGCCGTCCAAAAATAATAGCCCTTCATTTTGTACGCCTGGCCGTTGACAAGCTGTCCTAGGGCAAGCCTTGACAATCTCGCCACACCGAACAAACTTACACGTGCTTCTCGCCGCATGTGGTCCGATCAGACGAGCAAAGCTGCACCAAAGAACTCCGAGCCGCCGCCGTCACCACCACCACCTACCGTCCTACCTGGTCCCATCGTCCATAACTATATAACTCCAGCTTGAAAGGCCACCTAGAACGGCACAGCGATGCCGGCAGACAAGTTCCTCCCGGCCATAGGCCACGCCGTGTCCGGTGCAGTCGGGACCGCCATCTCGACAACGGCGACGTACCCGCTGGACCTGGTCAACACCCGGCTCAAGGTGCAGCGGACCATCGCGGCGACCGAGCAATACGACGGCCTCCTCGACGCCTTTACGAAGATATATGAGCGGGAGGGTGGTCTGGGGGCGTTCTATGCGGGTCTTGGGTCGGATGTCGCCAAGAGCGTTGCTGTATGAGGATAAGAAACCTTTGCGCACCTTTTTCCTTCAGTCGAACCCCAAAACGCTGACTATGTGCCTCTCTCTCTCTCTCTCTCTTACAGGACAGCTTCCTCTTCTTCCTCTTCTACACATGGTTCCGCTCCCGCCGGACCCGAGCCAACAGCCGCCGCCTGCCCGCGTGGGAAGAACTCGCCGTGGGCGCCGCAGCAGGCGCCTGCGCGCGCCTCTTTACTACGCCCATCAGCACCGTCGTGACGCGAAAACAGACCGCCTCGCTCATCACAGCACACGAGGGCACCAACAACAGCCTACAGAATATCACTGGCGATGAAGACGCTGGCGGCGGCGGTGGTGGTGGCAGGAGTAAGAGCGCGGACCTCTCGTCCGCAGAGGTGCTGCACGTCATCCGGGCCGAGAGGGGCCTGCTGGGCCTGTGGTCTGGGTACAGCGCCACCCTGGTGCTGACGATGAACCCGAGCGTCACGTTCTACCTGCAGCACGCGCTGAAGAAGGCGCTCGTGGAGGACAGTGGCCGCGGGGTCGGGGTCGGCGAGGGCGGGGCGATGACGTTCCTGGTCGCGGCGCTGAGCAAGGTTGTCGCTACGGCGGCGACGTATCCGTTTAATATCGGCAAGGCGAGGATGCAGGTCTCTGTGCCGGACAGTCCGAGGTCAAAGACGCCGTCGTCGTCGTTGTCTTCGTCATCGTTGGAAAAACGAGATCATAGCCCGGCCGAGTCCGTCAGCCGGCGTCTTCGCCGCTTCTGCGGGGACAACATTTTCACGACGATCATGGAGACGGCGAGGGCCGAGGGTGTCTCGGCTTTGTATGATGGGCTGACGGGTGAGCTGCTCAAGGCCTTCTTCAACCACGGGACGACGATGCTGTCCAAAGAGATTATCCATGGCTTGCTTGTCCGGTTGTATTTTTTCATCTTGGCGGTCGTTCAGAGATCCTCGACCTCGCAGGCCTTGCTTTCGAGGCTGTCTAATAGGAGGCATGGAGAGCTGAGAAACAGGTTGATGAGGGGAGCTTTCGTCATGAGCCTCGTGGAGTGGGCGCGGAAGAATACAATTCTGAGCAGATAGCGGGCAGAGTGCCGATTCTGAAACTCGTGGAGAAAATCAAAAATAAGAATAGAAACAAAAAAAAACATAAAATTATCTTGCAGTAAGATGGAGGTTAAGATGGTGGTCGATTTCTCTTCTGCTATCAGCACTGGAAAGCCGTCCCCGATTTCTTTACCTCGTTCACCCCGCCAGCAGAAAAGCCTGTGCCATCACTCTTCAGCTCAACGATGCCCGGTCGTATCTTCTCCTTGTCCTTTTTGTGACCGCTCTTCTTCGGTGCCCGCTCAGTGACATCTTCATCGCACGTGTAGCACCGCACCGTATCCGGGCTGTCCGCGTCGTCAGGGTGAGCGTGCGGGTCCACCTTACCGGACGGCTTCATGAACTGGCCCGCGCAGGCCTTGCAGAGCACATGCCCGCAGGGTTTGGCAAGCATGGCCCTGGAGGAGTTCGTCAGGGCCTTCTTGCAGCTGGGGCATATCCTCGTCTTGACCTTGGTGTCCTTGGACTCCTCCTCCTCCTCGGCGAAGTTGATGGTCACCAGCATGTGTAGTGAGTACGGGTGAGGGCTGTTCTCCTGCGACGACGGACATATTGGGGATGTCTTGATCTTCTTTTTGACATCGTGCAGCTTGTCCTTTGTGTTGGAGGTCGGGACCACTGAGGGTACCCAGAAGGACGGCAGGGATGGTTTCGAGTTCTGCAGAACCAGGTAGTCGAGTCAGCCAGCCCAACTGGAAACACATACACATGCATCCAAACACGCAATCACAGCACGCGCAGGAATGGTTCCGTAAAAACAACGTACCTTCTCATCCTCGATGGCCCTTCGTGCTTTTGCGCGGTCATCCTCAGCATAGCGCGCGACCTCCTCCTCGTCAAGCGCAAACTTGCGTTTCGCACCCCTTCTTGCCTCGCCGTCCGCGTCCTCTGTGGTCGCTGTTGGCTCCTCTGTCCTCCTCCCGCCACCAACGTCGAAGCCAGCCTGCACAAGCTCAAACTCCCGCACCGCCCTCGCCCTCGCCTCTTCGTCGCCCCGCGCCTTCGCCTCAGCAGCCTCCTTCTCCTCTGCCTCGCGCGCCTTCTCAGAGCGCTTGATCTCCTTCTTCTGCGCCAGGATGTTGCTCAGGGCACACTCGCGGCAAAAGATGTGGCCCAGGGCGCAGGCGACGGGGTCGACGGCTTGGCCCAGGCACAGCGAGCACGAGCCGAAAGGGAGGAACGAGTCACGGCTTAGACGGGCGGAGGAGGCGGTCCAGGCGGACTTTGCCATTGCCCTCTCGTGGGAGGTGAAGACGGGGCGGGAGGTGTTTCTTTTGCCTGCGCTGTTAGATCGTGGCGTTCTCTCCTTTGGAGGGCGAGGAAGAGAGGGCTTTCTTTGAGGAACGTACTGTGTGACATTGTGGCTGATTATGTGATAAATCAGAGACGAAAGAGAAGAAGAAGAAAAGAGAGGAGGACTGATATGAAGCAGACCTTTCTCGTTGGTCTACAGCGTTTTTCCCTTTCGAAAAGCAGCTGAGTGGCTGAATTTGTCTTCTGGACGTTGTTGGAAGTTGCGAGTTGGTGGTCGACTAAGTACCGAGCACAGCGGGAAACTAGGAGCAGTTTTACTTACATAAGCAATCCTGTCCCGATAACGACGCGTCGTACCGCGTCGTCCCTCAACTTTCCTCAACTCTGGACAAACCACCACAGCACCTTTTGCATACCCTCGATCGCGCCCAACAAAAAAAACAAAAAAAAAAAAAAGGAAGACAGAAAAGCGGCCAGATGAAATCATAGCAAAAAAGAGATTGCCAGGATCCCGTCAAACGAAACGAGCAAGAACGACACCCAAATGACAATGGCAACCGAGGCTCAAGCCCCGCAGCCACAGCGCAACAGTCGCAGCGCCTCGCCCACCGACGACAACACCCACAACACATTATCCACGCAAGAGCAGCAACAACAATCACCGCCAATACAACAACAAGACACCACCACCACTACTACCAACACAACCATCACCCCAACCTCCCCGCCCCTGCCAGCCCGCCACACCCCGACAACCCCAGGCCCCCGAGCCCAGCGCCTCCAGGACTCCTTCGACGCAGCCCTAGCCCGCACGCTCGCCAAGATCTCCCCCGACAACTTCGGGTCCTGCTACCCGACCCTCGCCTCCCGCGCCCCGCACGTCCTGCGCCAGGTCCAGCGCGGCATGGTCGACCGCCTGGGCCAGCTCTGCGCCGCCGAGTTCGCCAAGGTCCTGGAGCGGTATGCCGTCGTGCCGCGGCTGAACGAGCTCGAGGCGCTGGCGGGGGACGCGGAGCTGCGGCGGCGGGCGGCGGCGGCGGCGGCGGCGGCAGCAGCTGCAGACAGAGGTGGACAGAGGGCGAAGGGAAAGGGCAAGGGGAAAGGGAGGGAGGGCGGAGAGGGGGCAGAAGGAGGGGAAGCGGGCCAGCAGACGAGCAACAACCCCGTCCCGCCGCACCTGCTCCCGGCCGGGGTGGTTCTGTCCGCACACCTCGCGCCGCACCTCGCGAGCCAGCAGAGCCAGCTCAACGCCAGGCTGCAGAACACCCAGGCTGCCAATGTCGTGCTGTGGGAGGAGGTCCAGGCGCAGAGGGCCGAGGTCGAGAGCCTGCTGGCCGCGCTGGAGGCGACGCTGGCGGATGTCGACGGCGCCGCGGGTCTGATGGAGGGGGTGCCGGCTGAGGCGTTGGCGGTGGAGAGTCGGACTCTGGAGGTCGAGATGGCGGATGCGTGAGTTTCGGGACAGAGGAGATGGTAATAAAGAGTTTGTGGGCATTTGGGGCTCAGCTGAGGGCTGCAACTCAGTTCTAATGCTACAAAGAATATGGCAGCAGAAGGGTGACTAGGAGGGAGGGGGGGTTGGAGCACACTGATCTGCACAGCAGCGCATTCACCAACGTGCGAGGGCTGTGGTGGAACAGACAGACCCATGAGTAATGATGAATACTACTATGACGGACATACCAGGCAGGCGTTGAGGGAGGACTTTTTTTTCTCTTCTTTTTTATTTCACAGTCGGGCAAAGATGATGATACCTATATGAGGACAGTCCTATGTACATAAAATCGACCTCTTCTCTGTCCATGGCTCTGTTCTCATCAGCCCCCATCGACGCGTTTAGAAAAGGAAATCTGAACATGCTGGCTGTCTTTTGCCGCAGAATAGCCGTCACCGCTCTCGCAAAGCCATCACTCATGCTTTCTTTCCACAGTTTCGACATGCTAAGAGGTATATCATAAAGTAATAAGAAAGAAGAAGAAGAAGAAAACAACCACAAAGGAAAAGGAAGAGCAATGCCAGTGCCTCAACACCTTGAAACGCCGGACCGCAAAGGGTCGTCAAATGCGCACACAAAGACTAATGCAACCAATTTTCGCTGCCAATGACCCACGTGATTGATGATTTCCCCATGATGAGATGGGATATATGTATGTGTATAAGTGCAATGTGATGATGATGGATGAACAAGCAAGGGTATATGGGGGACATCTGTGTGAGAGTGAGAAGAGAGAGAGTGTGTGTGTGTGTAGGAGGAGGAGGAGGAGAAGGAGGTTGTAAATTAATGTCATATACGCCGGTTGTCAGCATGTATGACCTGCCAAGGACCCCAGAACTCGGGCTCGCCATAGGATGGAGGTTGGACCCGTGACATCTGGCCCGTGGACCAGTCAATGTGCCACCTCTGGCCCTTGAAGATGACAAAGTTGGACTTGCGCGGGCTCTTGAACAGCAGCACGGCATAGCACAGCTTGGCGTAGACCATGTCGTGCGTGGTGGACCACAAGTGCCGCGGTCTCCACTTGCCCGTCTCGGGCTCCAGATCTTCATTCGTCTGCGTCGACGTCGATAGTCGATCGAGCGACGGCTCATTGGGTGATGGTGCTGTGGTGGTGTGGTGGAAGCTGCTGGGGGACTGTGTGGCGGACGACCCATCGAAGATGCCCGGCCCATTATGGGAGATGTCTACACCCAGCGGGCCATCGGCCGGCATGTCTTCCGAGTCGAGAGGTGAGATGGGCAGTGAGCCACCAAAGGAATCCCATATCTCTCCGCCGCCAGTCCCCTGTGTTCCGAACTGGCCGCGGAGCCATCGTAGTCTCTGTATGCGCGGTATGCTCTGATCTCGAGGGAAGTCACGCTCGTCAATCGGGATCGCCACGTCTATAGCGGCGAAGAGACACTCGAGCCACTTGACAAAGGTCACCAGCTCCACGCACGAGATGAGAAACTGATCCGTCTCCGCCCTGATACGGATAACATAACGGCGCCTGCGACTCTGCTGTCAGCTCTCTGTACTCTTCCTCTCTCTCTCTCTCTCTCTCTCTCTCTCTCTCTCTCTCTCTCTCTCTCTAGGAGGACACTCAAGAGTAAAGAAAAGAGGGAACGAGTCCTGGAAGACGAGGTGGTGGCGGCGGCGCGACTTACTTGTGATAATCAGCGGCTATACCTACGTCGGCATGCTGCAGGCTGTAGCTGCGCTCTAGTGCACCTTTCTTCAACCACGAAGGGTTGTCGGGCTTCACGTCGGGGCCGTGCATCCGGTTCTTGCCCCAGCCGAAATCCTTCTTCTTGGCCGAGTAGATGTGCAGGGCAGTGCCGTGCAGTACGACGAACATGGTACGCCAGTTCCTGTACTCGGCCCTCTTGACGGCATCCTCAATCTCCATCTTCATCTGGAAGACATTCTCCATGTGGACGTCGCAGTAGTACCCAGGCAGGTTCTCCTGGTCCGTCAGCACGCTCTCGTCCATAACGGCCTCCTTGCCCTTCCGCGACGGCCCTTCGTACGCCCCGTGTGTGGCGACATGGTAGGCTGGTGGCATGGGCGGCTGTGCGAAGGTCATGACCTGCTCGTAAAAGTAATCCTCCTCCATCGACAGGCGGCGCACCGGCCGGTTGTCGATGGGCGCCAGTTCCAACGCATGGTTGAAGACGTCGAAAGTGGCGGAGGAGTTGTCGTCGGAGTCATTGGGATCCATGACCGGTGTGAGGGGCCACTTGAGAGATCCACCCCGAGCCCTGATGATGTAGAGGATGGGAGGCCCCCTCCCCTTGGTTTCCCCGTTGTTTTTGGTTTGTTGATTTTAGTTCCTCCTTTCTCTTTCAAAGCGCCAATCCACCATGATCAAACGCCTCATGCAAAGGACGAGGAGACGTTGCCTCTTTGCTCGCCTGCCTCCTCAATTCCCCCCCCACTCACACACGCGCACACCCACCGCTGACCGGACCGAGACGTGAAAGTATCGATTTCCCTCTCTAACCGTCTTTAGATCCCGGGCCTTGTCGTCGTTGGGAACTAAAGACGATAAATGTCAAGTCCACTTCCGAAACCAGAGACCTTTCCACAACATGTGGCCGTATAATGAGATGAAGAATGAAGCCGTTCTTCCCGATCTCGTCAGGTCGGCTCTGCGTCCTAGAGATGAGGAGATATCGAGGCGCCAACCAGCCAGCCTTGGGGCGGGTGATGACTTGGGAGAGTTTTGGGTCTGAGTGTGAGACGTGTGACAAAGTCCAAAGGCT
Source organism: Cryphonectria nitschkei (assembly GCA_006503525.1). Classification (NCBI taxonomy): domain Eukaryota; kingdom Fungi; phylum Ascomycota; class Sordariomycetes; order Diaporthales; family Cryphonectriaceae; genus Cryphonectria; species Cryphonectria nitschkei. The sequence goes on along the minus strand of LAZJ01000001.1, from coordinate 924,188 downwards.
GACTGACTGCAAGCCAGACCGGATAAAGCGGGAAGCCAAATCAACACAGGTTGATGTAGTCTAGCAGCTGCAGAATGGTGGTGCAGGGAAGAAATTCCCCCCGCAGAGACCAGGACGATATGGCTGGTGACACGTCCAGACGAAGAGCAAATCTGTGGGAAACACAGAAGAAGAAGAACGAAAAAGCAGCAGCAGCAGGAAAGAGAGAGGGGAGAGAACAAATGAGAACAAGATGGGAATGCAGATGGAGATAGAGGAAGAGCCAGAGAGAGAGAGAGACAGAGAGAGGGGGAGGGCGCGGGAAGGGGGTGCACGCAGTCTTAGTCCAATGCAAGAGAAGGTAAGGGTAGAAGTTTGGAAGGCGGGCCAATCTGCAAGAGGGACTAACCCCTGTCCCCTGTCCCTTGATCCCTGCCTGCCTTGCGTAACAAGCAGCCCCTGTCGCTCTTCAGTCCTGTCCCGGTCTAGCGCCTCGCAGTACTGGTCCTCTCCGGAAGGTCGGCGGTACTCTTCTGGAAGTCGAGGAAACGCCGGATCAGGTAGCTGTAGTTAATCAGCATCTCCATATTACTCTGTGGATCTTCCACTTTTTTTCTTCTTCCTTTCTTTCTTATTCCCATATCATGCAGATCACATCACCTTTGTGCCATATTCACATGCTTGCAATCCTCCGTTGTGGGTTGTATGCAAGTGAGTGTGCAAGTTGGAGGACCCCTCAAGCATCTGGCTCGGGGTCGTGAAGAAATGGAGACTCTGGGAAGAGCAGCGCAGATCACGCACAAAAACAAACAGATCATCCCCCATCGTGTTGCAGAGAAACCGCACCCATACATATGAACGAGAACGAGAACCCACCACGGCGCCGATGTCTGGGCAAGTCGCCTGCCCCTCATGCCGTGCTTGCAGCTCACCCAACCCGCCCGCTGGGTGGTGCTGGGTGACCTTGCTCTCTTTCCCCCTCCAAGGCGGAGCTGCCAAGCAATACGGACAAGAGACCGAGGCAGAGTCGACCCTCCCGGTAGAGCCTAGCACGCGTTCTCGTCGCGGGACCTACCGAGGCCCCTCGCAGGCCCAATCCCTCGTAGAACCCCACCAGCAAGCAGCCAGCGCCCCCCGTTAGGCCAACTCGCCGTCCAAGCGGGCCTAAGCCTGTTTTGGCAGGTTGTTAACGTCCCTCGCACGGGGAGTCTGAAGTCGACATGCCGGCGTCGCTTGTATATCTTGTTCAGCATAGGTGGTATTGCGCGAATTGCGTGATCCTGTGAGGCTATTGCCACGAGAGGGAGGAGGCAACGACATGGCTTGCGAGGCTGGCATGATCCCCTCTCTGCGATGGTATTTTTAGATTGGCTCTGGGGTGTTCTTTCTGCTTTGTCTTGTTGTCTCTTGTCCTTTTTTCCCGCGTGTCCCACAAACCTCAAGTTGATGATGCTTTCGAGTCTGCCCCTCAGCGTATCTTTTCCGCTTTGGATCGGCTCACCTGCTTCTCTTGAACCGGACACCCCAACAGCTGAGTTGGCCCAGGGGCTGACTAAACATGGCCATCCTTGTGCCGATGGCCTAGGGAAAGAAAGAAGCGCAGGAAAAGAAAAAGACAGAACGGCCCCGTCTCGGTACGGCCACACTGAACGCGCCGCAGGGGGGGGGGGGGTCACGAGAGCAAACAAGCCACCCCTCCTCTCGTCCTGGCCGTTTATGATGGTCAGCACCAGTGGCGAAAGAACTGCGGATTCTCCCGCCTGAAAGGCTTCTGGAATAAATCTGGAAGCACGCAGTAGCAAGATCGACCAGGCGACACCGCCACCTACTACCCTGCGTGCCTGCCTCTCTTTCCCCCTCTCTGTCGTCCATTCCGACTGATGATCTCGCTCTGCTTCGAGCAACGGCTTGCGAGGTCCATCAAAAGAAAGGAGAAGGAGCTTGGTGGTGATTGGATGAGGCGTTGATAATTTGTTCTCTTTTTTTTTTCTTCCCTCTCTCTTTGTTTTGACCGGCGTCGCTTGTTCCCAGGAAGAACTTCTGATTCGGACGATAAAACCCAAAGTCATACTCAAATTCCGGTGAAACGGCGGCCGCCCAAAGAAGACAGACTTGCCAAAGAGAAGCTCTGATCGTCATTGGAGTGGATACGGTTTCACCTGGGGGGAAACACACATACAAGCACAATCAAATCGATTTCCGACCTGGTTCCTATTGGGGGGATTGACTGGTTGTTTGGGCTGGCTGGCCCAGGTTCCGACATGCCGATGGCAGGGCCAGACTCGTCCCTGTCATGGGCGGCAGGTCTGCTTAACAAAGCAAAAAGCACCACAGTGCAGTACCTGAAAACGAGAGCGAGACGGGCAGGCAGGCAAAGCGAGGGCAAGAGAAAGAGAGGGCCCTGGGCACCACATGGCATGGCAGGGAATGTCGGGATGGCATGCCCGATTTTTCCTTTGAGCTATCGTCATCCAGTCCCACCAGAACAGGAAGGAGGTTGACGGACGACGGAGAAAGACGCTCGTCGAGGCTGACAATGACTCCCCCTCTTCACATGGCCAACATCGTGAGTTGCATACGTAATTGCCCTCCTCCTCGTCCTCCTCCGCGCGGTCACCTCGTCTCCTACTCGACTCCTCCCCCTCATCGGGATTAAAACATGATGCAGGCTGGAACTAGGCAGATCGTTCAGCACAATCTCTTGTCGTTTTGGCGATCGAGATGGACGGACAGCGCGGCTGAGACGTGTCAAGATGTACGCCGCGTGCTGATCATCGCCCTCCCTCCAGCCGTTTCGGGGCACGTGTCGGGGTTGCAAATGAGATACAACATCTACCTTTGAGCGAAGGGCATGTGTCGTCTGTCCTGCTGTGCACCAGTTCGTCCGTGTACGACTTGTGTGCGGAGTAAAGTCTGTGGCGGGTCGGTCGTGTCTGAGGAGAAAATAAACTCGGTTGCGCCCTCGTCCTTCACAAGTTTCGCGAGTTTGAGAGATCGGCGCTACTTACAATGTAGTTCCTTATCCTCTCGTCATGCACGGGCATTTGTACTTTGGGAGGTGCGACTAGACTCAGCTTGTATGGCCGATATTGTTCTCTCAACTGACCATTGTTGTTTGTTTTGGCCTGCCGCGAGATTGTTGTGCTCCTCAAGAAACCCCAGGGCCTCGTGCCTTCGCCTCGCCTTTGATGTGAATCGTCAATCTTCGAATGATTTTCCCGGTTCTCTTAACCTGAGCTGTGATCTGGTCTTCCGTGGTGTTGCGCTGTCTGTCCCGCATTGCCTACTCTACTTCTTTGTGGTTTATGGGCTCAACGCCCGCCTTACTTTGGTGTCCTACTCCGCTATCACCTCCTCTTCTTCCTCCTCGTCATCCTCCTCTTGGACTAATAGACCAAGAACCCCTCCACAGCTGGCTGAGGACCTATGAAAGCTTCGCTTCAATAGCCCCAACCATCAAACGTAGACCGACAGACCAGTCCCGCCCTCAGTACTCACACACACACACACACACCAACCAACCCTCCCCTCCCCCAGTAACCTCTACCCTTATCTCCTCCCCACGTCGTCTCCGTATAGGTTAAACAGGCGTCATGCATGAGCCCTCCCCCTCCTCGTCCAAGCCCACCCAACCGTCGGAAGTACCTATCCCCTCATCTGCCAACCCCATCCTCAACCCCCCTCCAGAAAGTAACGCAGGAGCGTCGGCGCCTTTGTCAGGGTCGAAAGAGTTCTTCTCCCGTCCCACCACCTCACGATATACCTCGCCATAGCACTTGAGTCAACAACGAGAAGGGGGAAGGGGAGGGGATGCATCTCCCACCCTCCCTTCCTCCCTCCCTCCGTTTCCCCTCATCGCCCAACATCCTCTTACCTAAGAGAACCCCACGCACCCAGCTCAACATCGTCTTGCTGTCGTGCTCGACCGGGCACTACGTTACACAGAAACGTCTCTGCCCAACAACCAAGAAGAGAGGGAGGGAAGGGAAAGTGACACAAGAGACAGTGAGAGAGGTGGGAAACCAGAGCCATCTTACACCACTCTTCTCCCCTTCCCTCCCCCCACTACTTTTTTCTTGCTACTGTCGCCGCCGTCTGCATAAATCCCGCCTCTCCGAACCGCCCTTCGCCTTCCCCCTTGCCCCATCCCATCCCATCCCATCCCATCCCACACGAGCCCTGAGCCGTCGATCACGGTGCCAGAGGGGATGCCGACAGACACCGCCCGCCCACCTTCCAGCCAAAGGTTGCATGTCCCTGTCTCTCCCTCTCCTCCGGGCCCATCTCGGCTCTTGAACCTACCTTTTCGCTTGCGTCAAGGATCTGCAGATCATGCACACGTGGGCGGTCGGGATGACTTAAGGTGGCTCTCCCACCTTGAGCTTATTCGTTGTCCCCGAACTTGTGCGACGAGTCCCACGGGGAGACAGTAAGTGTTGCTCATTTCGTTCGATAGGTACTCGATGGCGCAAGATTTGTCAGGCTCAATCATCTTGCTGGCACAGGAAGGTCCCATCATTCACACACACACACACACACACATACACACCCCTCCCCTTTTCCCCTCTCTTTCTCCCTAGTTGTCATACCTCTGAGACACTGCGAGTTCACGGCGAACCACTTGCTTCACCGGAGACATATCGAATTCCTTTGATAATGCCGAATTTTGAATTGGAACATAAACTATATGCCAGGGGATCAAAAACCTATGCAGGTTGACAAAGACTCGGAGACAATCGCTGGCTGCCGTCATGAGTGCCCGTCCGTTTTTTTGGAGTTTCGTCGTCAGTTGATGTTTTGGTGGTGTACACGTCCAGGTGGAGTTTTTTATCATTACAATCTTCGTCCTCCCTTCTCCCTCCCTGGTGATCCTCGTCCTTGATATCCGTCGCCCTTTGCGAATCTTTCTGACCAGCCCTGGTATCATACCCTCGCGGCCCTTTTCCCTCGTTGCTCGTGCATATCATTTCCATCTCCTATACGTGTTTGACCACATGATCATGCAAAATGTGAAGTGAAGACGACCGCCTTGCTGTCCGCTTGTGCCCTCAACACGTAACGACGTGCTTGCAGGGGACGGCCCGAACAATCAAGAACGGAATGAGACAAAAGAAAGGTGTTTTTCTCTCTTTTTGCAATGCAGATACCGCAATGCGCCAATTCACAGAGCACGACCACACACCACCATGACACCACCGACCGGGCCAAAAACTCCCAAAGACTCCAGGAACAACTTTTGGGGATTACAGAGAGAAAAAGAAATGCTGACCAGCTCAATCGCTTCCCCGAATTAGAACTGAGCAAGAAAAATCGAGTCACCATCATGTGGCTTTGTTCACGCGTTGGTGGCCTGGGCACCACCACGGCCACGAGGGGCACCGCGGCCGCGGCCAGTGTAACCTCCTCGTCCACCTCCTTGGCTACCGGAACGGTTGCCGTCAAAACCACCGCGGCCGCGCCCAGCCATACCGCCACGGTTGTTGCTGTAGTTGGCTCCGCCGTAGGCACTTGCCTTAGGACGCCTAGTCTCAATGACAATGCTCTCGCCCTGAACCGTGATGGGGCTTGCCTTGATCGCCGCCTGGCAGCCTGCGGCTGACTGGTACTCCACAAAGGCACATGTCTGCAGATTAAAGTGTCAGTGGAGATCTTGTGGCTGTGTACTCGTAAAAGCAATGCTGTCTTACCTTGGAGCGGTTGATATCGAAGTAGACAAGATCACCATAGGCACTCAGTGCGGCCCTCAGCTCGTCGTCCTTGACCTTCTCGTTGACGAACTTGACGTAGGCCAGGGTACCCTCCTTCTCGGCCGATGGTGTCGCGCTCGAGTGCTGTCGGCTCTGTCTCTTGGAATCGGCACCAGCCGTGCGCCACTCGTTGGCCTCCTTGTTCGCAGACTGAGCAGGGGCCTCGGCAACAGAAGCGGGCGTGCTGGGCGCCGTGGCAGCGGCGGCAGGAGTAGCAGCGGGGGCGGCAGCAGGGGCGGCAGTAGTGGCGGCGGCGGATCGCGTCTGTGCAGGTGAAGCGGCCGCAGCGGCCTTGTTCGGCAACGGGATGGCAGGCTTGACAGGCTGCTTGCCCGCTCCAGCGACCACGAGGTTAGCCCAGGTCATCTGCTTCGGAGGGCCCTTGGGCTTCTCAGGCTCGGGAGCTGGTGCTTGAGCGGGAGCTGGGGTAGGACTGGGGTCCTTAGGAACCTCGGGCTGCTTGCTCTCCTCAGCAGCAATCTCCTGAGCAGCCTGCTCCGGGTCGGGGGTGGGCTCGGTAACCTCAGGCTTGCTTGTGGTCTCTTGAACAGCAGGAGTGGTCTCAGCGGGGGTCTCGACGGCAGATTCCTCGGCTGACTCCTTGGCTGGAGAGCTAGACTCTTCGAGCTTCTTGTTAATAGCCTCGGCGTCCAGTGCGGCAGGTTCGGGCTGGGCTGGCTCTTCGGCCTGGACTGGCTCGGGCTCGGGCTCAGGAACGACCTCCTCAGCGGCCTCGGGTTCGGCAACAGCAGCAGGCTCCTCTGCGGCGGCCTCGGCGGTCTCCTCATCGCCCTCGTTGATATATCTCAGGATGTCGTTGAGGAGGTAGTATCCAGCGGGTTGCGCTGCGAGGACGAAGGTCTGCACAAACTTCTTGGGCTCGCCAGACTTGTTGGAGATCTCTCCGATAACCTGAATGACGATATTGTCGAAGGAGGCCTGGGAATCGACGTTCGATACGCGGACCTTACAGTCTGAGAAATCAAGCTCCTTGATACGCTCTTGGATGGCCTGCAAGGAACCCCCATTAGGACACACTGCTTCACGAGAGAAGGGCGAGGGGGCGAGTTGCAACGGCCTTCAACGCTGGGGTAATTTCAGACATACCTGTCGTCCAACGGCAACATTGACTAGCTCGGCCTCGGGACCTTGGACGAACTGGGATCGCTTGTTGTAGAACAGCTAGAATAAGGTTAGCGAATGACCGACAGCGATTCCTTGATCAGCGTGCTGAACTCACGTGGAGCTTGCTGGGGTTCTTGCTCAGGGTGTTGTAGTATTGCTCGACAAAGTACCAGCCGACCTCATCCTTGGACAAGGCAGCACCGGTAGCTGACTCGGTAGGTGCGGCAGAAACGGCGTCAGAAGTGGCAGGCGGGGTAGCATACTGCTCCTGGTGGTTGAAGTTGCCGTTTGTTGCCATTTTGTGCTGTCCGACTGACTGTGTGGGGGGTTGGACTGCTGCTGCTGCTGTGCTTCCTATCTTGTCGTCGTGCTCAGAATCTTCGAATGTTGTGTCTCCTTTCCACAGCGCAGTCTCTTTCTCGACAGATTGTGGTGGACTAGATGTCGTGTAAAGTGGTGCAGAGACTGTTGGTAGAGGCCTTAGCTTTGCGGATTGATGGTTGGAGAACAGGGACGAAGTGGCACTGCTGCAGACGAACCTTTTTATGTCAACAATGAGAGATGAAGAGCAGATGAATATGGTGAAAGATCAGATGAAGTCTATTGTTGTACAAAGCAGCAGCAGTGACTCCTGTGTGTGATGTTGCTGGTGACTGCCAGGTGGTGTGGCGGCTCGGGGGAAGAAGTAGGCGTGGGGATGATGACAAACACGTTGCCTATCGTTGCAGAAGGAATCGAGTGGACAATGGTACGACCTCAGTGAAAAGGCTGTTGATCAAGATTGGTACAGGAGGCGTGGGGGAAATCGTGAAGGTGGTGGTGTGGAGGACAGAGGCGTCTGAAAATGATGGGGAGGTGCGGAGGTGGTTGAGGTTCAAATTGGGCTGTTCGCTTGTTGACGTGAGGCAAATGAACGTGACGAGAGAAAAAATGTCAATTCTTCCCCAGAGCTGACCAGGCACAAATGTGGAAAGAGCAGGGTTCCCCTCAGGTGGCCAAGGCGCTCTTTTTTCTCTCTCTTCCCGTCTCTTTTAGTGAAATACTCTGATTTGGGCTGGACCCAGGCCTGTTGTGGGGTACTGCTCTAGCACTAATTAAAAGCTCTCCAGCTGTTCGCAGCAGCTTTCCTGCCCGTTTTTATCTCCTCCAAATTCCCTGTGGCTCAAGCTTGGGTTTCCAGGAAAATACCTTCAAACTTGTCACCCCAAGCTGCACGGCAGGCATCTCTACCTTTCAGGAGTTTCTAAAAAAAGAGAAGGAGAAAAACGGTTGCCACCTCATACAGCAAGGAGCATGCATATTGATTCTGGAATTCTGGCAGCTTTCAAGGCAGATGATGTAGCGTGCATACCAAAAAAGGCTATGATTGTCGATGGTGGTAAGGGGTCCCTACGCCACTTTTCTGGACTCTGTCTGCCTCGAGTTTTTCACCACTGAATTAAAAATGTCCTCGATTCCAGGGATTGGATGACAGGACATGACAAGCCAATGAACAGGTCATATGCTGCTGCTGTAGCTGCAAACTCAGCATGGCTTGGAACAAAGAGACGTGGGACGAGATAACCCTGGCACTCAAGTGCAAGTCTTGGTGAGGTATTGTGGCTGGTGTAGAGAATGACAGGGCCACGGCGGGGACTCGATGGCAAAGGTGCTCCTGGTGGCTGCTAAGGAGGGAACTTCAAAGTCATTGGCTAGTTGGCTTAGCAAGGTCGTCGGTGTCTCACACCACTGAACCTACTTGCTAAGTCATTTCTATTCCTTGTAGCATTTCTGGACAATATGGCAAGGCTTGGAGCTCACCTCTTGAGGATCACCCCCTGCAGCAAGCACAGATGAGATCAGGTCTGGGCATTACTTTTGCTATGGAAGGCACTAAGAGACCTCACTCACGATGCTAGCCTGCCTAGTCTCCTGATCTACTATGAGATGGCAGGTACCAGGTGTAGACCATCTTCACTTAGCGCACTTCGGCGTCTGCCTAGTCCCCAACTATTGTCCAGATTGGGGAAACCGCAAGAGGAGCCTGATGCATCGCTGCTGCATCTACCTCATGCGACAGAATCCACCAAGATTCCACCCTGATTATGGCCCTGAAGGTGACAATCTTGATGTCTGTCTCCAATCACGGCAATAAGGACCATCGATAGCGGGCAACATCACTCCAGCCACCCAGGCACACGAGATCACCACTCCATCAGCTTGCCTCCCTGCATAGATTGAAGCAGCCGTCAAGAGAGCATTGTGCTCCCTGAGTGTGAGAGGGTGCTCGGGTGTCGGCTAAGGGGAGTGCTAATAAGTCTATAAGATTTGGGCCCAACTCCAGAATCATGACCAGGCTTCGCCTAGATATTTGATGTTCCAGGCAAGCAGTGGGTAGAGATTGCCAACCTCTGCCCCTTTGGAACGCAGCACTTTCCGCCAAGTTGGCAACCATCATTCCGTCCTTTTCATCATCATCAAGACATGGTCGACTAGTGAAGATGCACTGCCAATTGCATATGACAATTATCAGGTAGCTCAATGTCTGATAAATCTATATTCTTCTCAGTAACGTATGGTTCTCGAATGCTGACCACATCCTTCAGATCAGTGTCGAGCCCCAATTGTGAGAAGCCGTGATGCGAGCACCTTGAGCGAGAGAAGAAAGAGGACAAATTCATGCTGAGAGGCTGACAGAGCGACCATGGATTTCAAAGGGCAGCCTCGAATAAGGAAAAAAGAAGAAGAAAAGGATGTCACCATTCACCCGACTGGTCTTCCCGGAGAATGTTCTTCTTGACTTCCATGCATGAGCCATCTGAGACCCCTCTCATTACCAAAGCGGAGGCTGGCATGCAGATTGGCCGGTTACTGCGGGCTGGCCCGAGACGCGCTTCTGTTGCTCAAGGGTCATAGGTCGGCGAGGTTTCGGGAACCGTAACAAGAGCCTCATCACCGAGCCGGGCGGAGTGCTCCTTTTCCTCGGGCGGGCGGGCGGGCGGGCCTGGATTCCGTAGCAATTTTGAGACCGAGATGCGGTTTGCTCTTCTCATTGAAGCAAATTGAGGTTTGGAGTTCCTGCGCCGCAGCAGTTGGTCGATGTCAGGATCACTGGCTTAATATAACCAACGAGGGGCTCTCGCCTGCAGGTCATGTCGCTCGGAGGATCCCGCGGCCTTGGCTCCGATAGCATGAGAGATACGGATGTCGGAGCATTTACTCTTATTAGACCCATGCTAGGTGGCCCCAACCGTTCAACACAGCCCCAAATCTCAATTATACAACTGACCTTTTCGAGAGCTGTGTCAGCGACGCCCAGCGACCCTTCGCTTTGCCTTGCCGCAAGAATATCGTGCGACATCAACGCGACGATACAGTCAAGCGAGTCGGGCGACGAGCATTGTGACCACAGCTGGCCGCCCTCAGGAATTTGCGCTCGTCTTTCGCTTGACCAGAGGGCTCGAAGAAAATGTTGAGATACTTCATCGCATCCCAGCTCCCTTCCCTCCAACACACGACCAAAACCTTTTGCATCCTGCCATCATGCCCGTCGGTGGGTCTCGCTGCATATGCCGATGATTTCCACAGGGATTACTATCTATTGAACCAATCAGCTGTCTAATAGCAGCATACAGCTCTGGCCTCCTCCTACTTTGGGCTTTGCGCTTGAGCTCTTCGGGGATGGTAGCATATGTCACCGGAGGTCAAGAAGACCGACACCCGACCACATTCTAGGCCTAGACGTCTGGACTATGATCAAATGAGGTTGCCATCCTGCAGGGCCCTCGTGGCACTGCCCTCTCGACACGCAACGAATGTGTCTCGTGTTGATTCATGCTGCTTCTTCAGCCCAACGGAAACGGATATTGTTTGTCCTGCTCGTTTCCTCTGGGCTCGGAAAGGGTTTGGCTAGGGATAACTAAGGACTGTTTGGTATGAGGAGCTCATGATGGTCGGGCCAAGCCATTGTCATGCCATCATGTCGATCCACTGAACATCACCGGGTTTGGAAGCAAAGAAAATCGGCCTTGCACAGACTCTGATCGCCTATCTGCGCAGCCTTGTGGCCAAGAAGTCGATGCACCGACCCCGTGGCTGACCAGCACAGCGGGATTGGAGCTACTCCCTGTGCATGCTGGGGGCCAAGGCTCTTTTCTTTCATGCATGGCATACGACGGGTCCTCTGATGCCGTGTCCTAGGGCGTGGGCCCCGGGTGATGATGGGCATGATAAAGATGACCCGGGCCCCAGGTGCCCTTCCAGATGCAACCTGCCTTTTCCGACCTCACGCCTAGTGAACCCTTTATTCTCTTGGGCTGTCCGATTTACTGTGCCCTGCGGTCGCCCTTTCATCATCCTCCCTACCAGACTTTAATAGTTTTGAAACTGTCCTCCTCTTAGTTCGCCTCTGCCTGGTCCGATCGGGTCGACGACAGACTCCCCTGGTCTCACGTCTGCAATCAGCACTGGCAACAGAATACCCACAGCTTGTGACAATCGGTAGACAGGTATCAAAAGGAGATCACTGAACAAGAGACGGTCCTACACTTTTCACCTGCTACGATGGCGTCTCTCGCAGGAGGTGTCTCGAATTGGTATGCCTATGAGCCGGTTACGGGCGTGGCCGTGGCCGCGACGGCCCTCTTCGCCTTGACCATGGTTGCGCATGCCTTCCAGATGGTCAGACACAAGGCCTGGATCTGGATCGTCATGGTCGTCGCCGTTGCAAGTATGTGACCTGCTGCCGGACTGTATACACAAGAGACGCTCTCCTCCGCCTTCATGGACTAACGCTATCATGTCTTAACCTTCCAGTGGAGTGCTTCGGTTACGGCATCAGGATCGCGTCATCCAAAGATACAAGCAAGAAGCCGCCCTTCGTCGCGCAGTACGTCCTGATTGTGCTGGCGCCGGTGTTGATGACAGGAATCATCTATGTCGTCTTTGGGCGGATAGTCTTCCATGTCGTCCCGGCCGAGCACAGATCGACCAAGCTTCTCTGGGTCCCTCGTAAGTTCTGAGGCGTGCTGTCGCTGGCGGCAGTTCTCAAAAAGATGGACATGGGAACAACCACCCTGACTGATCTGAAACCTTGCAGCCCGCTGGTGCACCCCGATCTTCGTGGGCTTCGATATCGCCGCACTTTTCCTCCAGCTGGTGGGTGCTGTCATGATCGCCGGCACCTCTATCACGGATCCGAACTACGTCCAGAAGGTACACAGGGGCAAGGACATCGCATTGGCTGGTGTGTCGGTGCAGATCCTGGCCTTCGGTCTGTTCTCCATCATCGCCGTGCGCTTCCACATTATCGCGAAGCGTTTCAAGGCCGACGTTCAGAAGAGGCTGCAGCCCATCCCCGGCGAGAAATACGTGACGGTTGAGGGCATCAACGGCCGGAAGCTTAAGCCAAACTGGGAAGTCCTGCTCTACGTCGTCAACATCTCGTGCGCTCTCATCATGGTACGTCAACACCCGTCTTGGCAGCCCTTGAGAATCATATCAGCGCTCCAATAGCTGACTCTGCTATGCTTCCCCAGGTCCGAACCATCTATCGTGAGATCGCTTTCGCCGAGGGTAGGAGCGGCTACCCCAGCAAGCGCGAGTGGGTGTAAGTTTCGAAACCTCAACATCCTCTATGGTCCACTGCCCAAGACGTGACCACAGGGATCCTGACTGACATCCCTTCCACTCATATAGGCAATACGTCTTCGACACCATCCCCATGTTTTTCCTGACCGTCATCTTCTGCTTCACCCCTCCTGGGCGGTACGTGCAGATGAGTTTCAAGCAGCAGAAGGGGCAGGCCCGCGTGGCCTCGTCCCACGGCTCTGATGTCGAGGCCCATGCCCTGCAGCAGCGTGCCTAAATGGGACAGAGTGGTATCCCAGGAGGAGAGGTGTGGCAGCGCAGACAGGCAGGCAGGCATGGAGAATCTTGTCTTCATGGCAGGAAACTCACATCTGGTACATATCTCCGGCAAAACGGAGTGTGGGAAATCTGGAAATGGGGAAGAGACTCTTCTCAGGACGGTGACCCAACGGCGAAGACCTGAGGGCGCGCCATGGTATGTGAATGTAGAGGTCAGGGTTGCCGGCTTGTTCAGTAATTTTGATTCTGGAACTACCTGATTTTTTTTTTGATTTTTTTTGGCTTTTCTCTTGGGTACAAGGTTGTTTTGTTAGAGGGCCTTGCTGCTCAGTCGAACCAGATCAATCTTGCTGTTATTTTGAAGGAAAATTCAAATTCCACGATATCATGTATTAGAAGACAGAGAATCTCAGCGGCGCCTTACTTTCGATACCCTCCACCTCAACCTCAGGTCCGAGTTCCTCTCTCTATCTGCTTCGCGGACGATTCTCGACTGTGACGCGTGAGTGGAACGCAGTTGAACGATGACGACAATGTTAGGTCTCGTAGCTGTGGTGGGGAACGACAACAAAAGTAGGTCTCCCTCCTGCTGCTGGGTTTAGACATGCGCACACGGTCCCTTCTCCTTCCTTTCTGGGTTACCCGTTGTATGCATCACGTCAGTCTCGTGCAAGGACACATTTGTAAGCCTGTTCTTCTAGCTAAGGGTTTTATTCTGATTTTTATGTAAACGTGGGTGGTCAGAACACACGTCCCCAGGAGGCTCTTGAGTCGACGGGAAATTCCGTTCAAGGCTCTTGTGGATTAGCGGTTTGAGGTTTCGAACCCGCCGTGCTCCGGTTTTGACTGTGCCTTTTTTCTCTCTCGCGAGAGTATGAGCACTCGAAGGGGGAATCAAGAGACTCATGTATGGATTTTACCCACTGGTCAGAACATGTGTAAAGGTGCTTAGTAGTAAGCCGCACGGGCATTGGGATTATCATCTTTCATATCAGATGCTCTGTTCAGTCCCTGCCCATCCCTCTGTATTTGCATCACACCTGCAGACCATAAGAAGACGGAAAAAGAAATTGGTTTTTGCTTCGGGATATATGTCGTGTGTGTCATGTTCAGCAGATGTCTCTGATACATGACGCAGCAGGCAGCAGCACGACGGAAAGCAAAGTGCCACAGGTACCTATATGTCAGGGCAAATATTGCGAGTGGTCAAGCCTCCTCCTATTTGTTCCTTGTTCTCCCTTTTCCCCGGGCCTTGGCCTTTTGTTTCTAGGTGGGTTTCGAGATTCTCGACACTGTGTACAAAGCCTCCTCCTCCTCTTTTCTTCTCTCTCTCTCTCTCTCACACACACACACACAAACGCATTGTGCACATGGACCCGAGGGCTTGTTCTGTCCGTTGCTCCCAATCCCTGCAGGCTTACTATAGCAAAGCACTATTATACCACACTGTAACAACTGCGCACAGGCTGGAAAGTTGTAAGGGCCCCACAACCCGCCTGCATAGTACATCCGCATGTGCATTTACTATAGTAAGTGGCTTTCCTCCCCTTCCAAGAGCGGGGCCCTCAGCCAGGTAAATCGCACTCGCCAACGTCCCTTGCGCTGGTCTCTGTGCAAGTGTACTTGGGGTGTGTGTGTCTGTCTAGATACCAAAAAAGAAAGGGAGAGAAAAAAGTTCCAGTGGGAAAGAAGTACAAGACAGAACAGGCAGATGGGCGCTTGCTGCCGAATGGGTTCCTACTTTGGAATCTAATATTGAAAAGGGCGAAACAAGAAGAGCAAACAAGAAATCCGAAATGCGTCGTAAGGTCGACACCTGGATAGCGTTACAGGGGGGGGGCTCATATGTCGACTCTTTGCCAACACGTCACATGCAAGCAGGACGAGAATTAGAGCCCAGCCACATGTCTTTTGGGCTTCACGACCCGCCCCCCCCCCCTTTCTCTTGTCTTCTCTTCCTTTGCAGCAAGTGGTGGTAGTGTGGCGACGAGCTGTTTGTTCAATTCCTCTCTCGCTCTCGCTTGCCTTTAGGACGCATGTCAGGAGAGATGAGACGAGATTTGGGCTAAACTCGATGTAGTAGAGCCTTGCGATCAATTTTAATTGGGTCTATGATCTTTTCTTGTTTCTTTTTGAGATGAGACCTTGATTTCAAACAAGAAAGGAATATATACAATGGAAAGGAGGAGAGGGTAGGGAAGTACACGAGTACAGTGAGCGTTTGACCGTTCACCCAGGGGGTGGGGGGCGGGCCGGGGAAAAGGAGCTGTACTGTAGTATACCATGTAGTAAGTATGTTGAGCTGAGAGTACTGTGGATCCAGATATGTACATACTGTAGTGCCATCGTAGTACCTATGATACATGGAATAGTTCCTCCATACGCTATAGACACGGCTCATTTTGTCTGTATCCCGGCTGATCCGCTCCAGGATCTACTGCCACTTTACCGTCGCTCGAGGTATGGGGGGCACCGTCCCCTAGGGATGCAATTTGTTGTATTTTTCCCTACCACTGAAATATCTGGCCATCGAGGAACGGTGAGTAGGCTGTGCGTCGTCTCCATTATCTCGACAGGTAAGTACTTAGTAATTCGTTATATACGTAGTTCAGCGCTGAACAAAGCGCATCAGGAAATGGTGTGTGGCCATACCTGATTATCCAAAGCATGTTGACTCAGGACTGTAAGTAATCAAGCCTGCAGTGTGATAGCCCGTCGCACCACGGCTGAAACGGGCTCATATTGGGACTTTTGCCTTCAGCTTTTCCAGGGCCACACACCGCAACTGTTGTATAAATTCAGCTCTCGGACCATTACAGCCACTGAGGCGTTCTCGGTACCAATTCATGTCCTTGCGCTTGTTTCCATATCCCGGAGAAGTTCTATTGTTGGTGCATGCAGTAATGTATGTCGATGCCGGGACCGACAACCTCCCTTGCTGGTATAAGGTGCGCTAGGCTAACAAGAGAAGCAAATCGTTAGATCTTGAATGAATAAACGAAAATCCAGCAGTCATGAAGGCTTTTTTTAATTTAAAAAAAAGTGAAATCACGAGCTAGAAAAGATGCCTGCCCCTCCCCAACTGAGGAAATACAGTACTTGAATAGTGGTGGTAGGCTCAGTGCGGGCGAAACGTTGAGCTGGCAGAAATTATGGGACCCCCAGCAGAGCCCAATATCTTCGCACGCTTCACAACACTATCTCGCACAAAAAGTCAATAGTATAGCAGGGCAATTTGCTGCTTCCCTCTCAACATCTCTCTCTGCCTCTTCCGAGGTATCAGGTCCACCACCCTTGAAGCAAAAAGGAGACGGGAGGGATCATCAGAGAAAAGGGGGGGGGGGAGTGATGTGCGCGCATACAAAGACGATTGTCGATCCTCTAGGTTCTGGCCCAAAGCTGGCGAAACCTAAAATTTGACAAGATGCACATGGGGCTTTTCTTGTCGTGTCAACTTGGCAAAGTATATACCTCGGCCGGGAAGTGGGAGAAGATTGCCTAATCGATGCAAATGCTATCATAAAGTTTATTATAATGTAGATACGGTTCTGTCGGTTGGAAAATCTTTATCTGTGTTGCCGACAGTACAGCAGTAGGCAGACAGGAAGAGGACACAGAAGATTACAGAACCGGTCTCCTTTGGCCGGTCAAATGTGGAATATTATTCTGACCTGTCATGTCCGATCTCGAAATTGAGAACCACGGACTCGGTAATCAGGTGCAAATACTCGGCGTGCTGGGAGAAGGTCGCCCATCCATCGCCCATGATCACCATCATCAGCTCGATGCTGGCTGCCCAGGTGCTGGACACGCGAGTCCGGAAATTCCGGATCGAGCTACTCTGTATGAGGAAGAGTAGAACCCCCCTTCCCTTCCCCCCTCCGAGAAACGATCATCCCTCTCTTTTTGACCCCCTCTCTAGAGTTCATCTCCCTCCGTCGGCTAAACCTACAACGGCTGTTATCTCAATAGCTTGCTTTCCGTGGGTACCCAAAACCAAGGGGTTGCCAAGTTCCAAGATTCCAAGCGCGAAGACGAATTTCTCCGCTGACACCTACCGTCGTCCTCCTCGTCCTCCCTCGACGAATTCATGTACCATAGTAATTTTGGCACAAACCTGTCATATAATAGAGGCTAGAGGAGTTGACGGGAATCCAGGGCCCACTCGTGACATGCTCGCAGGTTCCCCCCCTTTTGGCTGGGTTCGAGGCCAAGTGCAAGAGTGGGTACAGAAACGACCCTTTACCCATCGATTCTCCGAAGGATCTTCTTCATTATTTCATTGTCTTTTTTTGTTTTCCCCTGCTAAGAAGCACCCTAGCCAAGATATTGCAGTGATGTACTTACCATATAGTACATTGATACTGTGTGTACTAACCAGCATGTGTGTATTTTGGCCATGACAAGCGGGTTCCACGTGGCTGAGATTGGGGAAGTAAGACTCAACGCCCTGCACCGGCTCGTGTGCCGCGGGCCCAGGGTTATGAACAAGCGGAGGGGGGAGGAGGAAGAAGAGAAGGCCAGAAAAGAAAAGAAGAAACATCCTGAGGAAGACATGGCAACCATTTACTTAAGCGGCTTGGCGGTGTAACACACACAAGCACGGCACAGCAAACGGGGGACATGCTGGTCAGCTGGGACAAGTTGACACCTGTGAGGGTTAAAGTGGTGTGTGTCTGTGTGTCCGGCAGGGCTTTCTCTCAGCTCCAAAGCCCGATGTGGGATGATGGGGAGGCGGTTCTGTTGCAACCTCGAATGCTACGTACATAGCATGAGGTTCCCTAACAGCCTACGCGCATAGTATGATCTATTCTTTTATACCTGGACGTTCTTCTCTCGGTACTGTATTCATAGTGTGCTGCTCAATATACTACATGAGTACAATGTGTTGCTCAGACATCAAGATTGTGCGCCCGGGCTCTTCTTGGGGAAGGATGCCGAACCTGGTGGGCGCCACAAGAGCACATGGTAGCTCCCTCCGCGCCGAGGACACCACCCCAGGGAGTTGTTGATTTCCTTTCCAGCACCAGCGTCCCCCTGGCCCCTGCGGGAGATGGGGGAGGTCTTGTCCCCCCCCCCCTCCTCGACCTGACGGGTCAGCATTATCCAGTCGGACGGCACGGCACGCGCAACACACACAGACACACAATAGAACGGACGGATGGCTGAATGAGTGGATTGATCTGGATGGGCAAGGGCCAGGTAATTCAGGCGTCGTCATCTTGAGACGTGGTGAACCAAATCACATGGAGCCCCACGACGACGAGAATGGCAATCAATGATCAGACAGATGGGCGGCAGGGAGTTACCGCATGAAACAAGGAGTGGGACATGCAGCTGACGGGTCCAAGCTGTTCTTGTTGAGTGTACCTATGGTAGTATTGGGTGTCTGTGGGCTCAAGGATGGAGAGAAGGGGGGGCGGGCCGCCGAGGTAGATGACAAATGCAAGGGGCACGTAGACAGAAATGTTTGTATGAAGTGGAGGGGGCAGGATATAAAGATAGAAGATGATAAGATGAGAAGAATAAGGAGACGCAAGGGAGAAAAGTATATCCTTTGGCACTATTGTAGTGTTGTGCATGGAATATTATGTAGAATGGTTCGAAGGTAAATATAAAGATGAAAGCTGAAGTACAGTATCCGTTCTGTCTCGTCGGAACGATCCAATGAGATAAATCCACCTGCTTAAGATGTGGTTGGAGCAGCAGCATCCTCTCGGAGCTGTGCACACCTCTCGGAATTCAGTATGATAGATGATTGTTTGTTGTTGTTGTTGTTGTTGTTGTACCATGTACAGGCTTGTACAGCGGGTGTGCAGCAGAACAAGCCGAGTCAGGGGTTCGTACAGCGGGTACCACCACACTACGTAGTACCTGACAGAGGGTGACAGGGCTCCACGGCCTAACGGGCCCTACTGTAGTGTACCTGCTGGACCTGGAGCCTGGCCCTGAACCATGGGCCCCCCAATCCCCCCCTGCGAAAGCCAATGCAAGTGCCCCAACTCAACGCGGGTTTTTCGGTACCCATCAGCATTTTCTAAAACGTACAGCAGTCATATGCCAGAGTATTATGACTTGCAGTACATGTCTGTTCGCCTTGCACCCCGACTGCCCTTTCCCGTCCTCGTAAAAGGCTAACAATGACGATGATGTGGTGGAAGAGGGACCCTTGCACATCTTTTACCTCTTTGTGTGTGTGTGTGTGTTTGGGTGTCTTTTATTGTTTTATTATTCATAATTTTGTAATGTTCAATTTCCTCGGAACGGAACAAACCAGTACAGTAAGTACATGGTGGTACCGCACGGCCGGAATAGACCTGCAGCTAAGGCCATGGGTCACAGTTTGTGGGCATGGGCTTATAGTGGACGTGCAATGGGCTTTGGAGTGGAGCTCACAACTTGAGATCTCTCTCTCTGTCGCTCAGTCTCTTTTACAAGCTATCTCTCTTCCTCTTCCTCTCCTTCTGGACACGCGCGACACGACGCCGACTGATAGTCCTGTCCTGTCAGTACTGTACACCACACCAAGGCAATTCGGTCTTCCTCGTCCTCATCCTCCACAGTCCACAATTCCAATTCGATAATCTCCACAAACCCAGGGTCTCATCCAGTCTACCCATCCATCCATCCATCCATCCATCCTCGCTCTCCCCAAGGCCCCCAGTGTTCCCATCAGACGGAACCTGGCTGAGCCTCACCTGACTAATTACCCAAAGTATCCAGTGTTCAGTTCCCTCTCAACAACGAACTTAGCAGACGACCTAGGGAGGGGGGTCCCTTTCCGCGGAGGCGACAAACGAGTCCTGTGCCGCTCAGCCATCTCTCTCCATTACTCTTTTTCCCCCCTCTCATTTCTTAAAACCTTCATTGGTCTCCAGCCCCCGCTGCGATGTCGACATCCGCTTCTCTTTTACTCCGTTGCAGGCCATACAACACCAGTCTGAGAGCTTGATCTGATTGCTTCTTGAAACTACACACACTACTCGTCGTCGCCCAGTTCGGCTCAAGTTCTGCCCAGCCACTAGAAAGCACCACACCACCACCACAAACCACCTGGGGTTGAGTTGACTTTTGGTCTGGATTTTGGATCTTCGTTCTTGACCGGGTTAGATACCCTGACGGAGGAGCTGTTGTGCCGGCTTCGCCCTCTGGTCTGGGTTGTCACGATTCCTTCTCGGCTCACCGGTCGGTCAGTCGGCCATCCAATCAATCACTTCTGCTTATGCAGATAGGTAAGTGAATCCGATTACTGTAACCTCATCTATCCCATCGCATCTCACCTCACTCGCCTCTGGGTTCTTTTCTTGTTTGGTTTTCTTGTCCGCCCGGGCCCACACCCGGCAGATCCACGATGGGGACTTTTCCATTGCGTTATGCGGCACAGGCAAACCACTGCACCTTTTCTTTTTCTTTCTTCCCTCCGGGCCAAAAGTTGTAATCCCCTCGGGGGAACAAGAATGATACAACCGTTGTCCTTCAGCACCCCCCTCCAACCTGAGTTCTCACCATAGCCCTTATGGTTTAGTTCCGCCGTGCGCGCATACAGACACACACCCTCATACATGCATAATGTAGTACACTGCTACTTACTACCCTTTCGATACCTTAACTTCACACGCACCCACGCGCAAAATTGTTGATTCCCCCTTGGACCACTTGCCTATTTGAACTCCCCGACCTGACCGACCCCACTTCCCTTTCTCCCTCCTCCCACTCCTCCTCCTCCTCGTTCAGGGCCTATCCCGTCTAGAGCTGGGGTAATTACTAGTCCATTCTGTATGGGGTCTGACTCCAACACCACCACCACCAGCAGCAGCAGCGGAAAGACGCAGAAGAGAAAGAGAAAAGGCCTCGGTATAGGCCCTCCACGAACCATACGGGAGGCACACCAAGGCAAGGCGAGGTCCAAGGCAAAGGCGGCCCCTACCTTGCTCCCCCCCCTTCCTGCCACGATTTATTTCCATTTGGGGAATAAGTATTGGTCATATTATTTGTTTTTATCTTTTTTTTATTCCTGTCCTGTTTTAATACTGGCTCCTCCACACGAGAGTGGTAGCTTAAAAGTACGCATCGGAAATCCCACACACAGAGAGAGAAAAGGGATCAATCGACCTCCACGAATTCTTTATTCTATTTTGAAACATGGTGTATTGTGGGAAGGCCTCTTTAGGCTGTTTATCATGTCGTAAACGCCGTATCAAGGTATGTACGCTGGATTTCGTCTCTATTGTATTGCCCGACGCCCTCCTTTCTCCTTCATCATAAGGACTGGCCTCGACCACACAAATCAGCCCGGCTTTGAATATATGAACTGTTCGAGGTTATCATTCCCCTCTCCCTGCCTCGTTTTAATCTTTTCTTTTTTTGCTCTCTCTATATGTAAAATCCTCTTGAAGTAGAGACTGTCCATGGACCTTATTGTCCCAATTTCTGCCTCATTTTTTTTTTGCTGGTTTTAACCTTTTGGTTTTGGTCCTCTTTTCTTCTAGTGCGACAAGAAGCAGCCCGAGTGCACACAATGTGTTCGTCTTTCGAAAGCGTGTCCGGGGTATCGGGACCAGCTCTCGTTGATGTTCAGAGATGAGACGGGCAAGGTGGAGAAGAGGGCGCGTGCCTCATGGGGGGTCGACGATTCTTCATCATCATTAGAAGGAATGTCGTCGTTATCTTCATCGTCAGCCTTGTCGTCATCTTCTTCTTCCAGCGGTTCCAAGACGGTGGGCAAGGAGAACGAAGTAGTAGCCTCAGGACCAGAACCAGCATCGATGCCGACGCCTCCCTCCTCAGTCACATCCTCTACATCTCCCACAACCACAACCACAACCACAGCTACAATTACAACAAAACAAAGAAGAAGAGACCAAACTCCCTCACCTGTCCTAGCACCACCAGTCTTCGTCAACCACCTCGAGATATTAGAGCCCGGGCCCTACCAAAAGATAGCCACGCCGCCTTCGGAACTAGGCGTGTCCTTCTACGCGCACCACTACCTCCTGGGCTACCCAGATGAAGTCAGGAGCACAAAGGAGCTGAGCGGGCTGCCGTGGTTCGACCACCCTTCGGCACAGGCCACCATGGCAGCCCTGGGCCTGGCCGCGCTGGGGAACCGGAACGGGGATCGAGGCATGCAGCACCTGTCCAGGATCAAATATGGCGAGGCGTTACGGTCGACGAGCGAGGTGTTGCGGGATCCTGTGAAGAATCTGGACACGGCCATCAGAACGACGATCATGCTTGCGCTGTACCAGGTAAGATTTCTTCTTTTCTTTTTTTTTCCCCTTTGAAGGGGGGAGGGGGGAGGGTTCCTTTTCAACCCCCTTACCACTTACAATGAACCCTTTGAACCCCATCAAATATATGCTAACGTTGTTTTTCTTCTTCTTTTGTTTATTCTAGTGTGTCCATATGCCGCATGAGTCTCATGAGAACACGAGAGTTCACCTGATGGGCTGCTTGGCCCTCATCAAGACGGCCATTCCCATCCGCTCTGTTGTGGCCAATGGAACCAGGGGGATCCTGCAGCTCTGTTATTCTCTGGTCAGTCTCCATTTTTTTATTTCATTTCATCTTCTTTCTTCCATCCTTTTCACCAGTGAAGAGTCGACATGGATGAAAGGGACAAAAGACTGACATCTCAAAATCAAGCTCTACCCCTGCATCCAAAGCGGCAGCCCTATGCCCGAGAGGTTCTTCGAGCCCATCCGTGACGCCATCTCCACAGGCTTCCTCCCAGAAGCCGAACAGCCGGCCGTCTCCCTCATCTATATCCTCTGGCGCTTCACGGGCCTCAACGCCAAGGTGCGCTGGACCGCCTACACCGACGGCCACGCGAGCACCACGGACCTCCTACAGCAGCTGTTGGCCGTCGACGAGGCGCTGGCGCAGTGGGAGGCATCGAAACCGGGCAAGTGGGCCTACCGGACGTGCACAGGAGAGGACGAAGAAGACGGAAGAGCACGACTGTCCTTCCCGCCCGACGCCGTCTTTCGCAACACCTACCACCGCTACTCCGACGTGTGGACATCGCGCGTGTGGAGCCACTACCGCTGGGCACGCATTCTCACCAACCAGACGCTACTGGAACTCACAGCCCTGTACCCCTCATCAGCAGCAGCAGCAGGAATAGAAGCCGCCGCAGGAGCAGCAGCAGCAGCAGCAGCAGCAGCAACAACAGGAGGAGGAGACGAGAAGTCCTCCTTCCCAGCCCAACCGACCCGCCGCACCATGATCCAACAAACCATATGCCGCCTGGCCGTCGACGTGCTGACCTCTGTGCCCACGCACTACAAGCACCCCAGCCTGACCTGGGCGCACCTCGACGCCGTCCAGACGCACGGGGGAGCCGGGGCCGGGGCCGTGGGCATCCCGCACCTCATGTTCCACCTGCAGACGGCGGCGTGTGCGCCGGGCGTGCCGCTCGAGGTCTGGCGCTGGGCCGTGGGGATCATGGATACGGCATGGCAGGACCTGGGCATGTTGCATGCTCGGTCCCTGGCGGAGGTTTCTAGAAATCATCGGGCGACGGTGGATGGGGGGAGGGGGGTGAGTTGGCCTGGAGAAGGGGGAATGGTTTAAGTGGGAAGGGAGGATGAAGGGGCGGGGGGTGTTTAAATTGGAATGAGATCTTCTTCTTGCTGTGAGAGGCTGGGGGGACTTTGTTGTGGATGTTCAGCATCGACGAGCTTTTTTTTTCTTCTTTTTTCTTTTTTAAGCTTCTTGATCTTATCTCTTGTGTTTTTGGCGAGGAGTTTTGGATGAGGCGTTGGGAAGGGGGAAAGAAAGGTGTGCGAGGACCTCGGGGGATTTCACACCCACTAAGCCCGTTGGTGGGCTCAGCTGTTATGTGCTGTGTAAGTACTTATGTACTATCCTTTTCATTTTGAGGGTTTTCCCCTCTGCACTGCCTCTGGTTTGCTGCACAAATAGGTTTATGGGAAGATGTTGTGTTTTCTCTGTAACTACTAGGAGGGGGAGTCGAAGCCGAGAAAGGGGACGGAGGGCCTTTCATTTATTGAGGGCAAGGGAGTTGCTTAGTATTTTTGAACCCAAACGGGAGCATTGGTTTCATGGACAACAGCCACAAATCAAACAAACCACTCTCTTTTCAAGAAGGAAAGAAAGAAAAAAAAAATGTTACACAAATGACTTATAACACAAGTAGGCTTAGAATGGAATGACAGCAACCTTAACACGGTGAGTTTCAACGAGCATCAATCAATCACAAACTACTTACTTGCTGCCACTGACCACACCACATGCTTCAAAGCGTGCGTGGAAGAAGAAATGGACATCTCCGGCAGCCTCGTCTTTCCTTACTATGATAAGGTCATCGAACTACGACTTAAAAAGTTCAAAAGCAAACTTCCAATTTTTTATTTTTATTTTACTCTTCATCACAGCAAGTAAGCCCGCAAGCATCTGTCTCTTTGTCATGTATGACAAGGCCCCTTTTCTCCTCCCCCCCCCCCCTCTCTCTCCAAAATCGTCAACGGCGAGAAGCCGCTTCTCCAACAGCAGAAAAAAAAAGCCAAGTAAGCCTCGCTCATATCCATTATCTTATTCTAGTCTAATTTAGCAACGGGACAACGACCCGAGACATCGTCAGATATGCCGGAAGCAGGATTCATCATCGTCATCGGCGTGTTGCTGCTGCTGCTACTGCTGCTGCTGCTGCTGCTCATCAGGTCTCAGAGTGAAACGTATGACCAGGTTGGAGGTACTCTCGCTCGCTTCTTTAATATACAAAAGCTTTGAGCGCATGAAAAACAAAATTTGAGGCCATAAGATGTAACCACTTTCCTAACCTTTTCCCTCGACTCCCGGTCTTCGTATAGGAACATACTTTGAGTCTTTTTTTTTTAATTGTAAAAAAAAAAAGCAAAAAGGACAAGGCAAACAAATTTGTTCCTTCAAACATGCAACTATATATCGTCAACCTCGTCGCCCTGGCTGTCGCTGTCAGGGCCCAGAGTCTAAGCGATCTACCACAGTGCGGCGTGAGTCTTTTCTTAATATGATTATACATTTTGGACTTGATTGTCTGCCCCCCCCCCTCCTTTTGTACCGAGTATTTCAATTTGGCCAAGAAATCACCTTGATCCCAAATTTGATATGATATTTCTTTTTTCTTCTTTTTTCCTTTTTTTGCTTCTTCACTGGCCTTACAGCTCTTTTGATTGAACTTTCCTGCCTCACCCCATTTCAACCACTGCTTTGCCCATAATCCCTCGTCCTCTCCAAACTCCCAGTGCTTGTCCAAGTACCCTGCTGTCTATATTCTGTCCTCCAAACTGTCCCTTTTTCTATCCTATCTACCGTGGAACGTCCTGTTCTAATTCTTCTCTCCTCCTCCCACCCAAAAAAAAGCAATCCTGCATTAATGCCCTGATCGCCGGCGGCCCAGCCTACGACTGTCCCGACTCTGACCCCGCCTGCCTCTGCTCCCATGTCGAGTTCGCCTATGGCATCCGCGACTGCTCGAGCGAGTCGTGCCCCGCGGGGTCAGACCTTGGTCAGATCGCCTCGTATGCCCTGAGCTATTGCCAGTCTGGTGAGTTTCCTTGTTTTTTCTCTCCACTCCCCTCTCTCTCTCTCTTTCTAGTTCCTTGTACTGTATACTGACATTAGGATTTAAAAAAAAAGCCCAAGCCTCAGCTTCAGTTGCCACCACCCTCACCGACATAGCCATCTTCTCCACTGGCTTCGCAGGCAGCGCTGCTACAGCCACAGGAGCAGGAGGAGAAGG
Source organism: Cryphonectria nitschkei (assembly GCA_006503525.1). NCBI lineage: Eukaryota > Fungi > Ascomycota > Sordariomycetes > Diaporthales > Cryphonectriaceae > Cryphonectria > Cryphonectria nitschkei. The sequence goes on along the minus strand of LAZJ01000001.1, from coordinate 898,745 downwards.
GGCAGGAGGAGCAGCAGGAGCAGCAGGAGGACAACAAGACACGGCCACAGAGACCGCGGTGGCCACCACCTCGGGCGACGGCGGCTCGTCTGGAACCGCTGCTGCTGGCGGTGCTGGCTCCGACACCGCCTCGCAGACCGGCATGCCCATATCAACGATCCCCATCATCTCCACCGAGACCATGGACGGCTCGACCATGGAGACGACAGTTGGCTCGTCCACCATGTATGCCGGCGGCGACACCGGCACCGGCACTACCGACGGCATGTCAACAGAGACAGCATCAGGAGGAGCAGGAGGCGTAGCGGGTGCCAGTGGTAGTAGCGGCAGCACCGACACGGCAGCTTCTGGCGGGAGTGGCACCGAAACCGGCACCGGCGGAGGAAGCGGCAGTTCCACCATGGAAACGACGGCGGGAGGCAGCACGCAGTCCTCATCTGCAACAGACAGCGTGGCGGCGTCGAGCTCGTCCACTTCGGCGGCGGCTGCGGTGAGACCTGTGGTGCCAGTGTTTGGAATGGGGGCCGCGAGGGGCGACGGTCTGCTTGGCTGGGTTGTTTCGGGTGTGGTTGGGCTGATGTTTGCTCTTGGGATGATGCTGGTTTTGAATGAGTTCTAAGATAGGTGAAGTTGAAGTTGGTGTTCGCGTGACGTAGCCACCGACGACTGCTGCTGGTTGGGAATGTTCTATTGTTGTACTTTTTTTTTCTCCTTTTCCAATCTTGGGACGAAGGGGCTTGGTCGCCGAATTGGTTGGAAGTCTATGAGTTGGTAAACATTAATAATCAGTCGCTCTCTTCTATCGTTTGCCCCCTTCTTTTTATGTGCTGGGCTTCTCTATGCTTCCGTCGACGGGACTCTTCTTCGTATGTTTAGGATCTCTCGCCCACGTCTCTGCCAGTCCGAAACTGGGGTCCTCGTCCGGGTAGCCTACGCTCCTCCGAAGCTTGACCACCTCGTCCCTCACCCTCTTGGCGACCTCGACCCGGATCTCCTGCGCTTCCTTGTTGTACTTGAGCTCATCCGTCAGCTCGCCAATCCGCAGGACATCCGGCGCTTTCCTCACGTTGCTGGGCGGCTGAGATCTCGCGGCGACAATGCCGTGCCGGCCAGCCTGCCTGCCCGCGGCCACCGTCTTGTCCGACAGCCTGGTGACCCGCTCGATCTCGTCCTCGGCCGCTTTGATCTCTGCGTCCCGCCTCTCGGCCTCTCCCTTGACGAGCCCCTTCCACCTCCGCCGCAGATCCCCAAACGTGTGCTCCATGTCCAGCTTGTCGCCGAACACGACCTTGATGTCCTTGCCCGCCCGGGGGATAAACCTCGGCCACACCCTGGTCTCGTGCATAACCTCGCACGTGCCATCGATAAACATGGGCACGACGTCTGGCATTGGCTCCGCCTCGAGGATCAGCCGGGCCACCCCCCACTTGAAGTAGCGCATCTGCCGCTCTGGGTGCTGGTGGACTAGGCCCTCGGGGAAGACGTGTACCCACGCGTGGCGGTTCGACAGGAAAGCAGAGGGCGCCGTGTGCACGTCGTGGCCCGTGGTGGAGTAGGTGAGCCCGCCCTCGGTGAAGGGGTCGCGAAGATCGGCGAGGAGCGACTGCACGGTGACCGTCTTGGGCTGCGTCGGGGCCAAGGCCTGGTGCTCGTTCAGGGTCTTGAAGGGGTAGGCGGACAGCAGGCGGATGGCCTGGGTCATGGAAGGCTGGAAGAGGCCTGCGTGGGTCGAGTGCAGGCTGCGGTGGATGGGCACGACCTGGCCCAGGGTGAAGAAGGTCGCGAAGGCCCTGTTCTTGAAGCATATGTCGTGGGCGCCGAGTCCCCAGCGGAGGGTCCAGGGCTGAAAGGCGAGGCGGAGGGGGAGCACGCCCCATATGAGAGGATCGTCCATCCTGTGTGAGTGAAAGTGAGCGAGCGAGTGAGTGAGTGAGTAAGTGATGGCGAGTGCAGTGAAGAGTGTGGGCATGACCTCAATGATCGTGGTATCACTTACACTGATATATGATTGCTGACTGCAGACGAGCCAAGACGCAGAAAAGAGGTGTGTTGTTAGAACATTCTGTCTCTTGCCATACGTTCAGAAGATTGGGGGGGGGGGGCAGTCGTCAAGGCTGCTCGTCATTCATACGTACCTGTGATGAGACCCCTTTGCCTCTCATACGGATCAGATCTGCTCTCCAACAGCTCGACAAAGTTGTCCAGACCAATCACCTCCAGGTTATTCAGCCCATTCAGAAATCCTTTCGAGAGGGAAGTAGTGAGACCCATGATCATGGCGGACGTGCCGCGCCACAGCCCATTGGGCCGCCGCTGCGGGTACTGACCATGAGCAATGGTCGTCATGGTTGGCGTAAGAAAGTCGACAAGTGTAGGTAGCGAGTGAGAAAACGAGAGTGAGTGCCTTCGGGTGTGTGAAGGAACGACTTTGAGAGACGTCGAGTGCGAGGAAGGAGACAATTCGAACTGGTGATGACCTCAGAACGAGAACCTTCCAAGTTGTCTCTCTCGCTCTTTCTCTTTTTTCCCCCCCACCAACAAGGCTCAGACGCAAATGCCGGCTCAGAGATGATGAGACACGTTCATTGCCCTTGCAGCGTTCCTGCCATTGAGATGCAGTACGCGTGGTTGTATTTGATGGGAAGAAAAGAAAGGAAAAAGACACATAGAAAAAGAACGAGTAGGAGTTGCCGAGGATGAATTATGGCCGTTGCAGCTGTTCAGACCGAGAAATTTCCCAAATGTTGATGACGAGCAACACAGCTACAAGGCATGATCCCTGCCAATTTCCCCGGCCGGCAAACGAACCAACCAGACATCGTACATAGCACTTCTCAGTACAAGATACATGGGTACATGGTACTTCTTCCGCCACAAACAGACCAACTACGCTTTTTCCCCATAAGATCTTTCGAATCGGACAAGTTATTAATGGGAGAGTCAGCCAACTCCCAATTTTCATTGTTCTCGTTATTTTCTCCTTTTTCAGAACCCTCATAACGTAATCTTCTCTCCTCCTCATGACATGAACATCTTTTCATAAGGATCATTTAGAAGACATGAAAAGGAAAGAAAAAAAACTTGTCCCAAATCCCCAAACTGTTGCGAAAGAATAAACCCTTCCGCAGGGTATATATAAGAACGAAAAACGAGAAATAACACACAAAAACAGCCAGCAATGTCTTTCGTATCAAGAGCCCTCGCCCTCTGGGATGTCTTCAATAATTCCCCAAATAACTCTTTCAACGCCCAAGGCAGGAAAGGACTCCATGAGATCCTACCTCATGCAAAAGGAAGCCAAAACAAAAGCAGTGGCGAGACAAGAAGGTATTATGTAAAGTCCACCGTGCCGGTCGCTGCAGGCCTCTCGTTCCTCCTCTCCAACCTGCGCCGCCTTCTCCTCTCCGCCGCTGATGCCGTTGCGCTCGCCTCACTGGGGCCGGGCACTCCAGGCGTACCGATCGGGCTCATCCCGCTCCAAGTCCCGTGGCTACCAGGACTCTGGAGGCTGCCCAGGCTCGACACCGTCGCCTGAGCCGCGGGCTGGCCACCCGCTGGTCCGCCTACTGGTGATAGCCCCGAGTAGTAGGCCGAGTCTTTGGGTCGCCTGCCGCCTGCAAACGAAACCTGTGGTGGCGACAGTGGCTCCACCGTGCTCTCGGCAGCTTCCTCCGCTGCCCGACGTCGGCTCGTGTCGCGTCTGTATCGTGATCGGGAGCCTGAGGCCACCTCACTGCCGGACATGCTGCTGACCGAGTCCGCACGGTGTCTTCGGGCTCGACGCGCTGCCAGGGCCTCTTCCTCGGTGAGTCGCCGCAGCGTCACGTTGCGGTCCTTGTCGTCGTGCACCTTGACCTTGACCGCAACCGGCGTCGTCTTGCCTCGGGACCCGCTCCCTTCCCCGTCTGTTCGTCTCTGCGCCTCTTGTTCTGCGGCCAGGACATCGGCAGACGCTGCTGCCGCCGCCGCCGCCGCCTCGCCCGCCCTGAGCCGGCTCTCCGATCCCCTCCTGTCGGACCGGGAGAAGTACGAATCGCTCTCAGAACTTCTTGCGAGTATGCCTCGCGGGTCATCTGGCATCGCTGGCATGGCCGCCGGCTCGAGGAGGCTATGTCTCGACTGGGACCTGGAGCGGGACCTGCTGGCAGCGGCCGCTGCCACTGGCACAGGAGGAGCACCCGGCACAGGAGGGGCAACTGGGACGGGAGGGGCGCCTGGGACCAGGGAGGGCGCTGAAGGAGTATGCTGCGCATACTGTCCAACTGGTGGTGGCACAGGCGCCGACGGCTGTGGTGAGCGGTACTGCTGCTGCTGATAATCTGCAGTGAGCGGGGGCCCATAGGTCACGTCGTATCCTGACAGCGGACGTGGCTCAATAAGCGACGACGAGTCCTCCGACATGTGAGATGCCTGTGTTCCGGCCCTGCCTGGTGGGGTCGGACGGATAGATGCACGTCGTGAGTCTCTCCTCCGTGGTGGCGTGCTGGGTTCATAGCCGTCCCCGGTGTATCTCGGCTCGTGCAGTCCGGCCCGCCTCTCGTCCTCCTCGACCCTCAATCGCTCTTCCTCCTTCCGGCCCCTTCGGTCTTTCATCTTCTTGGTGAACCATCCGAGGCCCATACCGGCCAGCAGACCCTTTTCTGCAGCATGACTGTCACGGCGTTCTCCCTGAGGGGCCCTCGAGGGACTGACGTACGATGAATAGTCCGAGTCCAGGGTGCTGCCGCCAACTCGCGACTCGCCATGGTGGTGCGAGCTCAGTGGTCTCGCTGGCCTCGAGGTCCCTTGGCGCGCCTCGGCAGCGCTGATGGCTGCTGCCATCGTGGACGGACGGCCAGGGCCTGGCAGCAGCGGCGACCTTCGTGAATCCCTGCGGTAGTCGTCGTCGTAGTCGTCACTGTAGTCGGTCACGACTGTGCCGCCATGACGCCTGTCGGACCTCGAGTTGCGTCCCCTGTTGGGAGTGTCTGGCGCGACCGCCGAGTACTCCTCATCCTCGGCACCGCGATCCCTCCTGCCCATGAAACGCCCGAGGAGGGCACCCGCACCAAGACCGGCGCCAAGCCCCAGGATCCTATCCGTGAAGCCGCCGCCGCCGCCGCCGCCGCTGCTCTTCCTCTTGGGTCTCTCGTTGTACCGTTCAGAATACTTCTCCTCGTCAACATAGCTCTCGCGTCGTGACGGGATCACCTCTGGGGCGCGGCTTCGACTCCGGAGTCTCGACGTGCGTGACCGACTGCGACTCCTCTCCCTGTCATGGGCCCCCTCCGCCTTTCGGCCGCGCATCAACGCCCACAGGCCGCCACCAGCCGCGAGCGGGCCCAGCCACCGAGATGCGCCTCCACTCGACTTTCTTTCATAGCGCTCGGAGCGCGTGACCTCGGATCGCCCGTCGCGAACGACATAGTCTGGGCGGTCCCATGCTCGGTAGCTGAAGATGAAGTACATAACCAGCAGGACGGTCATCCAGACGGCGTACAGCACAAAGGTATACAAGGGCGATCCATAGAGGGCCAGACCCAATGGGACCTGTGCCATCCCGAGCATGGCAATCGTTCGTCCGAACCACTGGTGCAGCATAACACGCAGGGAGCGACCCCTGATGTTCTTGATGAGCCGCCCACCAATGATCTGCAACAGGATGAGAGTATATATCGCGACACCGATGCCATGATGGGGGTTCGTCAAGCTTCGGTTCGGTCCGACGGCAAACCATCCGAGGATGAAGACGACTGTCGTCAGGAGTACGGCGAGGATCTGGAGATATGCGTGGTACCGCATGGCAGAGCCTGGCCTCCGAGTGTAGAAGCGAGCGTAAAAGATGGCAGCCGGGACGATGAAGAGGAAGACGATGGTCGCTATCACACCGTGGGCCTTGATGAGCGAGTGGTATTGTGGCATGGTTGAGAAACGGTTGCCCATGCCTACAGGACGTGTAGAGAAAGAGACTCCCTGTTAGCGACTGATTTCCTTGCAAGGTTACCTGGAGACACCCCGGGGCATCATGACATACCATTGTACTGCGTGGTCGCCAGGTTCAGGCCCACCAGGTTGGGCAACAGGAAGTCATTCTTGGTGAAGTCCCATGTGCCATCGCCCACGTTCATGGTATCCGAGTCGTAGGTTGCCGTGCCTGGCGCGGACATGTCGTCCAGCGGCGCCATGGTGGCGGGTCGCCGACGACAGCGCGCGTCGAGGGCTCAGCAGTCTCTTTTGGATTGATTGTGTACGTTCAATTTCGTAGTACAGTCTATCAGGTGCAGCAGCAAGCAGCAGCAGCAGCAGCAGAATCGAAGGCAACGGTGTGGCTAGCGATATGCGTAAGGTCGGAAGATCGGCCCAGTATCATGGATAAGGTTGGAATGGAATGTCTTCAAAGCACGTGTGTGGGAAAGAAGGTTATGGGGCAAGGGTGGAAAGAATGGGAAAAAGTTGGCATGTACAGTAGTGAGAAGTGGTGGTGGTGGGTTGGGTGAGCTGCAGGTTTCTATGGCAACTTCCAGGAACCGCGAAGCCTTGGCCTGTGTAGCTGAAGTGAGAGAGCTTCTGCAGCTTGTGGCGTGGCGGGGTAAATTGGATGGTTGGTGTGCAGCCTTGACACCAAGTCTCGGCCTTGGAAACTGGAAGTATTTTGGACGGCCTTCTGGGTGCTCCAAAAACAACAGAAATAGTTGTTTGCTGGAGAGTCAAAAATGGAGGAACAGAAAAGTAGTTTACAGGATATTCTGTAAGACCCCAAAGACCATTGCCCGAGCTGGCCGTGCATGCAGACAAGGCGAACAAGGTGGAAGGAGGAGGACGAAGTGATACTCTGGTGGCTGGTAAAATGTGGGACCCCTGCTCTGGCTGTCTTAGCACAGTGGGAGGCGCTGATGTCGTTCGTTGTTGTTGACGGGTTCTGGATTTGCCCATCAACCACTCATCTTAGGCTTTACGGTTACTGCGTAGGTCCCCCCAACAATACTGGGTGGGGTAGTGGCAGGGGTACCCTGCGTGTCCGTCCATAGTGCAGGCTGTACTGTGTACTATAGTACGTACCTTGCAGCGTAACAGACTTTTGCTTACTTATCACTTCATCTGTAAGGGTCCTCCTTCCTCAAGATGGAGTCCCTTCTTATTTTGGAATTTCCATCACTGCTTCGCAGATTCTCAAGCCTCCAGGGTTGGACGTCAATCCCATCTCATATACTTGGTATCTCTATTGAAATATTTGATGCCACACTGTCCATACACAGCTCTATCATTTCTTGGTATTGTTCATGACGACCTATTGAGAACATTATGCCCAGGTGGCAACTTTGGACAGTCTACAGGTAACATTTCCAGGTGGAGATTACACAACTGCAAGCAAGAGTATTCATGCACAAGTTTCGGTACTTTTAGGTAGTCTGTTGACCACTGCAGAATGCCAACTTGGTCCTTCGATCCATATGTCGTGGCGTGTCTGGCGTTGCCAACGGATTCCTCGAACCAACTACGTACATATTGTGCCCCTAAATTCACGGACGAGGCGAGGCTATCCATGGATACAAGCATGAAGCTCATTAAGGGATACAAGCGGATTTCCGGTACCTGGCGGCAAACACTACTCAAATTACGACAGCTCCCTACGAGATCGCCGTTTTGCTGATAATTGCACGGTCGTTTGTGACTCTGGGCTTACTTGCCAATAGCTCATAGCGGAGGACGCACGCTCAACAACGAAATGAGTGATAGGGTCACCAAGGACATCGACGGGTATATTTCCATGACCCGGGATACTTCGAATTTTCTATCGCTGGCCTTCGACTGGTTCAATTCGCCCAAGATGTCCTACCTGGACGAGTGGAGTTACTCAGTGGGCAGCTCCGTCTCAGGGCCGGGCCCCATCTCGAACACACGACGGACGAGATCTTGGGTTCCAAATCGACAATCGACGATGGGCTCATGTGCGTTGGCCATAGGCATATTTCTGACGACAAAGTCGAATGAGACAAAAGAGTGGACGGTCTGATACAGAACTTCCCCTTCAACTCCTCGTGCAAGATCTCACTCAACAACCTCGACTACACCAGGCCCAACCGCGTACGCTTCCGTATGGCACATCAGTCAGTTCTTTGCGCCTACTGACAACCAGGACACGTACAAAACTGGCTCGATGACCAACATCTTGTCGCCCCTGAAGAAGCCCAATATCACCATCCTGGTCGAGAAGGAGGGCGCAAAGAAGAAAAAAACCAAGACGCTTCTCATGGCCTCGCGTCTGCCATCTCTCGACAGTGGCACTGAGATGGAGCGCAGCAGGCTCCTGGGCCTGACTAGTCAAGTTTCCGAGAGGGCTATGCAGCAGACATTGTGGTTCACAAGCGCAACTTGATAATAGTAGTAATGATGAGCACAAGAAAAACGACTCAGAACCACATCGCCTGTTAGGCTTCATCAGAATCAGTATTACGAAAGATCAAAGAAATAAAATCAAAACCAAACTTGTCTCCAGCTAGTCTCGACATAGTAGTGAACCAATTATCCTGCAGAGGCCATGCACGCACGACCTAAGCGACTGAGCATGTTCACCACGGGCTGATCAGTCCAGATCGACCCATTGGAAGGAGAGACAAGAACATAGAAAAAGAAGAAAGAAGGGGAGGGGGGAGAATTGGAACAAACAGGATAAGATATCACTAGGGGCATGAGTTGAATGAAGTATAGGAGGGTTCTCCTTGAAAAGACTAGCAAAAAAACAAAAACATGCAACACCGGGTATTCGCTAATGGTCACCCACTTAACTACTAATCCGGCGGTTAGTGGCTTATTTAGGGGAGAGCAGACGGGATCCCAAGTTTTCCACTACCTATGGTCGCATGTACTGGACTGGATAAGGTCTGGCAATTAACTACTTGCTCAGCACGCTAAACGTTACATTCGGCGGGGCCTTTTTTTCTTCTTCTTCGTTCGCTTCTTTAGGTTGTTGTTGTAAGCGCCCAACCAAAAATGCCCTAGGATTGTCACTCGCTCGCTCGCTCGCTCAACACTTACACAAAAGATGTCAATACGAGGATATCATCGCGCCCCCAACCGTCAATCACCTCTCCAGTGGTGTTGTTGTCTGTTTTTCTCTCGAGACAATATGCCAGAAACAGCTTACTCTCGTTTATCATAAGCACGGGGCACCCCGAATCTCGACGCTTGCCACCATTTCATGACATGCTATACACCGGTACTTTCAGATGAACCCTGGAAGGAATAATCCTGATGCCGTCATAAAAAACCACGGTTCTTCACATGATTTGTTTCTTTTTTTCTTGCCAACAAAGGAATATCATTGCGAGGGATCAGATGATGTCGGGCGTGAGGAGATGGGAGCACTATACCTGCTACTTGGGCTACTTAATAACGCACCAAGCGGGGACACGGACCGCGTGGGAGAATGTATGTCTCAGCTTTCAATAAAAGAGAAAGAGGGAAAGAAAGAGAAAGAAAGATTCCGTCGCCGTTTCTGTTCAAGGGTCGTACAGGTAGGTATCTCGCTTCCCTTTCTCCCTTGAGACCGAAAAGAAGAGACAAGGTGACAAAGACCGGACGGGGTCAGCCCGGTAGTCGGCGCCATGTCTTGATGGAGAAAGGCTGAGGATTCCCGTCTGGTCCACCACCCCATGGTCTTTTTTGTCTTTTGAGGTTACCGAAAGGTTTTTTCCCTTCTTGGGGAGGGGAGTGGGCGGAAACAGCCGTTCATGCAGTAGGACGACACATGACGAGTGGAATACGAACTGCTTGTCAGACTGACTGGCAGACTACTTTAACTTAGTCAGTACCAAAGAGAAAGAGAGACAGAGACAAGGTCTTGCATCATCATCACAATCATCATCATGGGTTCAGTGACAGGCAGAAGCAGGCATCAGTCAATTCGATGCGCAGATCGGGTCGAAAAGGAAGAGATCAACCCCGCCAAAGACCCCTCTTCTATGCAAGATCGCCATCAGCCAAACGCTGGCCCGATCCTATATCTTACTACCAGACTCTATTCCTTCCTCTCCAACCTCAGTATTATTTTTCTTCTTTTTCCCCTCTCGAAGGAGTAGGCCCCAGCACCATCAACAACAGAAACATGTCTCTATCTGTCTCTCCACTCACCTAGACAAAAACGTCAGCACCAACGAACTGAGCAGGTCACATTGACCCCATGAACAACCCATTCATCCGCCCCAACAACATGATCGTTTGACGCATAGTCAGACACAATACGGGCACCTGCAGCTCGCGCCAGGCTGTATATGGCAACCATGGTCGCTATTTTGCATGACGCAGCACAAAAACTAGAATTACCTTTTTTGGTCCTTTTGGTTTGGTTCTCTGTTAAGACACAAGAAAAACGCAAGTCCCTCCCAGTTCAATCAATTGACTGTTGCTGGAGGCCATTTTGGCTCCGAAAATTATCTTCTCCGTTCGTCCATTTCTTCTTCTTTCGGAAACTAAGACAAAGTAGCCTTTCCCCGTTTTACTACTTCCTGCCCTGCCCTCCCTGCCCTCGCTAAGTCGATGTCTTGGCCGGTCTAGTTTTGTATTCACTTGTAGCCCGCCCTTTCCACGAGTTCGTCGGGACGGGTTAGGTCGCCTGCGCGATGCCGTATCCATGCTGGTCAAGTGCTGGACGCTTTACCCTTTAGCAGGTCGAGCTGAACAAGAAGTCAGTCAATTGGCGGCCAAGGTACTACGTAGCATGTAGGCCAAGGTACTAAAGTTGTAGTCTCTCTCTTTTTTCCCCTCGTCCGGGGAAGTAAGACCTTTTGGTAGGTAACATAATCTAGTACTGTAGAAGAGAACGAGGACATCTGGAGGAGGAGGAGCGGTGGGTAGAACGTGTCCGTGCTAATATCGTGGCATACCTTATACGTCCCTTTGCTCGTGCTCTGTGTCCACTAAAAGTCTTTCCTGCATTAGTACGTACATAGTACTATGGTACATAGTACCTTGAATGCGACCTCTCCCCACACACTGACGATCACCTACAGCAGCGGGTTGGGGCTGATCATCGCCACTCCATTTTTCTTCTCCTTTATACCCAAGTATATATTTACCCACGCCCGCCCCCTCTGTCCCTTGATTTCTCAAAAAGATCGTCAATCATCACAGTCTCAAAGCTCCTCTTCTTTCTGTTTTGTGAAATTCCCACTTCCTCTCTCTCCTCCCAACCCTCTCATCCTCCTCCTTCTATTAGCCCTGACGTCAACGACTGGATAAACCCATCATCCATCACCACATAGAATCCTCCAGACTCCGCCATGAAGACCACCCCCGTCCTCCTCGCCGCCTCAGCGGCCTCCCTGGCCTCAGCACAGACCTACAACACCTCCGCCCCCTTCACCCTCGAGCTCTCCAGCAGCAACACCACCATCGACGGCCAGTTCCTAGGCGCCTGCCACGCCGGCGCCGCCATCGAGGCGCTCTGCCTGGACGGCACCGACGGCACCGCCACCGACTACAACACCTTCACCCTCAACGTCTCAGATGCCAACACGGGCAACGCCTACGAGACGGGCATCCTCGTCTGGGTTCTCGAGACGGGCGACTTCAACGTGTCCTCGGGCCTGGTGTTTTCACCGCCCCTGACCAGCAACGTTGTCGCGCCCGAGTTTGAGCCCGGCTCGGAAGGGATTGATCTTGTGGGCTTTGATGATGATGACAACTTGTTTATCTACTCGTCGTATGTGGATGACAAGACCTTTACGGATGGCACGTTTCCTACTGAGATTACGCCGTACCCTCTGTACCAGGTAAGCTAGCTATGTGCATTCTTTTCCTTCCTTCCTTCCTTTTCTTTTCTCCTTTTTCTTCTTGCCAAGATAATGTACTGATACTGTCCCTTGCTAGTGGTATGCCTGCTGGACCTTTGACTTGTCCTACTACTACCAGACCCTCGCCTGGGTGACGGGAGGAGTGCCCAACAACCCTACGTGCGTGGCTGTCAATGTCACCCGCAACTTCATCTGAGGCAGTGAGCATGGTAGTAAGCTGCGTGGATGGGGGCAGCATGAGACGAGGCATGTCAAACATCAGTGAATTAGTAAAAGAGCCTAATAATTAATGACATTCACATTTCTTGACCATCTCGTGTGCATCTCATGGTTATCATGTGGACAGAGCATATGTGACGGACTCATTTTGTATTGTCTGCAACTAGTAAATCATCGCTGGGGGCATATGTGAATAATCATTTCAAGGGATTCCGGCACCACACTCAACTTGTGTGAAGGAATGTTGTCGCTGCGGCCACCTGTTACAAACATCCGCTTGCCGTCGAGAGGCAACGAGGAACCCCCCCCCCCCTCCGTCTGTGCCTCAACACCTTGTATTTTCTACTCCCTGAAGTATGGTCTTCAGTGGTACCTAATGTCATGTCCCATCTTGTTTTCTCCTTTTTTTTTCTCTCCAGTTTATGTTTTCCCCCTGCTGCCCAGAATTGTTTCTTCACATGCTGTGTCACGGGTATTGTTGAGACCTCAGCCTGCTGCCGCGACGTAGCGGGCGTGGGTGACGAGGCTGAGTCCGAGGGTTGTTCCTCCCGTGTGGCCGAAGGTTCCTGTGAATTGGATACGGACCCTGCGGGTGCTGCAGGAAGACATTGTTTCCTTCACCCAAGCCCGGTCCGAGATAGTATTGTTGCTGGGCCGGATAGCCTTGGTCATTCGACGGGAACCACTGAAATGCTTGGGCTGGAGGGCCCTGGTGAGGGGGAGCAGGGCCCAGGAACTGTTGTTGATTATCAAGATATGCTAGGTGCGCTGGAGGAGGAACTATCAGAACACCCTGCTGCGCTGGATGGACCCAGTGTTCCGGAAGGAATCCAGGCTGGTGGTGCTGAGCCCCTGGGGGGGCCAACACTTGGCCAAACCCACCAGCCTGAGGAAGATAGCCATGCGACGGTAGCGCGTTGAGGTGAGGCAAAAATTGCGTCCCCTGTGGGTGCTGCGTCGAGTCGTCCTAATAACTCGGATAACCGCCCTGAGGCTGCTGTGATGGATAACCCTGAGAGGGAAGGGGTTGCTGTTGCTGGTAGTTGATGGCTTGGCCTGGCTGCGCATGCGAATTTTGGAATTGCGGCAGCGTCTTGAACCAGCGGTGTTCCAGGGCCTTCTCGGCGCTAATGCGAAGCTCTGGCCGCAGCTGGAGCATCTTCTGCAGCAGCTCGATGCCGTCCGGGTCGATCATGGGCAGGATCGCGCGGAGATCCTGGGTGGCATAGACCTGGAAGTTGTTCTTGTACTCGGGGAATTGGGTGATGCCTGGCCACGTCCGCTCCGTGGGTGTACCCATGATCCGGAAGATGCGGTTGATCTGGTCCTCGTTCGTGGTGCCGGGGAACAGTGGCCTGCCCGTGTACATCTCCGCCATGATGCAGCCTGCTGACCAGATGTCGATACTCGTGTTATAAGTTCTGCTTCCCAGCAGCACATCGGGGGCCCGGTACCACAGCGTGACCACCTCGTTCGAGAAGGTGTTCACAGGAATGCCAAAGGCTCTCGCGAGGCCAAAGTCGCCCAGCTTCAGCTGCCCCTTGCCGTTAATCAGGAGATTCTGCGGCTTGAGGTCTCGGTGCAGCACCTTGTTCTTGTGGCAGAAGTCGATGCCCTTCAGGAGCTGGTACATGAAGGACTTGATGAGGTCAGGATGGAGGGCGCCGCGCTCTCCCTTGGTGTCCATGTACTTCTTTAGATCGCCATCCATGTAGTCGAACACCAACATAAGCTTGTTCTCGGTGTGGATGACGTCGTGTAGTCCCACAATGTTCTCGTGCTTGAGCTCCTTCATCAGGGATATCTCTCGGATCGCGGTGCTAGGCGTGCCCTCCTCCGAATCAAGATGGATCTCCTTAAGCGCGACGAACTCGCCGGTTTGCCGATTACGTCCCTTGAAGACCTGCGCCACAGATTGACATCAGCAAAACGGTCTCGAAGAGTCTGGGAAGAAGGCGTCAGGGTCCGGGGCACCTACCGTCGCGTAGGTCCCCTCTCCAAGCTTCTCCAGCTGTTGGAAAGAGGAAAGATGGCGTTTGCCGTCCATCGTGCCTTGTGAGGTATATCGCAATATAGAGGAGATGTTCTGGAAAGGATCGACGGGTGGGCAACGTCGAGTCGTGTGGTGAGGGTCGAACAAGATGCTCTTCACAGTTTCTATCTCGTACGTTGAGGTTTCGTTTGACTCTACCCAAGTCAGCACAGGCTGTGACTCGTCAGGTGCGAATGCCGTCTCGGTAGAGAGAGCAGCTGGCAAGGCTCTGCAGTATGGTAGTCGTTCAAAAGTGTGTTGACGGGTCAAGAGCAGTATGCTATGTTTGGAAAAGATATCGTGGGTTGCCAGGCTAGACGGACAAGAGGGAGAGCTTGTGGTGGTTGTTAGTAGAAATGCGAGCTCGCAAGCCCCGTCAGACCGTCTGAGAGTGGGCGTGAAGGACTTAGACTGCTGTACTTCTATTCTTGGGCTGCCACTGGCACCACATGAACCCCTGCCATGGGTGCGTGGGACGGCCAACCCCACCTTCTGGACCGCTGACTCAGATTACTCAAGCCGCCACTTGGCACTGTAGCGTGGTAGCAGTGTCTTCGATGATTTGTAGTGGGGTAGTCGACATCAACCTTTCTTGCTCCTTGCATGTGAAATAGATTTCAACAACAACAACTGACCCTCATGTTTTGACAATTATCTATTGATACACTTGATTCATCATAGCTCCTTCATTTTGCAAGTATAGCTTGACTCTTCAGTGTTCAATGTCTAGCTGAACCTGCAGCAAGATCCTCTTGGTCTCAAGCCGGTCACCACATCAGCGACCATGAAACAGAAGCTACTTACTGTGCACAGACGCCCATGATTCACAGCATTACTACCTCTTGGGTAAGCCCCCCGCATCACTCTACTGCATTCACCTAACTTGACTTCTATGCTACAGGAAAGGAAAAGTCTCGTGGCATTGAGCCAGAGTCTACACCAACAAACACTGGTACTATGCTTATTGTGCTTTTTCACCTTGGATATTGCCAGCTATTCAGAATACTACAGCCTTTGAAGTCATTAGTCTCCATGCTCCACACCTTCAGCATATGGTAATCAGATATTACAATACAATATCAATTTACATGTCGCATCTGATTAGATGCCAGTGATTCGATGGTAGGACCCTTGTGTCCCATAAACAATTCCCTGCCTGACCCAAATCAAAACACCACATAAGATGCAATGCTGACCTGCACTAAGAGACAGTGCAATTCAAATGCCACCCCTTCCTTCAGTAGGCAAACACGATCCAAACAGTTTTCCTTCTCTCTGTCCATGCAACCAAACACATTATGGTTCAACTCGTCTCCCGATTGTGGCTGCTCAAGGACGCGGGATCGCAGCAAACAGCCTTCCAGCCCGACTGCATCAGCAACAGCCCCTCCTATATCTCATGACGCTGTCCAAGGCCACCAGGACTATATACACCGCCACGAACAATCCGGCAAGATCCTGGAGGCCATGCATGCAATTGACAGGACCGCGGCCGGCTGTGTCGAACCCCCATTTCGTTTATGCATGGACATCTCGAGAAGCTTTGTGGCGTTCCGTCGACACCTACCATGTCTTCTTGCCCGCCTTGTCCACATCGTCTCCAATCTCATCCTTGTCGCTATCGTAAGAGACTCCCTGCTCCTTTTCCCACATGAAGCGCTCGGCGAAACTTCCAGACATTTGGTTTGGGCTCAGCAGGCTTGCCTGGTAGCTCTTAATGTTGGAGGCATCAGGGCCGCTTCGTCCATTGACGCTGCCAACGAAGAACGGCACATCAGAGTCGACACCCTCTAACTGCTTGAGCAGTTCTTGATCCTTCACCGGGCCGGGCATCACGGAACGCCCTGCATATGACCCGATGGACGTGCTCAATGATCGAGTTCCCTCGGGCTTGGTAGGATGCTGAGCCGGCATCGTAACTGCAGGCTGCGAGCCGGTGCTGGCATTGATAGAAGGCGACCCACGTCCACCGCTGTGCGATCGACTTGCCTTGGTGTGATTATTGTGTTGCTCAGTGTTCTCAGGCTCGTCATCTTGGGCTTCGGTCAGATACTTTTCACTTCGGGACCGCGCGGCCCGAGTCTCCTGGTTGCTGCCGTTCTCCTCCTCATCAAATGCGAAGAACTCCTCATCATCGTCTTCCTCTGGGCCAGCCGACATGTGCTGGGGTTCGTTCTCGAGCTTGATATTGTCCTGGGAAATGGCATGAGATGCCTTTGATCTGCGTTTCTCGTCGCTCGCCTCAACCTGGTCATCATCCTTGGAAGTCTCTGGTAGGGTGCGACTAGCCTGGCCTGCGATCGATTCTGATCGCATAGGCTGCGGAGAAATTGGCTCATTGAGAGGAGTCTTGGGCCCAACAGTGCCAGACGCCGTCTTCGCTTTCAATTTCGTCTTCTTCGAGGCCATAAACAGGGCGGGTTCTTCATCAGAGTCATCTTCCTCTTTGCCGAGTATACCCTTGGTGGTCTCATGTTGGCGCTTGTCAGTATCGTTCCCAGCCACAATGTGAGCCTGGACACGAGCCTCCCCATCCGAACGCTCACGAATCTCCATGGCAGGTATCTTGCCCTCATCTGAGTTACGCTGCTGGGGCGGTGTTGAGTTGGCTGTAGTTTGGGGAAGTGCATCTGTTTCACGAGGTAATGACTTTTCAGGTCCGGTGTCGGCGTTAACCACAGTCCACACAGTCCCTTCGTCTAAAGGCTCCTTAGATAATCTTCGCAGAGCTTGAGTTGATGACACTTTCTTCGGAGGCCCATGCTGCTGCTGATCCTCCTCTTCTTGGAAATCGCGCGGTGATGTCGCGTACGGGTCACTTGCGAGGGCTGAGTTCTCGACTGCTCCCTCTGACTGCTTGAGGGTCTCAGTGGAGGTCTGAGGTGAAGATGATGGTAAGACCTCCTGGCCTTCAAAATCAAAACGCACGCGACGATGATCACGTGGGCTGTCGGGCCTGGAGGAGCCTGACGATCGTCGTAGAGCGCTCTTTCTGTTTTTGGCACTGCTGCTGTCGCTTGCCAGAGAGTCGACCGAAGTGTCAGTACCGCGACGTAGCGGGCTCGGTCTGTGGCGCTGGCGAGTGTCCTCTGAACTCTGAGCTTCGCCAATGGAGGGGCGACGGTCAGTCCTGGCTGCGTCGACTGAGCCTGGCGAGACAGGGGATGGGTAAGATGCTCGATCAACACTTTCGAGGAGCGGTAAGAAAGATGGAGTAAAAAGCCCCTGGAATTCTAGTTCTCGCTCGTGAGGGCTGCGTTGGCCCGGCGCAGGTTCAACCTCAGAATTGCTTGTGTCTTGAGGGGTTGGAGAGGTCTTCTCGAGCCAGGGTACACCCTCGAGATGGTTCGTTGTTGGGGTTGTGGTTGGGGTCGGGGAGCGAGGTGGATTGTCGCTTCCCGGGGGGTACAGAGAAGGATAATTTCTGACTGATTCGGAGATGGCTTGTGAGACCAGGTAGGCCACATCCTCTGGAACACTTCTGAGGAGCTCCTCAGAGTATCTGGTGAACTCAGAAGCCATGTCCAGACGGTAGGCAGTGACCTTGCCATCCAGCTCGGCGAGCTTGGTGGTGAGCTCTGAGATGAGCTTTGTTGTGCTGTGGAGGTTGTCCATGGCTGCGATGTCGGCACAATGATAAGACCCAGCTGTCTTGACAGTGATTGTGACCAGAACCCCCCCTGCAGCCTTGCAATACCAAGGTAAGACCAAGAATTGAATTATGTGTACAAAAATCCTGCCATCATGGTTGTGTGGTCTCACTGTCCTCACTCGGAGGTCGAGGGGGTCTGTTTGGTGGTTGTGAGTACCGGGTGGAGGAGGTCAAAAGATTGGAAAGAAGAGATTTGATTAGATCATCATTGACGAGAAGAAGTTGTGGTCAGTGTTGTGCAGGTGGTGGTGGGCTGCAAGCAATCTGCATCGGACCTGCTGGGGCTATGAGTAGGGATCTGCCCTGCAAGTTTATCAGGCTGTCCAGGCCTAGCCCAGACCTACAGGAGCGGGGTCTTTCTGTTCACGGTCGCACAGCATGGGCGTTGGCATGTGGGCAGGCAATTCCCCGAATTCTTAAGCTTAGTTGAACCTTGAACACCACACTACAACGTACTTACAGCACAGCATAGCACAGCACAGCACCCCACCTGACAGCAACAACCCTTGACAACAACACCTGAACAAGCATCAATTGGTTGGTCAACACAGGAGCCACTGCTCATCATACATCTACCATGATTTTGATGGAATCTGGCTGTGTGTTGGCTCCACTGTGCTGGTCTGGAGACAACAGATCGTCTGGTCTGTAGTCGACAGGGTCATCCACCACCGGGAATTGGCATCAGGTCGCGGTCATGTGCCAATTGTTTCCACCGAGGTTATGCTAGACGGTCTGACCATATGACTGTCTTCCCTCAATTTTCCCTCGGATTCTTGTCTATCTTGTGGTTTGCCCCTTTCCTCTACAGAGCTGAGCACGCCGCTCAATAATTTCGGTCTAACTTAGGCTGTCTTACACCACCGAGGCAATATCAGCACAAGAGCTTCAACAGTTTTCCTGTGTCGTACGAGTGTACAAAGCTGGGCCACCATTATCTGCGAGAGATGGCAATACAGGGCAGTTTCGCTTTCGGTCATCACTCATCTACAATATGGCATCCTTGCCCAGAATCTTCCCCCACCCTCTTTTCTGCGATCCCTGAAATAGCATACGAGTCCATCCAATTCTCTTCAGCAAAATCATCTTCCAATCGATGTTTTAGGGCGTGGGGTGTTCTTGTAAGGTACGGCACTTTGGGTTGTATTCGTAGAGTGACGATATAGTGCCTTGAGGCAACCAAGTACACCTTGCAAGACATACTGAGTGAAACCATTCCATGAATTCAAGCCAAAGTTGTTGCTTGCTAGAAGCTTGAGGACCGTTTCCAGTACGCGCTCGAGAATTTTTGACCATCAAAACACTGTGTGACCGGATGAGAGAGCATATCATGACCTCCTCCTTACATACTTCCAGCTTCTGAAAGTCGGAAACATCATCAGCATATTCGTCTCTCCGTTCCCCCACACTCATCGATTTTGGTAAGGAAAGTACGATCCTGAGTAGGAAGGAGCAATCAACAGTCTCCAGTGCTACAGGTGATCCTTTTTGCGGGCCAAACCTCACCAGAGGACTTCTCTTCATCAACAACATTTGTTCCATTCTTTTGCTGGAGGTAGTTATTCTACCTTCACAGTCTTCTCCGGCCTAGAAAAACATCTCGCTTCCCATCTGTCATTAACTGCTCATTCTCAGCCATATGGTAGCCCCATGGTAGCCCCACCTTGTTCAGGAGCCCTTCCATATCATCGGGGCTTGCAAGTGCTCAGTATTACCTGACAAGGTCTTTTCAACAACTCTGTGCCTCTTTCTCTTCTCTTCCTCTCGTTCTCCGCGCCCCCGTCTCTGCCTTCCTCTCTACCTCTCACTCTCTACTTGGCTTTCCTGACCTATTTTCTCCTCTTCTTTTCTCCGCAGTCACTCACGTAAGCCTCACCAATTCTGCTTCTCGACTCATCAACGATGGGTCGATTCCAAGCCTAGGGCTTCAACGTTGCATAGAGACTGCACTCCTAGGTTCACATCTTTCGCCAACTACATCTTTAGCTCAGGACTCTTCCCACAGGATTCGACTGCTCATCCCCCATTTCTGCTGCTAGGGGCTTTCGAAACAAGAACGGCAAGCACGGCATCTTAAGACGATTTGAAATTGGATCACGCCTCAGCACGCGGGCTCCAAACCCGTTGAGCTTCTTCTTTGACCTTTCGAACTCGCCAAAGGTAAGAGCTGCCCCTCTGAGGTCCTTCCTTACGTATCCAGCATTGATCGTTGGCATAGCAGCAACTGGCTTCCTCAGTCAACTTTTACTCACATTCCTTCCTCGCACAAGGCCATATTTTTTGGCAACTGCAACTCTGGCATCCTGCAATTTTAGAAAACCACCCTTCCTCGGACTTCCTCCCTCTCTTCCTCAATCACTTCCTTACACATACTGTGGCTAGTTCACTTATGAGCCAGCCACTCTCCCGTCGCGGACCTTAGTTTCCCAGACTCATCCTCCTCTGCTGATCTACCACCACATTTCCGCGAATCATCATATCTTTGATAGCGCAAGGCCCAATTCCATATTCAGCCGGTCTGTCAGTGCCCTCCTCCCCAGCAACTTGGACATATCCAATTCCTCCCAACACATCACGATTTTCCTCCCGCTCGAGAATCACTTCGTTGTTTCGAACCACTTACGCAGCACCTCGAGAAAGATCCGACTGGGCTACTTTCGAGCGCGTCACCAAAAGCGGCATCATGGATGTCGAGCACACCGACGCTGTGTCAACAAAACCTCCTGGTGATGGGACGGTTGCTTTGGTTGAGTCTTACACTCAGGTCAAGACAGAACCAGACATGGCGGAATCGTCTAGCTTTACAATGATTGCAACCCCGGCTATAGGTACCGTCATCGCCCATAAGATGGACAAGTTTGTTGAGAACAAAGCCACGGTCGAGCCTCCACAGGGGCCAAAGGAAGTTACACTGGACATGGTCCGCTGCCTGATAAACACTGAAGACCTCGCGAAATTGGAGCTTGGTGTCAGTCATGCACGCAGCTTCCTCACACGGCTTCGTGCACCTATGTCTGAAGCGAAGCAGCAGAAAGATCAGACGAACTGGCTCGAAAAGATTGACAAGCTCCTGGCCACGCCGACAGATGCCGGCAGAACCACTGTGGCAGTCGCAGGAGCGACAGGAGCTGGCAAGAGCTCATTAATAAACAGTCTACTAGGCGAGGAAGAGTTTCTTCCGACAGATGGATTTCGAGGTACGGTATTTCTGTTCACTTCTTTACTGAGAACTCTGGGTGTCGACTGTTACTAACAACTGATACAATAACAGCCTGCACTGCCGTCGCGACAGAGATCGCTTACAACACTGTGACAGACCCAAAGAAGGCCTACCGCGCCGAGGTCGAATTCCGTTCCCAGGATGAGTGGGATTTTGAGTTGGGGAACCTCTTTGCAGACCTCAAGGATGAGAACGAGGACGACCAAGGCAATGCTGCTAGTAAACAAAGTTGGAAGGATCCCGAGAGCGACGCCGGCAAAGCCTATAACAAGATCCGCGCTGTATTCCCGAAAATGAGCCATGCTCACCTTATGAAGAGCACGCCAGAGCAGCTGGCAAAGGGCAAAGGTGCACTCAAGGTCCTGGACACTACGAAGAAAATAGCCTGTGGAACCGCTAAAGAGCTGTCCTCACTGCTGGATAAGTACCTAGTGAGTGCCGAGAAAGATGTCGACTGCGAGCCCCAAGGAGACCATTCGTCCGTAGAGATCTGGCCTCTTATCAAAGGTGAGTCTTATTTCCTCTCTTTGTACGCCTAGTAAGTTCGACAACATGGTAGAAGGCTAAAATTTACCGAAGTCGTTCGCATATACTGCCATGCCCCAATTCTATCTACAGGCCTCACCATTATTGACCTTCCTGGCGTTGAGGATTCCAACCGCGCTCGTTGTTCTGTTGCGGAGGACTTTCTGAGCGAGGCCAATGCGATCTTTATCGTCGCACCCATCCAACGAGCGGTAGATAACAAATCAGCCAAAGATCTGCTGGGAAAGTCCTTCAGAACACAAATCTTGATGGATAACAATTGTAAGAATCTTCGGGTCCTCGAGTTCTCGTGCAAGATCAATCGCTAATTGCACAACTGAACAGTCTCGAACGTGGTTTTCGTATGCACAAAGACTGACGACATCAATTTCAGGGAGTCTCAGAAGTCTCATGACAAGGACCATCGCATCAGAGGCATGTTTGCAGAAGAAGAACGACTCAAGGTAATTGTGGACCAAGAAGCGGCCAAGGTGAAGGCAATGGAGGGAAATTTGAAAGACCATGAAGCAGAGCATCAGGCTAAGAGACGCGAAGTGGGTGAGTGGAAACAGCACCAAAAGGCTGTCAAGAAGGGAAAACCAGCCTACCGCAAACGCGTGCCAGCTAAGCGGAAGCGTGATGACGACGAATCCGACTCCGAGTCTGAGGAGGATACGCAGTTGACAGCCTCGGAGATCACTGAAGAACTAGCCAGACTCGAGAACGAGACTAAGGCAAAGGAGATCCTTTACCGCAATGTGCAAAAGGAATTTGATACTGCAAAGAAGGACCTCAGTGATTTACAAGACAGGCTGGCTTTCATTGCTGCCGAGGGACCGAGAATGTGTGTCCAGGCCAGAAATGCAGCTTCGACCAAAGCCATCAAGTGGGACTTTGCAATGGGAGTTAAAGAGTAAGTGATATCAAGCATAAAGGTACTGCTGCACTAAGGTATAGGCTAACCTAATGGTTTCAGAATCTATGATGGTCACGAAGAAGATGAGCCGACTACTGGACTTCCGGCTCAAGATTGCGGTCGTGAGAAGCGCGATTATTCTCAAATTGCTACATCATTCCCAGTCTATTGTGTGTCTAGCTACGCATATCAGAAATTGGGAGCTACAAGCGAACGGCACGAGATCCCAGCTCGTGGGTTCCGAGACCTGGATGACACTGGAATACCCGGACTTATAGAGTACGGGAAGAAGTTGACATATATGGATCAGATCAGAAAGCACAGGAACTTCCTCAATTCCTTTCTGACGCTACTTTCATCGCTCGTGGTACTGACGGCCTGTGGTTGTCGAATTACGAACGCAGCCAACATTGACAGCCACTCTACAAAGCTGAGCGAGCAGGACCAGATTATTGAGCTAGATCTTCTCAAAATCGATATCCAGAATTTGAGCAAGGTATATCCTTCCTCTATACAGAATTCTATTCGCAGCTGAAATTGATTATATCACAGGGTCTAACATTTGATATCTACAAGACGAAAAAAAAGCTTCTGGACGCTGCGCGCCGATGCATGACTTATAAAAACTCCAAAGCTGTTAATATTGCTGGAAATACAGCTCCGTCCGTTACAACTCGCTGGTCTACTCGCGAGAAGGACGGAGGGTACGGCATCGCTTGCGGAACGTTCAAAGCGATTTGCAGACGAGGTGGGGCAAAGACAGCAAGTAAGAAAGCCTGCGATTTCAATGAAGACCTGCTGCAGCCATACCTCGGCCCTGTTGCCAGGTCATGGGAGGATGTATTCGGAAGGAAGGTTCCAGCTCTATTAGACCAACTTGTACGAGATTTTGGGCAAAGAGTGAACGGGTTCCACGACAAGATGCAAGGGCGCCCAGCGCTTCAAAAGTACAGATCCGGATCCTTGAGATTTCTGAAAAGGCATTGCGAAGAGCACCAGGTAGCTTTCGCTAGCGTGATCGAAGACTCGAAGAGAGCTATTACGGGAGGGCAGCGGCAAGCGAGTCGAACTTTGGCGCCCCAGATCCAGACAACAATGAAGGAGATCTACGATCGGTGTGCCGTGATGAAGGGTAAGTGATGTTCATCAGACACAAGTTCAGCTTCATCCCAAGCACTGACATTATGCCAGGCAAGAAATGCTACCAGCGGATCAAGGATGAGATGCACATGTGGATCAACCTGAAGAAGTTCGACATCTTCAAAAACATAGGCAAGAATGCTCTCGCGGGTATGGAGAAGACTTGGGAGGAAATTGCGAACAGCCTCGACGACGCTCAAAAAGAAATCGTGCTGTCAGTGATCGCGTCTCCATCCCCTTCAGCGCTTCATGAATTAATGATGTTTGATACAGTGATATCATGGCCAACGATTATCGCACCATGATCTCGGCCGGGGAGATTATGGAAGCTTCTGCCATCGCCCTCGGACGCTGTCATGTCGTGTTGAGCGAGGTGGACGAGAGCTTCGAGGCAATCTTGAACAAAGACGTGGAAATGGCCTCGGGACGTCAAGGAGGATCCGATGCTACAGCCCACACCGTACCTTTTTTGGGTGCTGAACGAGCGAGTTTCGACCCCTAAACTTAGGAAATAGTCTTGACATACCATAGATGAGAGGCCTTTGATGCTTGGGATTGATAGCCTCAGCAGGTAGCCTGATTGCAAGGCATCCCTTCATTAGTTTCGCGATGCATTCATAAACAAGGGTCTTGGGACTCGATCAATTGACGATGCTTTTTCCTTTTCTTTTTCTTCTGTTATGTTTTGCAGCCATTTTGATACAGCACTGAACCCTTGGAAAAACCATACAGAGTGGATAGACATTGATGTGAAGACCAGGCCCTTCACTTGGAACCTTCACCTCTAGGCCATTTCACCTGGATACTCACTTGACTATACTTACCTGCATTTCACACAGTCCCAACAGTCACAGCCACAATACTACAGTATATAACAGTTTTGCCGCCTGAACAGCCAATACACTTACATGTCTCTGTCCCTGCCATCATTTCTCTAGCCACTGTCTCCCTGTAGGTACGTTTTACATGCGCCCCCCATGTTAAGGCGGGGGTGGTGTGAGCACGGACCACTCCAACTACTGCCCATTGCAGCTGACATAAGCAGAGCCACCCAACCAAGGCCTTGTTTGCTTGGTTCAATCTCCCTTGTCAACCTCACCTGACGACGACACCTGCAACCTCCGCTCACCTTCTCCCTTCCTTCCCACCCACCGTACAATCCTGTATACCTACGACTCCGATGCGCACACGCTGTTGATTCAGACCACGAACAGGGTCGCCCAGTTCAAAGGTATCCGCTCCGACGGCGGGTAGCCGCGCACGCTTGCTGGACGAACGAATGCCCCGGGAAAGGCGTGACCTGCGCCTCAGACTGACTGGACGCCTGTCCAGGGCCTGCAGCGTCGCGCGAAACTCCCGGACGAGCATCTTCGTCGAGCCTGAAGCGTGCGGGGACTTGTCATCTTTCCTTATCTTTTCCTTTTTCGCCCAGGCCGCCGTGCCTCGACACCCGACGAGTCGACGTACAACGCGCTCAGATGACGACGCAGTACCTGATTGGGCGCCTCCCTTTTGGCTGGCAATCTGGGAACCGAGATCGGAAAAGGAACTTCTTGTGGGCTGCCTCGTCGGCGTGGCGGCAGTCTGAAGGATGCTGTTGTCGCAGTAGCTTCTGGCGCTGGACTTTCACATCCTGAAGGGCTGACGCTTAACGCGCGCAAGATCATGAAAACATCCGAATTGTACCCCATGGCGGATTCAGTCTGTCGCCGTGGGAACAACCGGGGTCTTGTGGAGAGGGGCTCATCTTCAGAAGCTGCCTGTGAGCGGCGACGGCGACTCGTTGAAGTGTCGAGGTTCCGTCGACTCTTACCCCCTTCTTCCTCCTCGTTCGCGGGACAAGAGCCGAGGCTGCTCTACCACAAAAGCCTGGGAGGGTGGGATCCTGCCGCTAGTTCTACTGACGGCAGGGGATATCAAGCTCAAACAAGCTCTTTTGGCGATCAGGCCTCTTGATGGCAATAGCTAACACGATTGCAGTCTCCTTCTTCTTCTACACGATACTGTGCCTCGATGGCGACCTCCTCACAAGATTCAACAGCCTCCGAGTGCTCTGATACGGATGCCAAAGAGAAACGCCAAATCAACATCTCCACGCCTGCCGTTGTAGCTTGGCGAGGGGAGCACACAAGGCTGAACCTGCATCTTCAGTATGATTCGTGTGCGAGAACGGCCTTTTTTAAGCTCAGGGACAGCCTGGTGCTCAAGTCACGGCCATCAAGCAGGACGCATCTATACATGTTCCTTCCGCCAGAACGGATCCAGGCCATGGCTCTTGACGAGTTGCCTGACCCCAGTTCAATACCTCCGACTACAGCCCAATCCCTTGGTTCTGCATTCTCATGCCTGCGGTTCATCCTGCGTTCACCAGCCGATCTTATTGGGCTTAAGGACGTGGCCTTAACACCCAAAAACAAAGCGGAAGGCCAGGTCTTGGATCGTTTGAGGTCGCTCGCCCGGGTCACTGAATTCGATGTCTTTATACCACACCAGCTGGTCTCAAAGGAACATCTACTATCCGTTTGTAATGACATTCGTGATGGCTTAACGTCCCGTCCTGGGCAGGCCGACCTTGCCTGCATGTATGAAGGCAGAGGCGGGGTGAAAGTTACGGCTGGAAGCCCGGAAACGGCGCTCACCCAGGCCGATCACTCCCTTCGGCCAAGTAGCGAAGCCCCGCCGTCATACAGCGAGTCCGGCCCAAGTTCTCCATCTGCCGCCGCCGCCGCCACCGCGGCAGATCTCTCGGGACCAGCGCCCAAGAAACGGCGGCTCGACACCTCGGAGCCTGCCGAGATGCGGGCGGACCTAGTAGCGATCATAGAAACCATGTGCCGGAAGATAGTGCGTGCGGAGGTGAAACAAGAGATGCATGCCCTCGAGAAGCGCCTGACGGACAAAATGGAGCTGCTGGCCGAGGAGTATGCCGAGAGACAGGGCGACCGCCTGGCAGAGGACCTCGCAGGCTCGACCCAAGCCATAGACGAAAAAGTGGAGGATGAGTTTTACGGTCTCAGAATGAGGCTGGAGGATTTCATCAAGGACGAGATGGCGGAGGCGGAGGAGAGGATGGTTGAGCATCTGCAGAGTACGGCAAGGGTGCATCTAGACTTTGGTTCATGAGCCTGGCGAGAATAGGTTTTTTGCACTATTTTTTTTTTTTGGTGTAGAAATAGAGGTTAAGAATGGACGTTGGAGTCATCGTCCACCTCCTTATCGTCGATGGCCAGAGAGGTGTGTTAACCTGAGACCAGACCGCTATCTGGGAAACTAGTAGTCTTTTCCAGCATCTCGGTAGCCTGACCCATCTTGGTCCCATCGCCATTGGCCTTTTGGCCATTTGTAGCAGTAGCAGCACCCTCTGGGCCTCTTACTGTGACCTTGTTCTTCTCTTCGTCCCCTTCGTTCTTGAGAAGGAGGGATTCCTCAGCCAGCTTCTGCCTGTCCTTCTTGCTCAGCGAGATGGCCCCCTTGGCCATAGCCTCCTTGGGCAGCGGGCGGACGATAGGCTGAGCCACCCACCACGGCCTCTTGCACCTCCTGACCGTCGCCACCGAGCTGTCCGGATCGTCCAGAACCTCCTCCTTCTCCTCCTTCTCACTACCACCATCATCAGCCCTCGACCCCTTCGCATACGCCCCATTCCGTCCGTCATCGCCCCCCTCCACACTCTTCCCACCCGTCGCCTCATACTCCAGCAACCCCTCCGCGACCCGGCGCTCCACCATGTCCAGGATCCTCTCGTACACGGCAATGTCGCCCAGCCGGGACCTGGCCAGCGCGTCCCGCACGTCGGTGTGTCTCGTGACGAAGTGCCGCAGCAGGTGGAAGAGGTGCGCCTGCATGGCGACGAAGTTGGGGCCGGCCGTGGCCGAGGTCATCCTGGCAGATCTGCTGGGCTTGTTGTTGTTGTTGTTGTCGTTGTTATCCTTCCTCCGCTTCTTTCTTGCAGGCTCCTGCGCCTCGTTGTCGGCGTCTCGGTCGCCATCTCTTGTCGCTTGTTCTTCTTCTTTCTTCTTGTCCTTCCCCGCCTCCAACCAGCTCGTGTCGTCCCCCGGCACGAACAGGGGCCTCCTCGCAGGAGGTTCCTGTCCCACCACATAGCGGTGCATAATATCCAGATACCGCCTCACAACAGCATCCACACGCCACCCTCCTCCCCGCCCATATTTCCCTCGCCAGTACTCTCTTCCACCCCCCTCTTCCTCCTCCTCCTCCCCACCAACAACAGCAGGGGGCGGCGGCGCCGCAAACAGCGCCGGGTTCGACAGGTTCCCCTCGGCCGACATGACCCCGTCCGCGCCCGTAGCATCCAGACACTGCTGCAGGTCCTCGTGCTGCAGCACATTGCCGTTCGCAAACAGCACCGTCTCGGGCGGCAGGTTGTCCCGCAGGTACCGGATGTACCCCCAGTCGGCGACGCCCGTGAGGTGGCCCTTTTGGTCGCGCCGCCGCCCGTGCACGGTGAGGATGCTCGCGCCCGCCGCCAGCACGTTGCGCGCGTACGCCAGGGTCTCCTCCTTGGTGTCGAGGATGCGGATCTTGGCGGTCACGGGGACGGGGAGGTTCTCGTGCAGGGTGCGCACGAGGCTGTGGACCAGGGCCTGGTCTTCTTGGAGGAAGGCGCCGTAGTGGCCTTTGCGCGCGATGCCCTGGGGGCAGCCGAAGTTGAGGTCTACGGCGTCGCAGTAGGGGGCCACGAGCTTGGCGGCCTCGAGGAGGGCCTGGGGGTCGTTGGCGCAGAACTGGACGAAGAGGGGTCGGTCGATGGCGGTGTTGCCGTCGAGGTAGGGTGTGTGGTCGTCGTCGTCGTCGTCGTCGGGAGTTAGAGTGGCAGTGGCAGTAGTAGTAGAAGGAGGAGTGTAGTCGTTGGCACTGGGCAGCATCGAGGCCCTCGTCGGCTGGAAGTGGGAGTCGCGGTACTTTTGGCTGTCGGCAAAGAGCCGGGCGTGGAGCATAGGTGAGTAGGCAAGGACGCTGGGGCGTTCGGACTCGGCCATGAAGGAGCGCGTGAGCATTCGCCAGGCCTGTTCGTCGTGCACGAGGTCAGCAATTGGCCAGAATGTCGTACGTACATGATCTTTTACACTCCAGCCTCGCAGTACAGAGAGAGACAAAGGAAGACATAGAAGGAGGTTCCCAAAGGCAAAGAACGTACAAACTCGGACTGGTCCACCATCGGCGCGACAATGTACTTGGGACTTCCTATACTCTCATAGAAGGCACGCCCGTGCAACTTGGCTGGCCTCGTCACCGTCGCCGGCGCCGGCAGGGGGTTGACTGTATCGGAAGTCATGGCCGCCGTCGCAAAGGATGAGAATCCTCTCGATGTCGCAACGATCCGTCTGCCGCGCAGCAGTGACAACAATCTCGGAGCCGGACGCCCACCCGGCCTTCCAAACCGCCGAATGACAGCCTCCAGAGTGGATGGTGCAGGCGGTGCAAGGACAAACTGTCAAGAGGTGAGGAAAGGTTTGGTGGATATTATTGGTGTGGTGTTCAGATTTGGATGGGTAGGCGAAATTCAATGGGAAAAGCGTGAACGTGGGAGTGCGTGAGTGAGCGAGTGTTTCGCCCCCCCCCCCCCCCCAAAAAAATGACGAACTTTTTTTTTCTTCTTTCCCTTCTCTGGGTGGCTCTTTCAGCCTTGCCTGTGCGATAAGATAAGCCTTGCCTCGGCGTGATACCAACAATACCATATTAGCAGTAGCATTAATTGTACCTAGCACAGGTAGCTTACTGCCGAGGGTCTCCTTTCCTTTTCCTTTGCTCTCTTAGGCATACACACTCCTTACTCGGACCGAGTCCAACCAACCAAACCACCCTTCACCACACCACCACATGTACTGCACCGCGCACAACCAAGTTTGGTCCACCTTCGTATTCGAGGTGGTCATCATTGCCAACCTGTCGCCGCTTCAACATCATTGCTTTACCTGTAAAGGGGGTGTACGCAATTTCCAAGGCTTGATCTAGCCCTATATGCCATGGTTTCGTCACCCGGTCGATCCAAGATCAGCAACTCCTCCGGATCCAAAGTCAGCGCCAGCAAGCCCAACCAAGAGGAAAGGGGGCGGGGGTTGGGGGAGACAAGCTTGGGCATCACGAGAGACTGGTCAGGCTCTCTCACTATCATCTTTTGTTTGCTGTCAGTCGGCTGCAAAGTCCCACGAATCTCAAGAGAGGATGCTGCATTGGTTCTTAGACTATCTAGGCATAATTGAGTTTGTAATGGTTTGCTGCAGGCCAGGACCGTACCGCTACTGAGAGATTCCCCCTTCTTTTCCCTGCTTCTCAGATCGCAACAAAGTGTCTCACTTGGATGCTACCACTTTTTGTGCCAATCGCTCCTCACATGTTTACCCCAGTTGTCTGCAAAAAAGAAAAGAGAGAGAACAAAGTAAAAAGGAGAGAGGGGAACAAGAAAAACGATGGATGCCATAAAACACACATACGCACACAAAACAAAATATGCCCTAGTTTCGAACCAGAAAAGGCCATGCTCGCCTCCCAGAGGTCATGCTGATTGATGATTAAAAATGGTCACATCTTTGCGCATTCGCAAAACCACGTTGGATCTGTCCATCCGGCATGCATCCTGCTTCCGCAAGGTTGTGCTTGTGTTGTTGTTCTAGGTCGACTCTTTCGAGATTATAAAGTATCTTCGTGTGTCACCATAGACGATGTGCTGCCAAGGGGGCAAATAATAAAACGCCTCGACACCTTACGATGCATTCCCGATACGCCGACAGAGGGAAAAAAGCAAACAAAAAGAGTACACGACGGGGTCTTCGATGCCGAACTGGCCCAGACACTGAAGAGGGAAATGATCATCCCGTCGGAGACTGTCATTGTCAGAAGAAATGAGTATAGATCTTGGAGCTCTCGTGAACTTCCATTTCCTGTTCACATACACATGGTCAGCTTTCAGCCCTGGCGCCACCAACTCGTCAGACATCTTTTGCGCGCGACGTACCATCTTGAAGGTGTTCAGCTCCTCCTTGATCTGCTGCGCAAGCATTGGAGTGAGGCGATTGCAAGTTGCAATCTCTGAGCGACGGTCGTACTCCTGGCCCGTCCACGTGTCATAAAACACAATCCGCGGGCTGAAAGTCGCGTTCCGCTTGCCCTGGCCCGAAGGTGTGCCTGGAGCACTCTTGGAGTCCTGGCGAAGACGCAAGGCTGTCATGAAGTAATCCTCGCTGCCGATGGTGACAGTAGTAGTCTCGGCCCTCTTCTGGCTAGTATCATCATTGGGAGTACTGGGAGCGCTGGAGATGGGCGAGTCCGACACAATCGGAACCGGGGGCAATTCGAAGGCAGAGCCTCTCTCAACAGGCTTCGGCGATGGTGTAGAGGATCCGTTGGAGTCTGTGTAACAAAAAGACCAGCGTTAGAACGGTTACGCCCAAGCAGTGAGACCATCATCGTCGTCGTCATCACTCCACTTACACTTCAAGATGCCCTTTCGCACAGCAGCGAGGACTTCAGCCCTTTCCCGGTCGCCACCAACGATGCTCTTCCTCGAGTTTGAGTTGTCTGTTCCAGAACTCCCGAGTCGCTCGGGGCTCGTTCTCCCTGCAGCGGCAGAGGCGTCAATCGAATTTCTCTCCAGTCGTGGGTAGCCCGTGCCACCGCCATTGCCGGGATTCGGATCGACGTTGACGTTCACACGCTCCCGCTCCGCCTCCACAGTCACCATAGACACTGCAGCCTGGCTGGCCTCTGGGCTATCTGGTGGAGGGACGCCAATAACAGACTTTGGTCGAAACAGACCCGCTAGAGAACGACCGCCCTTCTTCATTCCGCGGCCCATCTTGCGAATCATAATCGAGGCCGACGAGGCGGTAGAAGAGATAGAGATATTGTCCGTCGAGCCTGCGAACATTCTGGAGCCAGCGTAGATGTTATGTCCGAGACCCGCCGCCTCCTGCTGCTCCGCAATGCGAGCTTGCTCAGGATCGAGCTCGTCACCAATGTCCGGCGTCCTGGCTGCCCCCGAGGACTCGCCAGCACCCTTGTTTCCCTCCGCCGCAGCGGCCTTCTTTAACTCAGCAGCACTGCCAAACGACAAGGCCCTGCGCAACCTCGAGGTTTTGCTCTTGAGCTTGCCGCCCTTCTGGTTGAGAGCAGCCAACTGCTTGACGGCAGGGCTCTCAAAGTTGCTGTTGCCAGATGCTGCAGCCTGAGCATAACTGGGCTTGCTCGCCGGTGCAGGGGCTGCCCCTTTCGAGGGCTCGTTCTTCTTTGCCTCCTCGGAATCCATCGTGACCGGCTTTGAGAGCGGTGACGGATTGGCGAGACGCTTCGAGGCATCGGTAGATGAGCTCCTAGGTGGAATGGTGACCAGTTTTGGGTAGTCCTGTGAGGTTTGGTCGGAAGGATTAGAGAGCTGGGCGGGGTTGCCCGTGGGGTTGTGAACATTATTGCGGTTGGCAGACTTTATGGGGGTCACAGTATAGGTTAGCGTATACGTAACCTTGGATAACAGATCTGAGATGCATATTGTGTTGTGATTGGACAATTCGTCCAGGGGGGGGATGTAAGAAGCGAATGGGGTCGCTCACCGATGAGGGCCGAGAATTGCTGCTGCGGCTCGACACCAGACTCTCAGAACTGCCGTTTCTAGCAGAGCTGTTGCTGGGGACGAGCCTTGCAGTCTTTGCCTGCTGCTCCTTGTCTGTGGTGCTCTTCGTAGGCGATCGATCTCCAGTGGATTTCTCCGGCTTCTTGAGATCAAGCGCAGCCAAGGACTTGGGCACTTCGGCGGCGTCCAGTGCCGGCATGCTGCGTCGACGGAACCTCTTGGTCTCTTCTGGTCTGACATCCAATTGCATGTCGTCTACTGAGCCTGGCACTTTTGCGTAGAAGCTGGTCGGTCTGCTCGAGTTAGATGGGCTGGGCCGCCTCTCCCTGCCCATGTTTGGTGGAGGCGTATACAGGTGGGCAACGGAAGCCATGCCGGAGCCTGAGGGCGCGGCCGAACCTTGGTACTGGCCCTGCTGTCCTGCCGGACTAGACTCGGTAGCCCGTAGGGTAGGTCGTCTGTACCGGTCTGGCTGGTTCTTGGCCGGAGAGGCTGACGTGAAAGAGGTCTGCACGGTGGAGTTGGCGAAGTAGGCGGACTGAGGTCTGGAGTTGCCACTACCTCTCCGAGTGCCGGGCGGAGGTATGGCAGAATCATCTCGGGACCCGCCAGACGGTGTGCCGAGTGGTAGGTTGGGCAGGGAGGCATTGTTGGCGTGCCGGGCACGAGGGTAGCTACCGCTCTGGTCGAATGACTGGACCGTGGGCACTGCCGACGAGGAAGAGGCACGGTTGTAAGCCGGGAGAGGCTGCCATTGACCCGTCGGGTGAAGGCTGGGTGTAGAGGTGAAAGCATAGGGCTGGATTGGCGCAGCAGACCCTCGGTATGTCATGGGAGCGTTGGCTCCCCCAGCCATGCCATGATAGTTATTTCTCTGCTGCTGAGAGCCACCATATTGCTGGTTCGGTTGAGCTTGAGAAGGCATCATGCCCGAGCCAGAGCCACTTCTTGTCTGGAGCATTGTCACGGTACCGGATTGTTGAGGGTATGTCTGGACCAAAGCTGCCATCGTCGTGGTGGCTCAAGACGACCGCCTGAAAAGCCGTTTAGTCCGGAGCCCCGTGAGGTGACGACAGCCTCGTCTGTTTCGATCGAGCGGTCGAGAGTTTCGAGATGACAGGTCCCTGCACAGCTTGAGGATTAGCCGACGTCCTCGTCAAGAAGTATGCAGCAGAGAGCAGAGATGCTGGGTTTGTTGGCGAGCAAGGGGAGATGAGCACGAGCACGAAGGGTCGAGTAACAATTGTGGGAGACTTGCCGATTTGTTGACAGGCTATCGAAAGTAGGGAACTCCCGAATGGCAGACAGAGAAAAAATGGAAAGGTGATGCTTAGAACGGGGTGCGTCGCTAGGAGATTACAAATGATTGTCGGGGTGTTTAGATGAAGGGGGAAGGACGCCAGCGGCCAAAGGGATTGGGGATTTGTGTATTTGTGTATTTGTGTTTTCAGGGGCAACTCGGCAGGAGCTCACTATCAACGTGAAATCCCTTGAGAGACAGGCGGTAATCTGAGCAAAGCCTCGCGGTTTCAACACAGGCAGACTGGACAATTAAACGTGTGATGAAGAGCCACAGCCGTACACCTGGTGAAAAGGGAAGAGAGGGCTATTGCCAGGACATGAGGAGCCCCCCTGAGGGTTCAGACAGGCTTCCTTGGGTGTAGCTTGTTATATCGAGCGGAGCACGAGAATGTGAGGGATGCCGTAGGTCGTGAATTTTGTCTTTGTCTTTTCGTTCCGGTCGGGCGGGCTAAGGGGTAGGAGGAAAATGTCTGACGCGATACACGCTCGTTGGGAACAGAAATGCCGAGACAAGACAAGACAAGGCACAGCTGAGCCCAGCAAAGGAGAGATCGCAGCGGAAGAGTTGAGAGAGGCAATGGCAGCCGACAAGGTGATTCGAGTGTAGGGGCAAAGGCGGAGGAGCTGAGAAGGATGCGATGATGTTGCAAGAATGTTCGCTCAGGACGAAGAAGACACACAAGAGAGGTCGGGCAAAAAAACAAAAGAGAAAAGAAAAAAGAAGGAAGTTGCCTCTTGGTGCGAGTCGTACTGTTACTGATTTGACTTTTGAAAGCTCGGGACCAGATAGGACAAGGTTCCCGTCGTCTCTGGAGGTGGGTGATCGCAGGTGGTGGAGGTGGTGTTGTTGTTCTCGTCGACGGTCCGACGATTGGTTTGATGTGTTGCGGTTGGAAAGGGTTCAACAACGAGGACGTGCCACGATGGAGGAAGAGGAGGCTCGGTAATGTACAGTAGCCAGAGCCCCGATTCAGATCTCAGTCAGGCAAGATCAGATCGATCAGGCCCACTGCGGCAGAGGGGGACGACAACAGGAGTAGCAGCAGTAGTAGCGGCGGCGGCGGCGGCAGCAACAACGCAAAACAGAGGCAAAACAGAAAAAAAGAAGGGGGAGAGAGAAAAAAAGAAAAAGAAAAAAAAGAGGCGGTGATGAACGAAAGGAGGAGGATGACAAGGAAAGGGATGCGAAGCGTGAGGATTCGCTATGGATTGTTACGAGAGAGGAGGCGGAGGGAAGTAGAAGGAGGAGGACACAAAAAACTGCCAGTGAGAATTAATTGAAGACGAGGACGGGGAAAAAAAGGAGAAACAGACACACCCACCCACCATACCACCCCTCCTGCACCACACCACACCACACCTAAAGGCCTACTGCAAGCCCGCAGCATAGCTAATCCCAGAGGCCCCTGGGGTCCCACCCCCCGGGCGCGCATCTCTCTCAGTGGGTGGCAGTAGAACCCAAAGCATTGGAGGAAGGCGAAGGGTGCAGACGCAGGGAACAGGGTGCTGCAGCCTGGCCTGCCTAGGCTAAGGTGGGAAGGGTTCAGGGTACCCTGCACATCCATCCATGCAGACCAGGCCCCAGGAACACACCTGCTGGAGTACCGTACTGCTGGAAGAGGTAGTGATAATACCTCGTCCTCACTCTGTCTCGGCTCCTCCCCAAAGGCGGCCATGAATGTTTAAATCACCTCACACCTCACCTCACAACAGGGCCCCCTTCCCCCACAAGGCACCTACCTCTTGCTGTCCTGTTCGTTTTGCTCTGTGAAGTCATATCATGATGATATTTGGGTAATTGGGCTCTTTGTAGTAAGTACCACAGTAGCTTCGTAGGTACGGCCCATGGAGGTAGGTGCCCCTCCCCCCTGCACTCATCATCATCCCATGAACCGTTACATCTGGACGTACAGTTTAGCGTGGATGATTACAGCAGTACCCTGAGAATTCCCCCTTCCGCCTTCTCGCACAAGAATTGTCCGAAGGAAAAACAAAAGAGAAAAGGGAAAAGCAGGAGAAACAAGAAAGTCTGGCGGTCCTTCTGCTCCTGCAGTAAGTGACAACATATGTCAGGAAAGTCTCGTGTAACTCTGTCTTGTCCAGGCCCGTATCGAAAGGGAAAATGGATGGAAAACACGAAAAGAGAAAAAAGAAGGGGAAAAAAGTGACCAAGACAAGGGTAGCAGGAGGCGACATTTCGTGTACGTTCATAGCATTCTGGGCAAAAGGATTGTTTTGGTTGTGGGAGGCGAGATTGCTGGCGCCTATTGGCTGATCTGGCCCCTGGCGCGAAATCCGCTCCGCGCTACGTCAGGGCCTCCCCTGCAAGAGAAAGAGACGGATCAACCAACTGGCGAGATGCAACTCTCCGTATTGGCGGGCATAAGACAAGCAAGCAGCACGGATCTCACACGCAACGCATCAGTTGGCTGCATGGTTGTTATTGTTGTCGTCGTCGTTGTTGTTACGTCTGACGCGTATTCTACGCTTTTCCCATGTAACTCTATGCCGGCAAACCTATACCAGAGTACAACGCATTTTCTTTTCTTCTTTCTTTCTTCTTCTCTTTTTCCTTTCTCTGTTTCTTTCCTTGCACTGCTATGTGAATGGGCCTCGGGACAGACTCAACATAGTCTTTAGTACATAGTAGTGCAGTAGTACCGTTCACAGTACGTACTATAAGCCCTTATCAGTAGCACGTCAAGGCATTTTAGCTCCCCATGCCGACGAGCATGAACGAGAACCACTCAGGTATTCGTACGAGATTAGACGACCCCCAAAAGCTGTTCCAGACAGAGTCTATGTTTTAGACCAAGAGAGACATCCTCTGTAGCACGACCTCGTCACGTGCTGTTCGGCGATCGAGTGTGTGAGGCCTTGAGAGAATTTGTATTGAAGATAGAGGAAGAGAAGAGAGGGGGGCAGGGGGGGAGAGAGAGAGAAGAAGAAAAAGGCTCAATCCGGACCAAGTGCGCTTGAGGCTCGGAACCACTTGGCACTACTTGTCACCGTGAATCTTGTCTGGATAAACTTTGTGAGCCCTGACCTTTTTTGTATCTGTTCGTTCACCTTACCTTAACCTTTTTAATTCTTTTTTTTTTTTTAAGAAAAAATACTCTTTCCCCTTTTGTTCTATTTTGCTCTGGAAGCTTGTTTGTAGCTGTCAAGAAGGCAAGGCTGTCATTGTCGAGTCAGCTGGGGTGGGCAGCCGGAGAGATGATGGGACCCTTCATCTGATCGCCGTTCCCATGCTCTCTCCTCTGACGATTACATTCCAGAGTTCCTGCGGCTGCATCCTCTTTCTTATTTCCCCCTTTGCTCAGCTGGGTGTGGGGTTTGGTCTGACGGGCGCTCTCTTTCTCCTTTTAGACTCGTCGCAGATTGTCTTTGCTTCTATGTCAGGCTCAAACAAACCAAAGCCCTTTTCTTCTTCTTCCTCTTCCTTGTCTTGACGCGTTTGGCCCATCTCCCCCCCTCCCACATACTCTCTCTCTGTCTCTTCTATCTTCTATCTTCTATTCACCCTTGCCTTACAAAGGTACTTTGGAATTAACCAATTTGTTACGCGCGGGAGCCGACCTTACTTGTTGAAGCTTGCCGAGGGATCTCGCTGTTGCGCTGGCCGGGGCCTCCCTCGTATTAAACACGGCATGGGACATGCCGAGCCAGCATGCCACAAACAGGGTACGTGTCATAGCAGCACAGCAGCTTCAGGAAACAAAGGGCGAAAGACGAGCGAGAGAGAGAGAGAGGAAGAGGCAGTACTGTAATACTCCAACCCCACAATTCAGTCAGAATGGGCCACACTGGAGTGAAGAGCGGATCCCACCCCCGGTCCGTTCCAATCTCCTCTCTACATCTTCTGGCGGACCGCGGTCGGCAACTCCACTCATTTCTCATTCACCCCAAAGGAGCCCCTATTTTTTATTTATTTATATTTATATTTATTTCTATTTTATTTTGGCTCTTTCTTTCTCTGGAGTACTCCTCGTTTCCTTGTTTGCTGTGCAGGCAGCCGGTGGCAAGGCTGTGTTTCTGTTGGCGACTGGCTGCTGCACCAACTGCCTGTTCTGAAAGAGGGGGGGAGGGGTGTTTATTGTGCGTGATACTATAGGCATGGGGAGAGACCGGGGGGGAAGGGTGGGCTTGACCCACGACCCACGGGAAAGAGAAACGGGTCTGGCAGGAGCAAACCCTTTCTCATTCTGTTGTTTTTCTCTTCCTCTGTCTCGAGACAATGACGACAGTGACGACGACGTTATTACCGGAGCTCACGGAGCAGACAGGGCTCACAGCCTCCTGATCACCGGGGAAGGGTGGGCGAGCCCATCGACAGACTGCAGGCCGGGTCGAGGCCAGCATCTCATGAGCTTTAAATTCAGTAGTCGTGTTTGGTGGTACTATGGCTACTAAGTATGGTAATTTTCGTCAGGGGTTACGTATTTCTCTCCGTCTCTTGTCTCTGTCATGATTGACGCAGACATGTTGCCCTGTCTTTCTTGCTTTCTTTGTTGAAGTTTCTGGCCGTTTGATTGATTCTCTTTCCTCTCTCCGTCTCTCCTTCTTTTCTGTTTTCCCCCTTCGCCCACGGGGTACACCCCCTGTCGCCAGGCTGGAATACTATGGTACATGGACCGACCGCGTCAATTCTTGGCTGGAATTGCGCATATCCTCACTAAGGTATAGTGGGTAATGTGCTGTGGTACCGACCCCAGGGATGGTCCATTCCAACCCGCAGCCCCCCAGTCCCAAGCACATGGGTCATGGTCTGAGATGAATCATCTCGTTATCTCTTAATCGAACAAACGAAGATGCAACCGTTTCTTCTTCTTTTGAAGAGGGAAGGAATGAGTATACCAAACACACTAAACATTGTGAGCACCACCTGGCCTCTTTTGTTCGGCGTCAACACGGAGCCGACGACATTGAATGATACGGTAATGGGAGGAAGGGTACATCATGATGTTGCCCCAGATTGAGATATTCCATAGTACTCAAGTTTACAGAATCCTTCGAGGCTGGTGCACGTCCCTCGTTCTTTTCCCCCCTCTTGTCTTTGCAATGTTTAAGCCTTCTACTATTGTAGCCTTCCAGGGCCATCCCGTCTATCATTGCCGTTGAGCTCCAGATATATTTCTCAGGCACAACCCCAAACCACCGAAACCAGACCAAAAAATAAAGCCGAGATTCCGCCCTTCCTCTCTCTCTCCCGGGGTCCCGCAAGGCTGATTGACGGACTGACCCTCAAGGGAGAATAGATTTGAAAACAAGTAAAGGGAAAAAGAAAAAGACCGATATCTCTCAACACTAAACATCCCACATGCCCAGCCGGGCCAGTCCCCAACAAGACAAGGCGACCGCTTGTTCGGGCCCAGCACCTGGCGACAGCTTATGATAACGCGAGCATGGATGCTGGGGGCCAGCTTGAGATAAAGGGAGGGCTCTCTCTTGATTCAGTGGGGAACCTTCCTCGGGACAGAAAACAATTAACGGCTCCGGCGGTCGCGGGAAGCTTGAAACCTGGCGGGCGGCAGACGGAAGGGACTACTGCGCGCTGCGAGTAATTTAGGCTTTCCCGCGAGGCAAAAAGAGCGCGGTCGGTCAATACCGCCTTTCTCAAGTTCTATTACGTTTATCAAATAAAAACAAAGCATCTATCATCCTCAGCTATTATTGCTACATAGTACAACGTATACACGAAACCATGGACAGATTAGAGAATCTGGCTATGATCCTTACCACTGCTTACACTGCATCAAATGTTGTCGTCCCCCCCCCCCTCCCCTTCTTCTTTTCTCGGCTTGCCAGACCCAAGTATTCAACATGGTCAACATGGTTTGTATGACCACACTCGGGATCTGATTGTCTCAAATGATCATCATCATGGCTTGGAAGGCTTGCATAAGGCGCCATCCCCCGAAGACAAAAGAGAGGTGCCGGTCAGTGGATCGTTATTTGTTCTCGGCGCGGGATAAAGCGTCTCATGCGGTCAGCTATTCAGCCTTGCTTCTTTTCTCTGCGCTACTGCTGAGGGATCTCATGTGTGTGTGTGTGTTTAGGCCCGTGTTGCCTTCTATCAGTGACTGAACAAACGAAAGAAACGTATCCAGGCTATCCTAAAGCCTGAGAGATCCTGCACAGACAGGATGAGAGAGAGAGAGAGAGAGCGTGTGTGTGTGTGTGTGTGTATGTTTGTGTGCGTACGAGAGGGGCGGGGGGAGTACCGTGCTACTACCTGAGCGCGACCCAAGCAGAAGCGCTTCTTCTTCTTCTTCGTCAACTTCCTGTTTCTTCTGCGCGCGGTACGAGACTGGCCTGTGACCTGCGTGCGGCCGCAAGTGCGTCTGCATGCACTCGCGTGGAGTCCTCCACCTCCGACACGAGACCAGTTCACTCGGCAGCAAGTCCAGCCAGCCAGCCAGCCAGCCAACCCAGCTAGCCACCCTCCTTGGATTTTCGAGGGACAAAAATGCATAGAGGGGTGGAAAACGGACTACAGATCTCGGGAACTCTTGTTCTACATCGACCTAAAAGACAACACATGGAACCATATCGACCGACATCAAGAAGAAGAGATGGGAGAAGGGGGGGAATCATTAAACAACCAGCAAAGCTTTCGAGAACATCGTCCGCCCAAGGTCATGCAAGTCTCAGCTCAGACCTTCACCTCCTCCACGGTTGATTGTGGCTTACATCTTGTGAGGATGTGTGTCACATACAAGAGAGGGAGGAGGGGGTCACGACGAAGTCTGAACAAAAAGTCGGGCTGCAGTCTGCAAGGCCAAACGCAACTGACTACACTTCCAGACCGCCTGGCATGTCACCGCCGGACCAACTCGGCTGGCTGCTATCCTCCGGACACCGGGAGGACGGGCGGGAAGAAGCCTTCCTCAGCCAGCCTTCTGTTTCTCTTTCTTTTCCTTCTCCGAAACTTCTTTTCCCCAGGGCAACGAGGTTGCTTATTCTCCGGGAGCATTGTCCCGGCGCTTGTCCGGGCGGGATAGATGGTCCCAGACACACACACACAAGAAAAGGACAGAATAAATGCACGTCTTGGACCCGTGGCGGCTCGCAGTGCCAACATGTCGACTAGATCTATCCAAAACGATCTGTTGAGAACAATATCAGATTGTCTCAAGTTTTCACAGGATCGTCGAGGCTCATTACACTGGGCTCACAAGTACACAGTATGATCTCCAGACGTCAAGTCATTTCTTGGGGATTAGGTCCTCTTTCTTCCTTCCTACCGTACTGTACGACAACACTCCGGTCCGGCACACTTTGGGTTACACAACGTCTCGCTTCCGCAGCCTTTGTCTCGCCTCGGGGCAGGACGGCTGCCAGATGTGGACGAGTCCAGCCCCCCTTTCCTCCTCCTCCCCCTCGCCTAATAAGCCTCGACGAAACTCGATCCCGGCATGGCCGGCACGATCTACTA
Source organism: Cryphonectria nitschkei (assembly GCA_006503525.1). Lineage (NCBI taxonomy): Eukaryota > Fungi > Ascomycota > Sordariomycetes > Diaporthales > Cryphonectriaceae > Cryphonectria > Cryphonectria nitschkei. The sequence goes on along the minus strand of LAZJ01000001.1, from coordinate 857,943 downwards.
TGGTAATCGTAGATGGTGGCTTTGAACGAGCCTGGCCCGGCCCCTCGCCTCGTTCGTTTACTCGGAGGGGCGTTTTGACCGTCATGGTGGTCACGACGACTTGGGAGGCAAGCCTCTTGTCTCTCTTGGCAACAGAAGGCTAATAGATCGAAGGAGATCGCCAAGTATGCAAGAAACCCCCTCGTCGTCATCATACAGCTTGGATCATATCACCGACACGTGTTGGATGACTCGGAGTGTGACAACCCATGGCATGTGAAAAAGGGTCCAGAGAATTGGTCAGCTTATCCCGTCCATCCACCACAGTCAATACCACCACCACCAGCACGAACCCTCACTCTCCGTGGATCGGACCAAATCTTGGAAACCTAATTTCATCCTTTTCATCTATTATTCATCCCAACATGCTAAAAGCAGACCCGTTTATACAACCACAAGGAAAACAAAAAAAATCTCGAACCCAGCCTGCCGCTCTGACGAGAACTGAAACCCCTTGGCTGGGCTGTTGGGCCGGATTAATGAACCTTCTCTCTCTCTCATACGTACGTACTATATACTTTGGTTTCCCGCACGTTGTCCCTACCCCCGACAGGACACATCATGCATGCATGTGTCTCTCCTCTTTCGGTCAGAGCGGCGCGGTTTCCTATAGGATATCACGGTGGTAGGGTTTTCCAATGAATTGTGTCCTCTCGCTAGTACTGTGGTCCCGCGGCACACAAGTGCGTGTTTACAAAGCAAAATGTCTAGACCTCCTCAGCTTACCATGTACCTCACAACCCCCCCCCCCCTTTTTTTCCCCAAACACATCACATTGGGTTTCGGTTGCAGTCGTTGCTGAACTATCCACGTTCTGTGGCTGCGTGACTTTTGTTTCAGAGAATCTCGCGTCTTTTTTGTCTTCTTTCCTTTTACTCCTTCTTGTTGCTAGCCAACCGGGTTACCCGACTTATGCTGTTCCGGGTTCTTGGATCTCATACATATAATTACGTAGTACAGCTCTTGTGTTGTTACTTGTTGCTTGTTAATGGCATGTGAAGGCGGCCTCGGCAGCTGGGTCTAGACCGCTAAGGGCGTCTGGTCGAGGATACAAATGAACAGAACAGGATAGACGGAAGGAGAAAAGAGAAGGCGGGGTGTGTTGCTATGCCTATGGTACATGTCGATGATAAAAAATGCTGAGTTGTCTGAGGAGGACTCCACCTCTGTGCCGGTTCGAGGCCAGGTCCGTCCTGGTTTATGCTGCCTTTCGGGATACCTAATACTAGGTAGTAGTCTGTACTGTACTTCCAATAGCACCAGGCTAGAAAACACAAGGCCAAAAGTTTATACTTTAATACCGTGGTACTATATTAGTGGAGGTATACTGCAGGGAAGGGAAGAAGGGAAAAAAAACGTAAACTGTTCCGGAACCATCCATACAGTATTACGTCCTTCCGGCGCAAAAGACCAATCTCTTTCACATGCATGCTGCAGGCTCCCAGACATAGGATGCAGACTGGTCTACAGCGTGCCAGCCACCCAAAACCTGAAGAAGAAAAATAAGGCAGCACGTTTCTCTATTGGGGGGGGGGGGAATAAAGGATACCTGATGGGGCACTAGCAATAACACGCTGCTGTCAATACGAGCCCGGTTATCACTGCTGCTTGTGCTGCTATTACCACCAAGCACCACTACTTCCACTACTCCTACTACCATATTGTTGATAAAGACACACACACTCTCTCTCCTTCCAGTGCATTCCAAAGCATACATGTAACCTTGGAACCCTACAGCAAGTTCTCATTCTCGTGTTTGTGCCTACTTGTGTTTACTCCATGCAAGCATCCCATTCAAAGCAGTCCGTGAACTCGATTGGTAATGCCTAAATAAGGTTGTACCGTAGTAGCGGCAGCGGGCCTCTTGCAAGGTGTGGGCGGGCGGGCGCTCTTTTGGCGCTTGCTGACCAGGGGGGGGGGCTCCCAAGGCAGTGGGTCCCACTACAGCACCCTGTCGTACCCAATGGGGAGGCAGCCCAGCCAAACGTCTTGTTGATCTGCTCAGCCTCACTAAACTATCCGGGCTTACTTTCTGAAGGTGATGATGACGATCAAGTGTTCCTGGTCATGGAACGAAAGTGAATGGAACAGGAAAAGAGAAACAACAACGACGACAACGACAACAACAACAACAACATATTTGGTCTCAGTAGAAAGAACGAAGAAGATGGCTATGATGGTGAAGAAATACCTGTGATAAAAGTCCTGAAACAAGAAATCAGAAAAGAAAGATGGTCGGCGTGCCTCGTAGCAAGGGATGCCACCTCTGCCTCAAAAGGAGGGTGAAATGCGATCAGGCCCGTCCCGGTACGTCCATGCATGCAGAAAGAAAGAAAGAAAAGCAAAGAAAAGAAAAAAAAAGACAAAGTCTCCCCGCTCTCCTGATATGCACATCGCAGCACAGCACAGCCCAGCACAGCGACTGACTAATATATCATTCCTCCACCCTGTGTGTCATATAGCCTGCGGAAACTGTATCAAGTACCGCGTCGAGTGCCCAGGCTACGATAAAAACCACAAGTTCGTCGACGGTAAACATGCCGTCCGGACCAGGAGGGGCGGTCAGGACCGGGAGTTTCTGCCGCCCTTTGAGACCCGGAGGGACTTCTCTGCGTCCTCCTGGGCCCCTCCAGGAACGCCGGCAGGCCAGAGCCGCTTGCTGTCCCAAGGAGACGAGGACACCACCACTACCGATGCTTCCATGATTACTACTACTATCAACACCACTTCTGAAATCGGCAGCCATCCTTATCAAAGAGACCGGCGCAGGGGCCATACGTGGCAGCCCACGCTCCCTGTTGTCCCGCGTGAAGATGGTGTGGCGCTGGTGCACAGTCTGATGGCCCAACTGTTTATCCTGCAGGCTCACGAGGAAGTCGTCTTCTGTGAGTTTTTCAACCCCCCCCCCCAAACCCCCACTTCTTCTTCTTCTCCTCCTCCTCCTCCCTATCTCCCCACTGGCACTTTCAGAGGCATCGTCGTTGACTACCCGTTGACACAAAATTCTTTGACAGCCGCACCATGGTTTACTTCTGTTCTCGGCCACCTTGGCAAGGTCACCTTACTAGACACGGCCGTGACGGCCCTCGCCATGCAGCTGGTGGGCAGGTCCAAGGACGACGACCTGGTTCTCTGCAGGAGCCGAGAGACCTATGGGCGGGCCCTGGCAGTTTTGCAGAAGACGCTGAATCATCCTGTTGCTTGGAAGAGTACAGAGACGCTGGCTGCTACTATTATATGTTGTGTTTTTGAGGTACGCTATTCCATTCTTGCGTCTTTCCTGGGGCTATGTATGTTGTATGGATCCAAACTCACTGTTCACAATGCTGACTTTGGGGGGGGGGGGGGGTTCGAAAAGTTATTTGCTGGTACACAGGATCCCCTTACCTGGATGCTACATGCCACTGGTGTTGGCAAGTTGGTCCAGCAGCGTGGTCCTGCTTCCTTCTCGTCGTCCTCTTTTGATAAGGCCTTGCTGAGAAGTATCCGACCTATCTTGGTAAGTAGTATCTTGTGTCATATACAACTGATCTTGGATAGCTTACAAGTTGATCCATGTGTAATTTCTTTGTTGACGCGTCCACTAAAATGAAATGACAGATTTCCAAATCTATCTTCGCCGGCGAGGAATGTTTCTTAGACCGCCCCAAATGGAAGAGACTCTCCGGCCGTTTAACAATAGATCCTCACCCCAACCGAGTCCAAGCCAACCCCGGGCCTCCCAACATGCCCTCCCCTTCCTTGTCGCATCCCTCCGCATTTGGCTCAATCGCCTACCACGACCCCTACTTCGTCCTCTGCGCCGAGATTCCGGGCGTGGTGCGTGTAGGATACAACGTCCGCCGCAGCAGGAGACGAGGCATCGAGCCGGACCAGGACCAGGTCGACGAGCTGCGGCCCAAGTGCGAGAGGTTGCGTGCCGACTTCCTGGCGTGGTTTGAGCAAACCCAGGCCACAGGTGCCCTGGCCGACCCCGTCGATGTGCCCTCTGCCGACCCGGCCTCGCCATTTGATACAGTGCTCCGGTTTCGGAATCCTTGGGAGGGGGCTATGGTCTCATCTTACTGGGCCAACCTTCTCATCGTGCAGGAGTGCCTGAACCAGTGCGAGGCTGGGCCGGAGAGGCCATTTGAGGCGAGCAACGAGAGAATCGCGACGGATATCCTGCGCTCGATGGAACATGTTGGGCATGGGGTTATGGGGCCGTACAGGGTGGGATACGGGCTGCGGGTTGCTTATGACTTTGTGGATCGGCCTACGCAGCTGTGGACGCTGTTGATGGTGGATAAGTATAACAAGCGGTACGAGGCCATGTCGAGGGATGTCTATCCAGAGAATCCCATCATTCGCGGCGAGGATGACGGTGATCCTCACCAACCCGAGCAGCAAAACTCATAGCCATGGGCATAGTACTTACACAGACAAGATGGTTTGAGATGGGACAGAGGGCGAGCCGCCCAGGACGATGGACATTAGATCACTGGAGCAGGCCTTCGTGTTTCAAGATTGTCGTCGTCGAGCAACACCCGGCTTGAAACATTGCGTAGCCTTTCACAAATGACTGCCGGCTCCAGAGAAGGCAGCAGCAGGAACACATGGACGACAGGAACATTGAAAACGATGCACGATGAAGGGCGAGGGAAGTCTAGGATGAACCAAAGTGGCCCCGGCAGTGGAAGTTTTCCAATGTTCTTCAAGCAATATGGTTGGCATCAGCCTGTTTGTACATTCCTGGTAAGAAGGGCTCTTGGTCTCAAGTCTTCTTCCTGTGTACCACGATCTGGTCGGCAGCAAGTGCACATCCGTTCCTCCCGTTCATGCCCTCGCCTGTGTTCCCTCCTTCCCTCGGGAAAGTTTCATCTCGATCTCATGTGTCCCCCGCGCAAGTAAAAGCACAGATGACGGCATCGAGTCTTGTGGCATCAAACATGCAGATTTCTCTTCGAACTTCGGCCGCAGCTTCCTGGAAGGACAGCCACTTGAGTGATCAGGCAACTCTTCGGGCCTTCTTTGTACAGGCATCATCGTCATCGTCATGTATGTTCGACGCGCAAGTCAGTCTTACGGCACGGCAGTCGCGACCGTGACATCGTGGGAAGGAGGGATGGAAGAAACGAAGAGGAAGGAGAAGGCTACTTTCTACTGATAAAACTGTTGTTAACCTTGTCCGTCTTCTTTCTGTGATCTCCTTAAAATCAGTGTTGCCCCGTCCCGACACAACCACAGCTTTTCTCTTTCTCTTTCCTTCTTTTATACTCGACTGCCTTCTTCGCTTCCTTCTGATTTTCAACAAACCCCTTCACTCACCTTCTCACTCGGTAACAGATCCAGTCTGTATCCTGAACAACGAGATATCTCTCTTCCTTCAATACAAACACCTCAAAGCTCATCTGACGTCCACTCACTCTACCACAATGAAGCTCAAACCCCTTCTCGCCCTCTGCCTCACCGCCACCAGTGTTGTAGCAGCTCCTCAACTGCCTCTCTTGTCAAAAACTCCACTTCCTCCTCCTTCAGTCACTACAGCTGCCACAGACGATACCACATCCTCCATCCAGATCGCAGCACGCCACACCATCACGACGGACCCAACCACTAGCCGCGACGACTCAAGGTCCTGGCACCCGTTCTCGTGGCCCTCAGACTGGCCTTTTGTTCCTCACGACGAGGATCAAGACGGCGTGGACGCGGCCGCCCCAACAATGGTCACTCTGAACGAGCGCAGCGACGCTGGCCTGGGACAGGGGCATCAAGCCGTCCGTCGCCCCTAGGAGAAAGAGAAGAAGAACGATGCCAACGACGACCTCATCGTCGACGGGAGTAGTATTTCCGTCATACCGACCTCTGAGCCTGAGCCCTGGCACCCGCTCTCTTGGATTCGGGGTTGATCCATCGTTCCCAGTGCCGACCGAAAACTCCTACAAACTGCTCAGAACGACTGAGGACTCGGGCTCATCAGATTACCCGAGTACCTCGGATACAATGGATGCTGCTGCTGCCCTGTATGCCGGCCCAAAAGGTCTTTCCAAGCGTCTCTGCCGCGATTCCTACGACCTTGGCCTAGTCCAAGAGGAACCATGCGCGTGTTATCAATACCTTTCTTACTAGTCGTCCGTGGACCTTGCAACGATGAGACCTGTTCTCGAGGACGGTTTAGACCCGGCCAATCTGTTCTGATAGATATGTACTGGCTGATGAGCACACAAGGCTCAGGTGGGCGTGTATCGAGAGGGCTTATGCTTGTTTTCTTCTTTCCTTAAGGAGTGAAAGAAAGGTGATTCTTACTGAAGATAGTATTGTTTGGGGGTGGCCTGCTACATACTCAGCTTTTTACAGGACAGGTAAAGGGCTGTCAATGATCCTGGTATTTTTTCTTTCCTTATTTCTTTTGTTTCAATGTTGTTTCTTTTTTCTTCTTTCAAGGGCCAGGGAGGGGGAGCCAATTCTACAGATTGTTACCATTGATACTTTGGAAGGCTGTTGCACTATTTTTGCCCCTAGAGGAATTTGAAGTATGCAGCCAATTCAGATCCGCATTCGAGCATATGCACGCAAGACTGGTCTTGAAACCCTTAACTCTATAAACTCGTCTGCCAGTTACCACGACCTTGCATCTGCAATCCCGAAAACCCACTTCCATCAGGCATAGTCTAGCCCACTCGAGCTCTTATTCCTGACCAGCGTCGCCCTGTCCAAGCTCCGCCGCGAAAAGCTCTTATTTCCAGCAGGCGCAGTCGCCGCCAGCCCCTCCACACTCTGCCGCAACATCGCGCCGGCCTGCTGCTGCTGCTGCTGCTGCTGCTCACCCTCGCCGGCCTCCATCGTGTTGACGGCAGAGTAAGAGGAGCCCTCCTCAGCCTCATCGCGTATGAGATGGATGAACCACGCGGAGGCGCCGACGGTCACACCTCCTATAGCCATGACGATGGCAATGGAGTGGTCGCCTGGGGTGCCGCGGGGTTTCTGAAAGATCTTGAAGATGAGGCTGGAGCCGACGGTGGCGATGATCTGCGGGGCGGCGATGGCCATGTTGTGGATGCCTAGGATGACGCCGGCCTGGTCGGTCTCGTGTTCGTCGTCGTCGTCGTCGTCGTCGTCAAGCTTGTGGTCCTGGTCGGAAGTGTAGCCGTCGAACCGGGACGGGCCGGCGGCGGCGGCAGGTGAAGGAATAGAAGAAGTAGAAGAAGGGTCGGCTGCAGGGCCGGTGGTGGTGGCGTAGGAGGAGAAGGCGTGCTTTCTCTGGCGGGCAAGGGCGTCGCGGCGGCTGATCTCTGCACTGATGATGGCGAAGGGAGCCCAGAGGGTCAGGGCCCAGGTGATGCCCACGAGGCCGACGAGAACGGTGGCGGCGGGAACGGTGCGGACGATGACGGTGCAGAGCATGCTGACCATGAACAGCAGCTGGGAGAACATCCAGGCACGGCGGAGCGTCAGACCTGGGATGATGAGACGGTCTGTCCAGGACTTGCTGTTGTTTTCACCACCGTATGTGTGGAGGGACGTGGAAGGGCCTTCGCCTGGCGCCTCGCCGACGGGCTGGCTGTCGTAGGTAGGTGCGATGAAGAAGGGCAGGAATACGTTGGTGGTCAGGCTGGTGATGGCAAAGATGAGCAGGGCAAAAGTGCCCACCCTCGTTGCCTTCTCGTAGAGCTTGTCGACCTCCTCGGGGGTCATATGGGGGTTCTCCTCGAGATACGGCTGGACGTAGATCTCGCCAATGTAGGAAGACGTATAAAAGAGCATCGGGAAGAAGCCGATCCACGCGCAGAACTGCACGATGCACACCTTTTTTGTCTGCGGCGGGAGCCTCCTGATGGACGTGAAGAGCTTGATGAAAAAGGAAAAAGCCCCCGGCCGCCGCGAGGCTGGCTTGGGCCCTTCGAGGCGCGGGTCTCTCTCCTTGATGACCATGCTCACCAGCACGGTGCATCCCAGGGCCACGCTGGCAATCGCGCAGAGGCACTTGAACTGGCTGTCACCGAGCCACCACATGATCTTGGGGAGATCCAGGTAGCCGGCAAGATAACCGACAATGTTGCCGACGCCCGTGATCCTGCTGGCCATGGCATTGGCCGCTTCCTGCTGGTGTGCTGGTGCGCAGTCGACGATGAAAGCGCGGATCGCAGCTTGGACTTTTTCGGGTGTTAAAACCTTGTACATGGCCGTTGCAGCCGGAGAACAAGAAGAATGAAGACAAGAACTTACCTGTGTTGATGGAAAAGTCGAGGATATAGACCCATAGTACGGCAAAGACAATGATGGTGACCTTGACACCCTGCGAGGCCGGGTCTGCCCCGAAAAGACTCAGGAAGCCGCCGACGATATCCTTGGACCAGGCGAGGATCATCAGGGAGGCCATGGTGGCTAGAGCGCCGCCGAGCATGAAGGGCTTCCTCTTGCCCCAGGAAACCCTGCACCTGTCGCTCAGCATGCCGACGTAAGGCTGGACCAGCGTGCCGGTCAGCGGCCCAGCTATCCAGACCAGGGCCATCAGCGACTTGCTCAGGCCCAGCGACAGTAGATACGGCGAGCCATTGGACATCTCTGTCGACCAGGCGATCTGCAAGCCCCCAATGCTCACGGTCAGCAGGATGAGGTACCATATGCTCTTGGTCGACTGGAACTCGTCGCGGTCGGCAGCGCGAGAACGACCTGGCGCCAGGAAGCCATTATGCTCGTGAGAACTCGAGGCCGAGGAGAGGAGGGGTGACGCCTCGTCGACCTCGTCATCCTGTCTGTCGCCTGCAGCATTGGGGACCTCGACCGAGATGCTACTTCGCGTTGGGGTGGGCGGGTCCTGACTGCTTGATGAAAGGGTCTGCGGATCGGGACCCTCGGAGGCTGCGGCCTCTGCTCGATCTGAAGACTCGGCTTTTGACGAAGTCATGCGGAAATCTGTCGGGCCGCTGTGTACGTGATTGTGTGTCGTACCAAGACTCAAGCATCCAATCCTTGGGATGGAACCTTGATGATAATATCGTGCCTGGCCACCTTTTATGGCTCTCTCCCTCCAGGAACTCTCTGGGTGAATCTCGGCCCTTTTGGCTTTGTAAGCCTCTTGAAGGTGGATGTCATATGGTATTCATGAATCCGAGTAGTCAGAAAGGAAGAAGGATGGGGGGAAAAGATGGTGCCTGGGCAGGCAGTCTTTGCAGGATAGAGAAAGGACAAAGGAGCGTTGTCAAGTGCTTCCTTCAGTCAAGGTCACAGTCGGTGATACAGACAGAATATGGGAAAACAGATACTTGAAGGCGAGAGGATGAGTCAATTCGATATATACACGATTACCTCCTTCTCGTCGAGGATGAATCGAGTGTATAGGAGGACTAGGAATCTTGATGGTATAAGAGGGAAGGCAGAGAGGACTTGAGGTGATCCTTTTGAAAAATGTCCGTACCGCGTGCTGCACGTTGAGGGAGCTGAGCGCTGAGCTGAGAGGGCTGTGCGCCAAGGCTAGACTTGAGCCTAAGCCTGAAGTCCGACGTCACAGGGTGCTGAGGTCCCCTGTCCTCCAGGCTGTTCCCATGCTCGAACAGCATGACAAGAGGGGGGGGGGGTAAGAAGGGTCTTCTGGCGAACCGCCATTTCTCCAATTAAACCACTTTTTCCCCAGACATGTATTTTTGACTTTCCCACGTGTCTCGATGTGCTTGGGGTTCCATCAGCAGACATACAGACCAAGTCTTGGTTCAATTATTTTCCCTGGCCTTCTGGCCAAGAATACCAGCCGCCATGAGAAGCTTGTTCGTATGGCAATATAGTAGGTGTGGTAGGTAAATGCGATGGGGGTGTCAGCAGACAAACAGGCTCACATGAACTTTGGATTTAGGATTCAATGCAGTATCTATTAGGTACTATAGTAGGTCTCGTTCTGAAACGGGGACTGATCTGTACTGACACGGCAGTTCCACAGCCATGCTATTGTAGCACTATTATGTGGGTTGGTCCCAGCAGCCTCTAGTGGCTGACACAGTACTATGGTACTTCGCACCACTACAGTACTATAGTACTATGATATTCTAGATCTGTAGGCCCTCAGAGCCCTAACCCTCGTCTCGTCTTCTATTCATGTCAAAAGGCATGGGTGGATCTCGGGTGGGACCGAAAGTGGACAGGTGGACAAGGGCAGGATAGCGCTGGGGCCAAACGGCAGAAGTTCCCAGCCTGAGCTCTGTAGCCGACATTGGGAATCGCGGATTGCGTCGTCATGTCTCTCACTCTCACTTCTCTCATTGTGCGCTGCTGCTGTCATCTTGCCCTCGTCCAACATCCTCGCTCCTTCATTCACACTACTCACTCTTGACGAGTTCATCCCACCCCCCCTCACGCTCACATCTTGGAAGGCTGGTTGCTGTGTCGAGAAGTATTCTTGACCTGCAAAGGCCCAGTTCAAACCCAAGTCCAAAGTTCCAAAGTCCAAAAGTTCCTCCGAGATCCCATGTGTCGACCACGTCCTTTACGAGGCCACCCATCGTGACGGTCCAACTCCGTCGCTGCCTATCCTTTGACGCCCTGACTTCTCTCTCTCTCTCTCTCCCTCTCCCTCCCCTCTACTATCGACTCATCCGAACGCCCCTCCTGAGTGTGGACCCCGACCATGCTCGATAACCTGTTCGCCAGCGCCGTCGACCTCTCCCGTATGCGCCTGCGCCTCCCATCGCGCCTCCTCCTTCCTTTGTAACGTTTGCTCAACGATGCTGACATGTGTTTTTGATTATTGTAGGGCGGGCAGCTGAGGAGACTGACCCTGACGGTACGAGACCTTGAATACCGAGTTCCCCCCTCCATGCGACGCCGGCGCGACGAGAGAGCTGACGAGATATATTACGAGCAGGAGAGGATGCCTCCGAGAAGGAGATCTACGCATCATGGGCCATCTTCATCCTCATCATGCTGATGATAGTGGCCCTCTTCACCAGCTACTTCCTACAGCAGAGGAAGGTCACAGCCATACACGAGACCGTCGCATCCATCTTTGCCGGTGCGCACGCCCTCTGCCCGCCCTACTTCCCTCTTACCCCTCTTCTGAGCTCGAGGAACGGAGGAGGAGCAGGACAAATAGTAATGAGAGCCGGGACTGACTGAAATATGATGCGACTAGGCATGATCGTTGGACTGACGCTGCGAGTCGCCGGTGGTGAGACGCTGCAGAACCTCGTCAGCTTCGACTACCAGATCTTCTTCAACCTCCTCCTACCCCCGATCATCCTGTCCTCGGGCTACGAGCTGCACCAGAGCAACTTCTTCCGGAACATCGGTACGATCCTGACCTTTGCCTTCGCCGGAACCTTTCTTTCCGCCGTCGTCATAGGCGTCATATTATGGGTGTACACGCGGATCCCCCTCGACGGCCTGGACATGAGCTGGGTGGACGCCATCTCGGTCGGCGCGACGCTGTCCGCCACTGACCCCGTCACCATCCTGGCCATCTTCAACTCGTACAAGGTCGACCCCAAGCTCTACACCATCATCTTTGGCGAGTCCATCCTGAACGACGCCATCGCCATCGTCATCTTCGAGGCCGCGCAAAAGTCCAAGACGGGCGCCGCACACATGTCTGGGATCGCGAGTCTCTTTTTTGGTATCGGGACTTTCCTGTTTGACTTCTTTGGCAGCCTGGCCATCGGCGTGGCTGTCGGCATCGGCGCTGCCCTCAGCCTGAAATACACATACGTGCGGAGGTACCCCAAGATCGAAAGTTGTCTGATCGTGTTGATTGCCTACTCTACATATTTCTTCTCCCAGGCTATCAAGATGTCAGGTATGTTTGTCCTTGATCTACTAAATGGGAAGCGGTGCTCTGGCCCAGAATCATATACTAATAGACCTTGTCAAATGAATAGGTATTGTGTCTTTGCTCTTCTGCGGTATCACGCTCAAGCATTACGCCTACTTCAACATGTCCAGGAGGACCCAGCTCACGACCAAGTACATCTTCCAGGTCCTGGCCCAGCTCTCGGAGAATTTCATCTTCATCTACCTCGGGCTGTCGCTGTTCACCGGGGACGGCCTCGAGTATAAGCCTCTGTTCACCATCGTCACCGTCTTGGCCGTCTGTGCGGCGAGATGGGTGGCCGTGTTCCCGCTGTCCAGAGCTATCAACTGGTTTATTCGGTACCGAGCACGTCGCCGCGGGATCATGGACCAGCCGGACGAGCTGCCTTACAACTACCAGGCCATGCTATTCTGGGCCGGTCTCCGAGGTGCTGTGGGTGTAGCCCTCGCCGCGCTCATCACCGGGAACGACAGGTTTGCGCTGAAGGCGACAGTGCTGGTGGTGGTGGTCCTGACTGTGATCATATTCGGCGGCACGACAGCACGGATGCTGGAGATCCTCAACATCCGGACGGGCGTAACGGAGGAGCTCGAGTCGGATGACGAGTTCGACATCGAGGCCGTGCCGGGAGGCAGCTACTACAAGCGTGGCGGCTCAGGCATCGGCTTTACCCCGCGACGGGCAGGCTCCAGTGTCCACCTCGACCCGGTCGACGGTGGCGCCAACGGGAAGCGCAAGGCCGACGACCCGGCCGGGTGGGCATCGGGCCACAGGAGCCCGCACGGGATGGGCAGGCCTGTGAGCATGAGCCGCAAAGGCTCGAGGAACGCCCTCGATCCGGAACAGGCGGACCTTCTGGGCAGCAACTCGAACAGCGTGACCGAGTCGGAGCTCGACAGCGACGTGGACATCTCGGACCTACCGCCCGCTGCACCAAAGCGCAGAGCGAGCCCCGCCCCCGCCGCCAACAACGGGGAGAGCTCGTCCACATCCGCAGCAGCAGCAGCAGGAGCAGCAATCGGGGGATCCCGCGAGAGGTCTGTCACGTTGTCGGAGGGCGCCAAGTCGGCCGCCGGGGCACTCAAGCAGCTGCTCACGGCCGAGGACCCGTCGGCCCTGTTCAAGCAGCTAGACGACGACTTTATCAAGCCGCATCTGCTGCTGGACGACGGCCGAGGGAGGGGAGGGAATGGACACGGGAGCCCCGGAGGAGCCAATGTATAGTAGTAGACAGAGAGAAGTACAAGAACAAGGAACAAGAATCAGAAGAAGAGAGAGCGGGAAAGTACAGACTTCCCACAAAAAAAAAAACTCTGACGTGCATTTTGAGGGCGTTCTGGTGTATGTGGGGGTTTTACGTGTATGAATCTGATCTCGGAAGGGGGGGGGGGGGTTTGAGGTGAACCTTACTGTTGCTGCTGTTGTTGTAAATCACACGATCCGAGGCGTTAGGTCTGTGGCATATTGGATCGATCACAATCTAGACGGCGGTGGAATGAATAGCTTGAAACTCCCATTTTTACCTTGTTCATAAGTGTTTTTTTCTTCTTCTTTTTTCTTCTTGTGCCCTTGTCTTTTTCTTTCTTCCTCCTTGGTCAACTAACCAACTTTTCTTTTTCTTTCTCTCTCTGCCAGTCCCCAAAATAGTTTATGGCGCATTAAAGAAAGACAGAAATAAGAGAGAGGAGAGTCTATCTCCCGGGTTTGGTTTTGCCCTTGTCTGGGTCAAGGATGCTCAGCAGCCCAAGTCCGGAACCACTCCAGCGCCTCCGGATTCGCCACGGAGGCATTCGTCCGCACCGGCAGGCCACTCAAGATCTGCTTCACGGCCACCTCAATCTTCTTCCCGTTGCCCGTCCTTGGAACCCCGTCCGGCCCACACTCGGCCACGACGGCAGGAACATGGCGCGGACTCAGCCGGTCCCGAATGACCCGCTTCACCTCGACGTCCGTCACGCCCTGCACAAAACGGTGGCCCTCGCGCATGACGAGGAAGAGACAGACGGACTCGTCTGTGTCGAGTGCGGGACGGCGGCGGCCGATGCAGACGGCGTCGGCGATGGTGGGGGCGAAGTAGCGGGTGAGGATGTTGTAGATCTCGGCGGAACCGAAGCGCACGCCGGCGGGCTTGAGGACGCCGTCAGAGCGGCCGAGCATGAGGAGGCCGCGGGTGGGAGTGAGAGAGACGAAGTCGCCATGCGCCCAGATGGGACCTTTGGGGGTTGTGAAGCGTTCGAAGCTGGGTGGTGCGTGCGTGGGTTGGTTAGTTGTTGGCTCGTTTAGTTGATCTTGAAGTTGAATGGATGAATGGAAAGTAAGGGGGAAGAGAGAGAGAGAGAGAAAGAAAAAACGTACTAGGCAGCTCGATACTTGTCGTCACCGCCTTTACCAAAAAACGTCAACGGCTGACAAGGGAACGGTTTCACGCAGACCAGATCTCCAGGACTCCCAGGCGACTCGACAGGTCGCGGGTCATCCTCAGGAGAAGCGCTGTCCACCACATCAATTGCCATGCCCAGGCCTGCGCACTGGATCTCCCCAGCACGCACAGGCAGAAGCGGGCAGGGCGCGCCGAACAGCGAGATGATGTCGGTGCCACCCGTGATACTGCCCAGGTTGATGGTCCTGGGGAACGCCTCGTAGACAAAGGCAAAAGTGGAAGGCGGGAGGGGGCTGGCGGTGGAGTAGATGGCCTCGAGGGCGGAGAGGTCGAGGGTGGGGTCATCGACGGGCCGCACGCCGTTGGCCTCGAGGGCGACGAGGTAGGCGGCGCTGGTGCCAAAGTGGGTGGCGCGGAACTTGGAGAGGAGGCGCGGGAGGGAGAGGTGGGCGTGAGGGCGAAAAGGAGAGCCGGTGTAGAGGACGAGGGAGGTGCCGACGGCGAGGGCGGAAATGCTCCAGTGCCACATCATCCAGGAGGTGGTGGTATAGTAGAGCATGCGGCTGGCGGCGGTGAGAGAGCAGTGCAAGAAGTGCTCCTTTTTGTGCTGGAGGAGGGTTCCCGCCGCCGTGTGGACGATGGCCTTGGGGAGGCCCGTGGTGCCGCTGCTGTAGAGGATGTAGAGAGGGTGTGACGGCGGCAGCTGTTCGAAGCGCAACGGCTCGTCTGGTGAGGAGGCTGCCAGGAGGTCATCCCAGGTCTCGACGCGCCCGATCTTCCCTGCTCCTTTCTTCAGCTCCACGAGACCCATCGCGGCGCCGCGCAGCGTCTCAATCACGACCACCAGCTCCAAGCCACCCGCGGCCCTCAGCTCCGCCACGATCTCGGCCGTCTTCTCGGTGCTCGACCACTCCTTGCCGTTATACACCATCGCATTGTCGGCAAACAGCACCTTGGGCCCGATCTGGGCCAGGCGGTCCAGCACGGCAGAGACTCCCGTGTCAGGGCTGATGCCCGTCCACACCGCCCCGATGGAGGCGGCAGCCAGCATGGCCACCAGCGCCTCGACATGGTTCGACACGAAACCCGCGACAATCTCGCCCTGCCGCAGACCCGACGCCCGCAGCGCGCCTGCACATTGCCTCACGGCCTCGCGCAACTGGGCCCAGCTCGTCTCGCGCACGCCGCCGCCGTCCTCTTGGTCCTCCCACCGCTCCGTCACCGTGATGACGGCCGTGCTGTTCTTGTCGACCCACTCGCCTGCTGGGAACAAGAGGTTCTCTGCAAAGTTCAACCTGGCGCCGGCAAAGAAGTCTGGCCTGGGAAACATGGGCGGTGACGAGGACGGCAGGACGTGATCATAGGGCTTCGAGGCCTTGACCCCGCAAAATTCCCACACGGCACCCCAGAACCCGGCAATGTCGTCGATGGACCACTGATACAGCGCCTCGTACGAGTCCAGGGTGAGGTCGGGCCGTGTCTTCTGGCCTACATGGCGCATGAAGCGAGCGAGGTTGGTGCTGGATGGGTTCGGGTGTCGCCAGAGGACGGGGGCCCCGTCGCCATTGGTCCCATTGACGGGTTTCGGGGTGTCTTGAATGGACATGTCTGTGGTGGTCAAGGGTGTTCTTTTCTGATCGAGAGCAGCCGGCAATCAAGGCATGGTCATGGATGGAAGGAAATGAACAAGACGGATGATGATAACGAGCGAGAAGGCAGGTCGAGCAAGCCACCACAAGTACAGCAAGCACTACCGAGGGTGAGATTCAAAAGACTTGCCGAGGATACCCGCCTCTCTTCCTTCTTTCCCGGCAAGGAAGTGCCACTGTGTTTCCAGACTGGTCATAACACATTTTGGTTTCTTTTCTTTCCCAAGTGTAAAGTTTAGAAGAGGAAGACTCCAGATTTTTCTCCTCCAAAGGGACATATTGGGAAGGTAAGAGAAAGAAGCAGCTACAATATTGGTTCGCGGGCTCCGGCGGACGGTGTGGGTGACATCGAGGCTAGCTAGGCCTACATGTGTTAGCGAACGGTACGTACCAATCAATGCTTGAGATGAGGTGAAGGTCCTTTCTTTGATGGTCGGCCTGCTGAAACCTCTCATAATTAATACGTTTGAATCGAGTATAGAATTCAGAATTCCTTCCAACCTTTTCATAGGCCATCCTTTCTTTTTAGGGGTTTCCCTGACCGAATTCCTGTGAATGTTCGTGCTGTCTGTGTATGAGTGTAGCCCCGGGGGGCTGAGGACATAACAGGTTTAGGCGCCGGGTGGTAGGGCGGGCAGGGGGGCTGTAGACAGAGACACCCACCACCACCAGATGTCTGCAACAATGAAGACAATATTGTATTTGGCATCGTCACGATTAACATTTCTTTCTCTTTCCCCGCTCAAAGACCTCCGCCTCTCTATGTCGATGCCTCTCCGTGTTCTTCCGCCCACAGAATAAGAACATTATATTGTTTAATGTGAATGGGATGTTTCTCTTTTCCCAGGCACCGCCTCCATCCCTTTCTCCTCTTCCAATGCCAGGCAGATTGATATGTAAACATGGTATGCGTGTGTATGCGCGGTCCAAGCCCTCTCTCTCTCTCTCTCTCTCTCTCCCCCCTCTGTCTACCTTTAGGAATAAAAAAGATAAAAGTCCATATAATGCCGCCTTGTCGTGCCCAAAGAAAAAGAACCTGCCGATTGGTTGATTCATGTTCCGAACCCATTCACGCCGCCTCCCCCCCCCCCATTTTTCAGACCCAAAAGAAATATGATCACAGTTTCCCCCGCCCGTGAAATGTATGTGTGTGTGTGTGTGTGTATGTACCGTCAATGTGCGTGTATGTAAAGCATCAATCACCCTGGCCACCCACCCATCCTTTTTCTTCTCTCTTTTTGTTTTGCTTGCAACCCCCCACAGAGACAAAACACGTCGAGGCCAGCAAGACACGGCACCGCATATATACAAAGACAATTAGTCCCCGTCCTCTGGTCTTCCCCTGAGCAGGGTGCCAAGCGTGATGCAAAGAATCTCTCATATTGCAATAATACAATCCCCCAAACCAACCAAACAATGCTCGATCACTGTCCGTCCGTCCGTCTATCTCTCTGGAAAGAGAAGGTCCAACCTCTCTCCTCCTTTCTCAGCGGCTGGGAGCGGGTTGGGAGAGAACAGGCGGCCATTTTGCCGACTGTTGGGAGAGGCAGGAGACCTAGCGCAACCCCCCCCCCCCCCTCAATCGACTGTTTCATGTATGCCTGCGTATGTGTGTGCATGCTGTTGTCACCTGTAGGACGGACCCATTGCCGCCAGGCTTCCCCCCTTCCTCCCTCCCACCCAATCTGTCCGTTCATCATCACCACCTCCAAAACCACCCAAGGGCGTCACACCACCTCCATTACTGCCCTATGATCATCTGCTTAGCACGACGACCGCCATTATCAAGGTTTCTATCCAGATCACTCCCAGCAGGACCTGGAGACACGTCGCTCATCCCTCCGTTGACGGTCGCTGCCGCTTGATGATGGCTCTGTTGCTCCATCTCGAAGTCCCTCATCGCCTCCTCGTTCTCGCGCTGCAGGTCCTGTTCCTGCCGGAATCTATCCTGCTCAGCTTCGTCTGCGAGGCGCTCTGCCTCCTCCTGCTCGCGCGAGAAGTCCTCTTCTACCTGGGGTGGCGTCATGTTCAGGTCGCCCGCCATGACCACATCTGGAGGCGGCGGCGGCGGTGGAGGAGGGGTGGGCTCCTCGGTCAACTCCTCGTCCTTGACACGCTTCGCCGACGGTGGGTCCTCGGGCGTCAGGCTCAGTTCCATGGGGTCGGCATCCTCCTCTCGCTTTCGCTTGTTCGCCGGCGAGCTTGCCGCCACGTCCTCTGCATCGCTCATAGTGACATCGTCGTCCCCAGCAACGTCGCCCGGTGTTTCTACGGATGCAACGGTGGCCTCCTCTGCCGTGCCCAGCTCCACACCCGCCTTCTCCGCCCCGGCCCTGCTGCCATGTGGCACTGCCCGCTCCGTCTTGCGCTTCTCGTGCTCGTTGTGCTTCGAGACCGCTTTATCTAAAAAGTCCTTGACGTATTTCTTGACCTTCTTCTCTTGCTTCTCCGAGATGAGAGTCGGGTCGTCGACGCGCTTGTGCTTGTAGTCCGACGACACAAGGGTCTTGCTCACGTCCTTGGCATGCCGCTTCAATGCTTCCTTGGGTAGCTTGTGGCGAAACTTGTCCACGACGTACTTGACATGCGGGAAAAGCTGCAAGCGTGACCAGTCAGTCAGCTGATGTGATCTTTTGAGAAAATCTTCGCCTACTGACGGGGGCAGGCATCCGACACTTACCGTGTTCTCATAGATCTTCATCTGTTTCTCAACCGACAGAGAACGCCACTTTTCCTTTTTGGTCTCCTGGACAGGTGTCGGCTGCCGCTGCGGGGTCAGCGATGCAGAGGGCTTTGGGGTAGGCTCCTTGGTCAGGCTGTCAATAATATCTTGGAGTGCCTTCTGGTCCTGCTCCTTCTTCGACGGGACCTTGGCAGTGTCTGCAGGGGCTGTCGGCCGCTGCCAAGTGGTCGTGCCCGCATTATTGTAGTAGTACACATTGCCGCGGGGGTCCTTGGCCATGTGCCAGCCAGTGGGCAGGGCATGGCTGTTGGGGGTAAAGACCCGTCGCCTCTGCTGATGGGCGAAAAAGGAGGCATTCCGCTGCGGAATCTTGCTCTTGGGGCCCTTGGGGACGACGGCGCCAGGGAGGAAACCAGGCGTCGATTGTGTAGAAGAGGCCTCGCGGTCCAGGTTCCGGCGCTCCTCGAACGAGTTGGCAGGCTGGGCGGTGGGGTCAAATTTCCGCCGGGGGATGCGGTAAGCAGTCTCCAACTTGCTCCACTCCTCCAGCAGGCGCCTGGATTCCGCCGCCACGTCCTCGTGGTCTGCCGACGTGAGGCCCTCGATGACGGTCTCGATCTTGGAATCCGAGATCTTGTTCTTGGTCAGTCGTGGGAATCTGTAGAGAATGTCGAGAACCTGAAGGATGATGTTATCGTCGTCCTGGAAGGCGGTGAGGATGGTCTTGAGGATCTGGTAGCCGTGCATCTGCACGACTCTGTTCCGCACCCGGTCGTCGTCTGCCCTCTGGATGCGCTGCAGCAGCTTGACTGCGATCCACTTTTCCTTGCACTGCATGAGGGCGGCCATGACCTTGGTGACGCCATGCTCGTCGAGGCTCGGGAGCTGCACGCTGTTGACGTACTCCTCGTCGTCCTCGGTGGCCTTCTTCTTGCGGGGTTTCTTTGCCACCGTGGTGTCCCACCCGTCGCCGTCGTCGATACCGAGGGCTTCGATGGTGGCCAGGGGCAATTTGGTGGCACGCTCTGTCTGGGTCTTGCCACCGATGAAGCCGGTGCAATTCAACTCGCCGCAGTAGCAGGGCTGTGGCTCCGCACCGTAGCGATCCACGTTGTAGTTGAAGACAAGCTCCTCTCCGGCCCTGATGGCCCGGCTGGTGAAAATGCCCATGCGCAGCTTGTCACCCACCACCCACTTGTCCACGTAGCAGTTCGGGCTGCACGAGTGGTTGCAGAACCGGCCCAGGTTGCCCTTTTTGGTCGCATCCACGAACTCGGTCCTCGTCAGCGACATGAAGTAGAAGTGCTTGATACCTTCCTGGTCGTACTGCATCATTCGGCGCCGGAACGTGGGTTCGTTGATGACCTCGCCAATGTACTCGAATACAAAATCATTAGTTTGTAGATCGGTGTTGGCCCGCAGACCGTAGCCCTTCTTCTCCGTCTTGATGACAGATACGTCAGCATACTGCTTGCGCTGGAAGCGCTGGTTCTCGCAGCTGACGCCGCAGTTGCATTCGCTGTCGACACATTCCATCTTGGTCGCCCGGTTGATGCAGTCAGAGTCTTCACCGCACGCGTAGTTCTGCCCATCGCCTGTACACACACACACACAGACACACACGCCGAAGTTAGGGCTGGAAAGACCATTCAAAGCGAGACGAGGTTGGAGGAGGAAGGAGGAAGAGGATTGAAACAGGTGGAAAGGGGGGGGGGGGGTGAAGCAGCTAGATGCACACACGACTTACGCCATTCTGCCGAGCAGTCGCAGTCCAACGCATCGTGCTGCGAGGCACCCATGTTCTTGGAGCCATAGAGACAGTCATGAATAACCTGAAAGGCCTTGGTAGAGTCTTCTGTTGCGTCGGGCAGGTGGTCGAAGAGGGGCGGTGTCCGAGACCGCACCTTGGTTGACGACGACTTCTTGGGCGGCTTGGGCGCGGGCTCGGTATCTGGGGTCGAAGTGCTCTCGTTCTCGGCCTTGACTCCTGGCGACATACTCGAAGACCGTGAGGGCGGCTTGGACCCGTTGGGCGATGTGGAGGCACTCCGCCTCTCTTTCTTCAAAAGCGATCCATCTTGTAGAAAAGGAGCAGCCTCGACCTTGACAGCTGCGGGCGCCTCGGCAGCGCGATCCTCCTCCTCCATCTTCCACACAGGCTGCGACTGGCTTTCCACGCCAGAGAGGGAAGCCAGAGAGGAAGACCACACGGGGAGCGAGCGTTTTCGAGGTAGGACGCGGCGGGAGGAGAGGTGTGAGAGAGAGGGAGAGGGAGAGGGGAGGGAGGGAGGCGGTTATGAGGAAGTCGGAGCGTTTCTTGAGGGATTTGCGCGGGCCATAGACTTGCTCGTGCGGATCGAAGGGCAGCGCAGCGGTGGAAGCAGGTGGAATCGCAGGTCGAGGAGGGAAATGGGAGATGGTGATGGGGTCAACAGGCTCAGCTAGAAGCATCAACGGATCGCTATCGCACTTCCTCACCCAGCAGCACCTGCGACATGGCAGCAGCGCCAACTCCTCCTTGAAGACGGTATGCTGTTCCTCCGATTTGTTCTCCTTCTTGTAAGTCTCGAGACTCCTAGAGGGTGTTTGGCACGGCAGCTGATCCAAAAGTCCAGTCGAATCGCTCGGCAGTCGTCAGAGGACTTGTTGCGCAGATTGCAGGTGGCCAAGGGAAGAAAAGTCTTGGTGTGTTTGCGACGGGTGCGGAAGTCGACTCAGTGCATACCCGCCAGACACAAGTGCCATCAGCCACTGCCCTCGCACTGGCTTTCCCATGTGGGTCTGGCCAGATGCAAAAGTCCAGGTGGGGCTAGGCCATATCCAGTGGAGGGGTGGTGGTGGGTTTGGAGGCAGACCTTGAGCTCCCGAGGGGGCTGCTGCAAGTCCATCTACAGCACTGTGGTACTCTGTGGTTAGGTGGTCTGAATTGAAACGACGCAGTCAGCAATCTATAGAAATCTTCAGAGGAAGAAAGAAAAATATCATTATTCCATGGAAATGACCAGTCATCATCCTCATGATCTTCCAAAGGGAAAACAATCCACCGCATCATATTTCCTGTCTCTGATGGATGAATTGTCATGAGAGTGTACCTCCAGACAGGAGATATGGATTCGTCTGGCCTGCTTTGGAAACGAGGTGAGGATCCAGGCGTGAGCTAGGAGGGCGCTTGCCAGGTGTTCGCCCTCTGATGGTCAAATCTACTTCCGCCATGCCATGCCCTGCCCTGCCCTGCCCTACTAGAGAGGTTTTCCAAAAGTGCACACGGTGGCATGAAAACTCTCCTCCAGACTTCCCAAGCCCATTTCTGGTGATCTTTTATATGACAGTGGATTCCTTCTAGAAAGCTTAGGATTTGGGGGAGGAAATGATAAGACACAAGGCAGGTCATGGTTTGAGATTGCCCCGCCATCTGCAGCAAGAAATATCCACCTGAACCAAAACATTCATTGTCCAGATGAATGTGAAAGGTTGAGTTATGCCATGTGACGATGCTGGGGAATTATCAAGGTAAGACAAGTACTTAGGTAGCTAATGAGAAGAGAGGGAGAGGGTACTTATACATTCTCAAAGCTGGCGCTGGGGACAAGGACCTAGAAATGAACATGCCAAAAATCAAATGCAATGTTATGCACCTCAGCCTCACCCTTGATGACTGTAGTGATGCTTTTGAATCTTCAGAGTAGGTGCCATCACCAAGGATTCCCACAAGCATGGTCAGACCAGACCACACTGCAGGCACTGAATGCCACAGGGTGTGTCGTACAGCACCATGAATAATCCCAGTATACTGCTAGGACGTGAAGATCACAAGAGATTGTGCCCTTGACCAGCAGCACATCACAGGATACGGGAAGCCATCCTTGTCTAATGTCTCCTGTGGGAATGGCATCTCTAATTAGGAGAAGAAGAAGAAGAAGACGAAAGACTTCCCCTCCCCCCTCGATTCCTTCTCTTTCCCCCCCCTCGTTGGATGCTATCAAATCCCATGCCTATGCCTGATATGGCGAGTTGCTGTAAGAATATCACCTCATGACCTCCAGTGGTAACAACGAGTGTCTCTTAAGAGGCAGATCGCCGAGGGTTCTACAAGCCCCCCCGGCCCTCAGTGAAGAAGCAAGTTCTTCCGTCCCCCTCCTCTGGCGTGACACCCACACAAGTACCAGGCGGTCAATCGGAACCAAGAAAAACCACTGCGGGTGCTAGATTGCTGGCCCATCCTTGAGATCGGGCCTGGTTTGGTTGGGCTGGGCAGATAAACCTGGGTTGGATGGTCACGAAGATTTTCTGTGTGTCGTGGCTACGGTGCCAACGCATTTCTGCAGGGCCGGTGTGTGTGTAGTGGTAGTGGACCCTGGGCTAAAGAGGTTTCGAGAACGGAGCGGTGAGGAGGTACAAACAAGCAAGGTTGGGAAAGAAGGAAAGAAGGACAGACAAAAAGGAATTTATATTGACCCGGCGGTGCCCACTTCTTAAAATGCGAGAGAGAGAAGGAAAGAGAGAAGGAGAAAAGGACGCTTGGTGCTTGCTTCCTTTTCTTCGAGATCTCATCCATCCTTCTTTCCCCAGACAAAATCACACACACCCCCACAGGCGCGCACATACAAAACACACACCATACTCAGACCACGATCGAGACCACTGCACAAGCAAGGCCCGATCAGCATGCGGCTCAATCAATCCTCAGAGAACTGCTGGCTCGTGCCCCAGGAGGGTCCGTCGCCCACACACCGGCCTCCCTGCTGATGGGCTCTCTCATTGGTGAGACGACGCAGGCGCTGCCAACCACTCAGAACGTCGAGATGCGACCGTCAGAAAAGGCTCTTGTTCCACCCTCGAAGGAGGCCCCCCCGGGCGATTGAAAGAGAGTGAGCGAGAGCGCCCCCAATTGAGAGGTCTCATTGGGCTGAGCAATGGCCAAAGGTGGTTCATGATTTGACAGCCTTGCAGCAAGTTGTAAGTCAAAATTGAACCCTGGTCGCCGAATTCTCTTTTAATGGGTCAATTACGGCAGAGAAAGTCACGATTGTCCCCATTTGATTCTGGACAGGATTCAGTCTGCGACGAGCGACGGGCGATTGAGCTCGTGATCGCTGACTGAGAGCTAGTAGAAGCAGCACCCAGAAACTCCAAAAGAAGAAAAAAAAGAACAATCATCACTGCGGTCCCGTGGCATCCAAGTGGCCCAAAAAGGGGGTGTCATGTGCACCGGTCGGGTTGCACCCCATTGGCCTAGACGATGCAGTCGGTGTCATGTTCGCGATGCTGGCGGTGGTGGCGCGCCTTTGAGGGAACGAGGGGGGGGGGGGTTGTGGCATGTGCATGCACACAATGCATGACGACGGGCAGGCCGCGCGACAAGAGAGGGAAAAGGGAGTGAGCGCGACCGAGTGAGCCTTGGGAAGCTCTGCCGCATTGGTGCCGCATTAGACCAGACCCGCTCCAGTCGACTAATCCCATGCCATCTGCGCTGGCACTGGCACACTGCCGCTGCTTGCGACAAAATGCGACAGATCGATTCGGATGCGATTTCACGATGGCAAGTGGCATGACAGCCCCAGCCCCAGCCCTGCGCTCACTACCACCCGCCCGCTCTTTGATCTTTTCTTTCCCCCTTTCCTGGGACTTGGAGGGGAGGGAGATGGGCGGAAAGCCAAGTTTCAGCCCTGCATGCTTCTTCTTGATGGCAGTGCAAGACCATCACCCTGAATTGGGTGGGTTAGACTGAGATCCTGTGTTTCATTTTGTTCCTGCTTTTCGACTTTCTCCTACCGCGCCTCCGCATAGAGGCAGGGGGGGAATCATAGAGAAGAAGAAGAAAAACAAGAAAGAAAAAACAAGGGACGCATACGAGTTTCTTAAGACCCTCCGGCTCGGACCTGGAACCAGGACCAGGACCCAGAACCGGCACCCAAGACCCAGGGACCAGGTTACGCTGTCTGGCTGGCTGGTTCATCTGACTGGTGTTTCCCTCGTCTTCATCTCATCATCTATCGAAAAGCCAAGGAATAGCGGGAGAGGGAGATATATATATATATATATACTCCTCGGAACACACGAGAGACATTTGAGAACGCCTCTCTGAGATCTCAAATCTCAAATTCTGGGAAAATTTCACGAAAAGATTTGAGTTCTTTTCCTTCACCCTCTCTGCCAATCTCCGGGGACCACCAGCACGTGGGAGAAACATTTTAACCTTCTTGATCCTGGCTGCCAATCTCATCTCGGGCCCCAGCCAAGATTTGCCAGATTGCCTCACCAGGTGGGCCACTCACTGTGACCTACAGCCGGGAGGGAGCTGGGACGAACTTGCGACTTGGAAATCGAACGCCACACCTTAAGAGACAACAAAATCAGTCAGCCATTTAGACGAGAAGAGAATCGTGCACCACCGCCACCATCATCATCATCACAGCAGCGAGAGACGACGGACGACCTTTGGACCGGCCTGGGGTGTGTTGCGTCAAGACTTCTCTGGTCGTTCTCCCACCATCTCATGTCTTGGTTCCTAACAACCAGCCAACCACCATCACCTCGTTCTTTTACTCTGACCCGATATACGACAGACGACTTGGCAGGTGACAGGTCGCAAATTGGAAATAAGGGTGTTGATTCGGCATCACGATTTCGGTAATTGTGACCAAACCCCGACATAATTTTCAAGGTCAAAATCAAGGCGAGAGAGAGAGAGAAGCAAACACACAGACCACCACCAAACCCACTCACCTCGAACCCTCGAACCACGTCTTCCTCGTTTTGGGTTTCTTTGTTCCCGCGAGCGAAGGAGACTCGACCGACGGATCAGGAATCTCACGGACCACCACCCACACACGACAAGGGCCAGGGAAAAGCTGGGGCCTGTACTGGGTCTAACCCATCCCAGCATCCAGCCCTTGGAAAGAGAAGAAAGAGCGCGAAAAAGAAGAAACCGGATCCTCCTCCAGGAAAAGGGTCCCCATCCCCCCAAAAACGCTCTCGCAAGGATACGAAAGCCCTAGAACCCTTGATCAGCCCGTTGGGCGGTGTCAGGGTATTAAAATTACCAGTGGAGGTGTTCGCCCTACCTGTCAATTTTGTACAACCAAATCTCGGCTGCTCTGCATCTACCTCTGCTGCTTTCCGCTGAAGAGGTTTTTCTCTTCTTCTGTTGTTCCTTGAACCTTTGCCTTTTACTGTTAGCCTTTCCTTCATCCACCTTCCCCCCCCCCCNNATAGTTTTTTCTCTTCTTCTTTTGTTCCTTGGACCTTTGTCTTTTTCTGTTTGCCTTTCCAGCATCCACCTCCCCCCCCCCCCAGCCAGTGGCCTCCCACCCATAATACATACACACACCTCTGCACATACCCATACCGGGCATACCCATACCACCCCCCCCTCTTCTCAGGGATTGTGCAGCTGAAGGACATTGATTCTTTACCATTCTGTCTTCTCTCGACCGCACCCTGCTTCCCAGACGCGCGCTTGGTCGCCTCCTCGCGCCTGATCGTCCCACTCGACCAGACGTTCTCTTCTTCTCTTCTGGAGCACCCCCCCCCTTCCCCTTTGGACCTTTGATCTCTTTCTTTTCCTTGCCCTCGTTTCTCCTCTTCACCCCCACTCTCATGCCCTTTGGGCCTCTTGTCATTCGCTCGTTTTTATTATTATTTCCTGTTTGGACAAGTGGATAAGAGGGAGAAAGAAGAAGTAAGGAGAGAGGAGAGAGACACAAAAGGAACACGAGTTCCGCCCTCCGTCAAGCAAGACATCAACATCCATACTGTGGAGTGTGTGGTTGTGTGGTTGTATATGCGTGTATGTGTGTGTGCGGGCGTGTGTGTGTGTGTGGTATAGCAATCACAAGCTGAGCCAGGGTCCTCCTCCTGCGCCTCCCCATGCTCCACAGCCAATATTCCGCCCATCCGCATTTCACTCACAACCCGTGACTCTCCTGCCTGGCTTGTGCACTTGGATTCTCCGTCATTCCCTCCGACTCTGAGCCCTGGTCTCGTGTGTCTCTTTTATTTCATCTTCGCGATCCTGGCCTCGCCTGACATGAGGCTAGTTTGGCACTCCAGCAGCGGCTTGTGATGATGGACGCGGGGAATTTTACCGAGGACGAAAAGGTGCGCGCCCCTTCCAACTAGATCGTCGAGCCCATGATCATCGTCGTCATCGTCATCAACTCCCCTCTACTCCTCCTCTATCTGTTCATCTTCTGCTTCTTACAACAGGGGCCCCTCTAACCAATATGTTTAATCTGTAGCGTTTCGTCCTCGCTGAATACATCAAGGCCAGTCAGGTGGACACTGAGCAGCTTGTAGCCTTCATCAAGATGAACCAGCTGCAGACAGACTGGTTCTCGATGCAGCTGCCCGGAGGTAAGCCCGGCCTGGGAGAATTATCTGCATTTCTATTCTTTCTTCGTGTTCTCTGCCTCCACTCTCACTCCCTTTCTCTTTCTCTTTTCCAAGAACCCAGAGGAATCACCAGCCTTTTTAACACCCGCGCACGAAACAGGTCGGAACATGCATCAGTGTATGCGCGCAGCCTCGAGCATGCTCGACATAGAACTAGACCTGCCGAGCGTGCCCAACCTCAAGAAGCGCAAGTCGGCGAGCGACCTCCTGACCGAGCAGGCACCCAAAAGGATGGCCTCGATGGCGCATATCCCATACCAACAGCAGCAGCAGCAGCAGCAACAACAACAACACAGACCGCCGTCCCGACCACAGGACCAGCAGACGCCGCCCCTGCCGCAGCCCTCGCCATCCCCGCTAACACAGCAGCAGCAACCCGGCAGCGGTGGGCTTCCACCACCGCGCGTAAACCTCAACATCCAGCCGCGGCCGACACTTGAATCGAAGCAGCCGACCACCGAGGGCTACAACGTCTTCCAGTCCAAGGCACCTTCCAACGGGTACGGTGTTTTCCAGTCCAACCCCACGGGAAGGAAACGGGGCCGACCCAGCAAGGCCGAGAAGGAAGCACAGGCCCGTGCCAACTCCAGCTCGTGGACGACCACAGGTCCTATCCCGATCAGCCCGAAACCAGCGGGTCACCCGCCCACGACGCCGCTTGCGGGACCAGCACCCCCAGCACCACCACCACCAGCTGCTGCTGCTGCTGCTGCGGCTGGAGGAGGCGGAGGCGGCGGCGGCGGAGGTGGAGGTGGCACACAGTATCCCGTCCCATCGCAGGCTTACAACACAGCGGCGACATCAGCAGCGTCAGTGGGATCAGCAGCAGCGGGATCGACGGACTCTTCGAGGGACGCAAGAGGGGGAAATGCAGGAGGCGGGCAGGCTTTGCCGCGCCCCCTGCAACCACATGGCTATGGGGAACATCAGGCACCACCGCCACCGGCTAGCATGATGAAATCCGAGAAATCGCCATCGATCGGGAACCTGGTCACGGCAGATTCGCCTCCCGAACAGCCCAGGAGTATGCCAGCGCCAATAGTGGTACCCCATACTCGAGATCCCCCGCCCGTGACGAACTCGGCGTAGGATGTCAATCCTAAAGAGAGGTTGAAAAGGGGAGGGGACCGTTCGAGGCTGTATTGTTTGTCGAGAGGGTGTGAACAAAAAATAATTGAAAAACTTACCAGCATAAAATTGAAATCGCGCGACCGGAGCTCTCGGGTGTGATTTACGCACAAGGTACGAGCAGCAGCGGTGGTAATCAGGAGGATTGAAGCTGAATCTGCATGGAGCATTCAGAAAGGAAAAGAAGAGAATATACCTGGTCAGTCCGGTTGAGAGACGCTCGTGGAGGGGTTTCTGGGTTCTTTTGTCATAACGTGGAGTATTATTCGACCTCGACATATACGGCCGCCATTTCGTTCTCCCAAGGCTGCTGGGCTCAGCCAGTCTTCTTTTCACCCTCTCTCTCCTTTCGTTTCTTCTTGTTCTCCTTTTTCTGTCTTGTCCCCTCGAGAGAATTTGGTTCTGAGCGGGCGAGACTGATGCAAAACTACATGTACGTTGACGACGCGGACAAAAACGGACAGGTCACTTTACCACCTTTGCATGTCGAAGATTGTTTTTGTCTAAAGAGAGAAAAATACACGTGGGAGAAACAAGTGGGGAAAGGGGGGTCAGGAGTCTCGAGGGGATACAGAATTGGCATGCGATTATGTGCCTTGGTTTTCTTTAATTTTCTTTTCTTCTGTCCTTGTTGGACACCTTTCTATTTTTTATTCTTTTTTTTTTGTATTTTTTCTCTCCTTAGTGTTGTGGGATGTGGGGAAAATGCGAAGGGCGTTTGACTTTTTTGGGCGGTATCAGTGTACGATTTGGGCCAGCAGAAGCATTTATTGGAAAAGAGAGAAGGGGTTGGACGAGAGCAGCATGGAGTCTTGGATGCCTTTGTCTGGGGGGGGGGGGTGGTTTAACTTGGTGATCAACCTTTCTCCCTTCCTGTGTCTCTTGGCCAAGACTTCATGATTAGGCCAATGAGAGACAGAGAAAGTGAGGGGAGAAACAGGCTGACACTGGTTAGCCAGGCATTCTGTGTCTTCATGCAAGACCGATGATGAGTGCATAATCCTATCCGGTCGACAGCCAGAAAGAGAGAGGGAAAGAAGGAGACAATACTTGACTGTTAAAGTACTTGACCAAGTAGATACTCTGCCGCAGTGCAACGCTGATCATACAAGTGAGTAATCAACCCGTCTCAAGTAAGTTTATCCAACGTCAAATTGCATTTGCCCATGGGAGGCGGGGGCTCTTGAAAAGATAATAAATAGTAGGGCATTACAACCCTTCTTCCTGTTGTGACCCGCCAGGAAGTGCCGTGATAGGTTCGGCGAACTACTCCATCCCCCTCCACCCTGACCTGGCATGATCTGACCTGGGTTTGTGGTGGGTTGTGTTGCAGTGCAGCGGGTCGTAACACCTTTTTGAGTGGGCGGTGTCGAAGGCGGTGGGAAAGTCAGTAAGCATGGTGGTCAAGCGTGGGCTCTTTTCTGGTTTGTCTTGAAGAGTTGGAAAGACTGCGAATCATCAGTAGGAAGCATGATAACATGGACATTTACAGGTTAGGAGGCAAGGTTTGTTCACCCACGAGTGAGCAATTTGCCATTATTCCTTCTTCGTCTTCCTCCTCTCCTTCTTTTTCCATCGCACTCTGCTACTCTATCTACTACTACTATTACTCCTGCTACACATACTGGCTCCGATCAGTCCACCCAGGCTGCAGGGCGGACCAGTCGCGAGCAAAGCCAAAGTCCGTCTGGTACACATCATAAACCACCAGCTCCAAGCCATCCAGCGCGGCGCCGCCCTCCTCCATGGCCCACAGGCTCACGGCCAGAGAGTTTTCCCCTTTGTTGTTCACCACCCCAGGGGGGAAAGGGAACACCGTCTGCGGGCCAATGTGCGGCTCGTATTTGCCGTACTGGTACCCGTTGACCCAGAACATGACTCTCGCGACGGTGCCCTCGGCGGCGGACAAGGCGAGGCCCAGCGGGGCGTCGAGGTCGTCGTCGATGTCGAGGGTGAAGTTGGCGACGTAGAACCGGACGCCTGGCGCCGCGAGGCCGTCGAGAGGGGTGTCGGCCTCGTCCCAGGTGGCGTAGGAAGGCGGGTATGAGGTGGCTGGGGAGAAGCCTGGGAGGTGCCAGCCCAGCCGCTCGCCGTAGAGGCCGCCCTCGTTGAAGGGCCCGCGGACGGGGTCGATGTTGGCGGCGCTTCCGCCTGCGCTGCCCTGGATCTTCCAGGTGGTGAAGCCCGTTGTGGTGTTGCTGGCGGTGGTGCTGGGGAGCAGCTGGGCGCCGTAGAGGCCGCGGGGGACGTTCATGCCGCCTGCGACGGAGGTCTCGTCGTGGCCGTGGTAGTCGACGAGCACGGTAAGGACGTTTTCCTGCTGTTGGCTGGATGACGACGACGACGAGGAGGAGGAGGAGGAGGAGCCGGAGGAGGAGCCGTTGGAAGAAGAAGAAAGCAGCAGCGCAGAGGCGGGCAGGGCCAGGACGGCCGTGGTGGTCTCGAGGGCGCTGGTGTTGCCCGTGTCGCCGCCGATGAAGACGCCGTTGAGCCAGGCACTCCAGCCAAAGGCGTTGCCCCCTGACGCGGTGATGTTGACGGAGGTGTAGTTTGACGAGGCGGGGAAATACCCGCGGTAGATCTTGGCTCCTGCGTAGTAGCCGTAGTCGGAGGAGAAAAGGACGGGCAGGGTGTATGGGGCGATGTAAGCCTGCGTGGTGGTCTTGTTGCAGACGGTCCAGGACGAGTCGTCAAAGGACGGGTCGGCCTCGGGGAGGGAGTCGGCCGAGTACCAGTCCAAGGTGGCCACCTGGGGCAGGACAACGCTGCGGGACTCGGTTCCTGGGATGGTGGCCTTGTATGTGCCGTAGGATGTTCTTGTTGCGTTGAGAGCGACGCCGTTCCAGGTGATGGAGGTAATAGTATTGCTGCTGCTGCTGCTGCTCAGGGTCTCGATGGTCGTGGTGACGTTGTTGTCGCCTGAGATCCGGAGCACACCGTCGTCATCAACAGAGGCGTTCCTGACGAGGTACGAGCCCAGGATGAAGATCTTGTCGTCGGGAGACCCATACACGTTACCAGCGGCACTGGTGGACGCCGGAGGAGCCCAGAATGTCCATGCTGAGGTCTGGTCGAGCAGGTACACGAGCACGCCGTTGGAGAACTTGACAAATGTCGGACCGTCGCCTTGGGTATACGTGAAGATCTGGCCTGCGGTGCTGCTGTTGGCGGTGCTGACCTGGGACGATCCATAGGCCGTGTACGTCAGCCCAGCCTCGTTGGCAAAGGCAAACTCACCCGTCTGCCCTTCCTTGAGGTAGAGAACCAAGGCTGTCGTCGTGGCCTCATCATTATCCCCATTGTCGTCATTATCAAAAGTGGCCCAGGTGGCAATGTCGCCCGAGGAGTAGAGCAGCGTGTGGTTGTTCCCAAGAGCATAGTCCGTCACGAGAATCCTGCTCTGGTGGCCAAAGAGAGAGACATTCGGCACGTCGACGGGGCCCAGGGATGTGTCGAGGGTGGCTGTGAAGGTCACGTTGGCCTCGGAGCTCGATGTGGTCTGCTGGGTGAACAGGAAGCTCGCCCCTGTGTCTGGGTTCTGGAGCAGCCACGTGAAGATGTCGTCTGTGTCGACCTGGTAGCCGGTGCCGTTCCCGACCATGTCGGTCTTGAGCAGGTCGGGCGACGAGCTGGCGAAGAGGTTGATGAGTTTTGTCTGGAGCACCTTGGGCCATAACTGGCGTGTCTCTCGGATATGTGCCCTGATTTGACGGGTTTGTACATGTTTAGTATTCAAGTTTTGAAAGGATTGAGCATGTCCAAACGTACGCGTAGTCATAGGATGTATAAACCACCGGAGCAGCCGAGTGACCCCAGTTTGTACCGCCAAACCCCATGTAACTAATAATTGCCTGTTAGAAATAGAATGCCCTGGTATTGAAGACAAGATCAAGTACTTACAAACTCTGCATCGTAACTTTCTCTGCAATGTTGTTCTTGTAACTGTCCCCTTTGTCAGTTTTCGAGAGAAGAATCCTTCCACATACTTGTAAGGATGCTGGTGTGTTTGTATCCAGGCGTAATACTTACAAGAGATCTGGGTAAGCAGGGTCATGATACGAAACACACTGTTTTCAGATGTCAGTCCAGACCCAAGAAAGGCAAGAATTCGTGCAAATAGAGTGTATAAAGTACCGTATCGTAAAACGTGCCACTGCCCCAGGCGGTAAAGTACCCTCCCTCAAACTCTGGTAGGAAGCTCGGCTGCGTGTAGCTGTAGTTTTGGAACCCTAGAGCAGCAACGAATCAGTGTTAGACAACAGTAAAAAAATATATATAAGTGATAATACGCACATTGGTAATATGTTCGAACCAGTGTCCATCCTGACGACGGATTCGTGCAAGACAGACCGCCCGGGTAGGAATCCAGGCCATACACATTTACGGCCCCTCCAACATCTTCGTAGTCGGTACTCCAACTCTCTGACCGCATCCCCTGGGGTTCATAAAAGTTAGTTATGTGCACACTCTTTTGGTCGGGTCGGCTCCTCCCCCCCCCCTTTTTTTTTTCTTCTCTCTCTTGGATAATGGGACTCTCATTAATTTTACCTTCTCATTACTGGTAAAAGGAACAACCACGCCAGCCTCTCGGAAAGCAGCCTCGATCTGCTCCATGTACACGACCAGAATGTTGGTGGCAGAGTGCGTTGTCTCCTGCAGCTCGTTCTCGATCTGGTTCAGGATCACGGGCCCCCCCTCGGTGATCTGGTTCGCGGCGATGATGGCCCCCAGCTCCTGCACCCACGGCAGCCAGGCCTCATAGTACGCCTCGTCGCTGGTCCGGAGCGTCCCCATGCTGCCATCCGAGCCCCACAGCGCCAGACCGCCGGCGGTG
Source organism: Cryphonectria nitschkei (assembly GCA_006503525.1). Lineage (NCBI taxonomy): Eukaryota > Fungi > Ascomycota > Sordariomycetes > Diaporthales > Cryphonectriaceae > Cryphonectria > Cryphonectria nitschkei. The sequence continues at coordinate 825,060 of LAZJ01000001.1, read as the reverse complement.
TACTCGCCGTTGCTGTAGGGGCCCGGCCGGGAGATGACCCACAGGCCGGCGTCCGAGGCGGCATCGAAGAGCGCCTGTAGGTCCTTGCCTGGCGAGGTGAAATCGTAGACACCCCTGGCGGCGGAGTGGTAGTTCCAGAAGAAGTAGAGGCTGACGGCGTTGAAGCCGGCGGCCTTGAACTTTTGGAAAATGTCGGGCCATAGGTCCGGGTTCGGGAGTCTTGGGTAGTGGAACTCTGCGCTGTTGATGAAGACCCTGTCGTTGGAGAGAAAGGAGGGAGGAGAAGGAGAAAATGGTAAGTAATGCACACACATACACACACAATAATCACACTTCATGGCCTTGCTTACCTGGATCCGTTGATCATTAGACTGTATTCATCCCAGGTCACCAACGAGGTGAGGTTGTCAGTGGTCGACGACACGCCACAGACCCACCAAGCCAGGAGGGCGGTGAGGCAGTGGAAGGACGCCCACATCTTGACGAGTAAGTACTTGGCACTGCGAAGAGGAGGAGCAGAAGAAGGAAGAGGGAGAGGAGATCTGCTCTACACTGGTCGGATCATTCTCTTCGACTTCCTTTTCTTCTCTTCTTCTTTCTACGGTCTTTCCTCAATCAAAGGGCCTTTTCTATTCCCTTTTATATATACTATAGTATATCTACGGATTATGCATGTATGTATAAATGCGTACGACAGATGACGATTGGCTTGTTCCAATCCAATAGAATCCATCCCCAGTTCCATTTCTCCTCTTGCGTAACAAAATTCTCCCAGCAATCATGAGCGGAGTTTGAACTCACTCCCCGCTGGTCCAAACCGGAGTAGCTCTGGATCCTTTTGAGGCTTAGCTTACTGCGACCAACGGTTTTGATGGAGGGGCAAACGACGGAAGAGGCGCCGAGAGAACGTCTTAAAGTCGTGATCAGGCGGCTTCGACGCATCATTGTGCCGAGACTTGGGGATGGGGCTCCTCGCGCTATGGACTTACCAGGGGCTTTTGCCAGAGGCGCGTTTTGTTTTCCCAGACTTGGTTCCCGTCCTTTTAACCATGGCTCAACCGTATCTGTGTTCACCACTGCGCTCACGAGATAGAGACAAAAAGCACATGACATGTCTGTTCATATAACATAAGAATGTATATGGCCAATGCACAGGAGGTTCAATCGTCATGAGCATAATCTCCATTTTTTCCCTTCTGGGTTGGCAGTGACCGCGGGTTCCGGAAACCGAGGCTCCCTGCCCTCTCCACCAGAAAGCTTCCTCCCTCTCGATCTTCACATGAGGCAAACAAGAAAATATTCGTCATCGTGGGTATACGCAACCATTTCATTAGATTGACTTCCCGTATTGGGGGACAGAATAAAGTACACACGATAGTTTGTCGATTCAGGCAGGACGAGAGAGCACCCTGAAAGAGGCTCACCGAGTCAGTCAGAGCCCCCCCCCCCCGGTGAGATGACCAGACGCAGGTGGAGACAGACGCAGGGCCTCTCTTGTCTGTGTTGACCTTCCATGATGACCCTTAATATGGCGAAGAGCGTCCCACAGCAGCCTTGTCTCCCTTCCCCCCTATTAAGGTACGAGCGCACGGCCATGGACGACCCCACGAGGAGTACAGTAAAGGGCTCGCAGGAGGTCTCACTTCTCGATCGGGTCATCATCATCATGGCATTGTTTGGAAAGAGGCTCAGGCAAGAGAGGCTCACCAGGCAACCCCCTTGAACCCCCGATCCATGTCCCATTCTTAGCAACAAACGCCCCAGGAGACTAAACAATGAGCACTAACAAAAACAATGGCTACAATGTCTTTGACACCTGGCGCCAGATTGCAAGGCTAGGTCTGCCCAACCGGTGCCTAGTCAGTCAATCATCCAGAATGGGTCAGATGGTAGGTAGCTGGCCCTTTTTTTTTTTGAGGTCTGCACCCAGATTGGGAGGAAATCACGAGGAGGAAAGACTGTTTCGAAGTAGTACAGAGATTGATGCATGTCTGTCCTGTGAAGCGGTCGCGTGTTCAACGGGAAGAAAAGAGAAGGGACAAATGAATGGATCGCGTTTGCCCAGAAACAACATCATCTCCTGGACCTCTCCGGTGTCTGGCCATGACCCTTTTCCTCGTGCTAAGTAAGTATGGAGAAGGCCCAGCACAATCATCACAGGGGTGTGCCTGTCTCAAAAGGCAGCGGAGAGAGAGTGGGACGCTTGTCGAAAGCAATACACCGTCAGATAACCAAGTCGACCTCGGGCATGAATCATGGCAATGTCCTTTGAGAAGAAAAATAGAAGAGAAATCAAAGATACACGGAGATTGCGGCCTGGCTTAGCCAAGTACACTTCCTGCTGTCCTGTCCGGATTTTGTAAATCTTCAGCAGAAGACTTGTCCGTGTTGATGAGAGATTTAAAAACAAAAACAAACAAAGAAAAGAAAACACGAGGTCGTCTGTTGAAGAGTACCATGGTCACTATGAAGAAGGCAAGATGGGGAAAAATCCTTGAAACCCATGGGGCTATTGGTGCCACTTGTATTTTGTACGCACACAGACCTCTCCGGGGGGAAACATCCGTTACACTGGCCACCATCTCTCTCTCTCCCCTTTGGTCGGAACATGTCTAGTAAGGCGAAACGTTACCTGGAAATGGTACATAGTTGAGGCTGAGAGACTGCCCTACTGTATTTCCGTTGGCTGGCGAAAACGGTTGAATGTCACGGTTGCGCTGGGATTTACTCTGGGCTGGTTGGGATCGATCTCGCAGCAATCTCAAAGAACCTGCAGGTTTGACTGACGATGCCTCAATTATACGAGACTGTGACCCTGGGAAATCCTATGGTAACGTGCAAGATGAGCTGATGCTCATATTGCGGGAGTGTTACATAGATTTCATGACCTAGGATCGTAATTGAAGCATGGCAGCAGGTCTTGTTGCTTTTCCCCCTTCTCTTTTTCTTTTTTCCTTTTCTCTTCTCTCTCTTCCCTTCTCTCCCAATGCTGCAACCTTTTCGTCGTTGATCGTCGCGAGGCGGCCCGGCTGAGACATACTAGAGTCGGAATACGACCTAGACCAGGTACACTGCAGCATAAGACATCGTGCCTCACCTGCAAGTGACGAGCCGGGAGATGGGTGCCAACCTAAAAAAGCTTATAGCTTCGACTCGGCGACCTCGCTGCATTACACAGTATTTGGCCTGGATGGGCTTGTTCTGTTTTCTTTGCCCTTGATCCTGGTCTGTCTGGTGTCTTTCTGGAGTCAAGCAGCAGGAATAAACTCTTTTCTCTTTTGTTGTAATCCTTCCTCTCTCGTCTGGCCTCTACCATGTGTTTTGTGCACGGAGATTGCTGCACGATCTCTTTTTTATTAAAACCCTTGTCCCGTCCGACGTTCTGGCCATTCAGGATCCGCGGGACGATGCTACGCTCGCCTTGACTAGTCGGTAAGTATTTCACCATGTAAGTGAGGGATACCACGACAAAACACGATGGGAGACCCGCATATATGACGACGGACTTGCTGTCATTAGAGCTCAACGGGATCATGCTTGCGGGTGATGGATTGGGGGAAAAGAGAAGAGGGGAACAGAGGAGGGGGAACCTAGAGAAAGAAAGAGGGGAGCAAAAAAAAACAAAACAAAACCCCAAAAAGCGGACGAGCAGAGGATCGGACAGGGAGGGGGGGGGGCCTACAATGTTGGTTTGCCGAAACTTTACATGTGGTGTGGTGAGCAAAGGCTTATTTGACTTTCCTTTTCCTGCTTCTTCCTCCAAGATCCCCCCTCCGAATCAGACACATGCGCGCCCAGAAAGCCACATCTGCCACATACATAGTACTCACATAGTGCTCACATAGTGCTCATGTAACATGAGTGCTATAGCACCACTGTAAATAACTCCAGCCACCTCAGTACTACTATGGCATGTAGAACGCCTCTTTTGATCCTTCAATACATAGTACATATATTTATTACATTACTATACTATGGGTTTTATAGTATCATCAGGACGGACTGGTCCTCCTTTGGACTTGTTGTTTTACCACGATCACGCCTCGATCGCGAGAAATTTAGTTTTCCCTTTCTCCCCCCCCCCCCCGCCCACCTCTCATTTCACAACCATGTTTTTTTGGTGTGTTTCTAGCTCGTGTCTTGTCTGATCCCAGCCCATAATACTCGGTCTCGTACAAAAGTAAGTGGTAGTGGTGGTAGTAGTAGCAGCCAAAGAAAATAAAAAAGTCCTTTTCTTCTACAGAGTCAAAACCCCTCCCACCCTTTTCACACACCAGTCAGTTATACATTGCTGCCATGTGTGGACATTGCAGAACAAACGAGAAACCCATCCATCTTCCAGAAGCACAACTCGGGAACCCAGGACTTCCTCGTCAGAAGAGGGTGGCCCACCCTACCCGACCCATCGTCAGCCCAAGTACCCAAGCCAAGGAACAACAACGCTCGGTCTAAGCCCCCACCCCTGGTCGCAAGCTGGGAAAAGTGTCCACTCGCATGCAGGTCCCGGCGTCCCGGCGCAACCCCCAGAAACGTCCGGGGCTACCAATTGGAACAAAAACAAACACACACACACGCAGCAAAAGGGCTAAGAGGAGGAGGAGGAGGGGGGGGGGGAAGGTCCTCAGTGTGTACTGTACTATGGTAAACATACATTGTAGAGTAGTACCAACCAGTATCTCCTACCATGCACAGTAGGGGAAAGAAGCTGACCATGTCATTGCTCCGGAGCCAGGGATCATCCAACGCGACGCACGACGCGCCTGGGTCCTTGTCCTTGCATTAACACACACCTTTTCTTGTATTTTGGCGCTCTCTCTTCCCCTCCCCTCTGCTTCCCGCTCGCTATGACCCGGCAATTTGTAAAGCAGAGAGCGCGAAGAGGTGAGGGGGTGGCGGCCGCGCCTAAAGAGAAAGAAAACCTGGAGAGGAGGATCCGTATCTTCGCGCCCATCCTCCCTCTCATCTCTCTTTTTGTCGCGTTTTGATCTCTTACCAGCGCAAGGACATCGTCAACGTTCAGACCCGAACCTGCCGCCTTTTCTTCTTCTTCTTCTCTTCTTATTTTGCCCCCCAAAACAGAGCCACCGTGCGTTTTCTTGTTCTTCTGTGCTGCGTTAGCATAAAGTCTGTGATCAACCCTAAGATACCAAAGTGGCCCTGCTCCCCTGTTGTTCCGCCTCCTGGGATATTCTGGGGCCCTTTTCCCTTCCTTCTCTCTCCCCAGCCGTCATAGCGGTGAGGGCCTCAGGGCTTCCCTTTTCGAATTAAAGCTGAGAGAGGGCCCATGCTTGGTCCTCGTCGCTGAACCTTCTTCTGCTCCCCCCTTTACTCGCTCTTTTCCCTCACCGTGGAATTGCTCAACCAACCAACCACAATCTATCTCTTTCTCTTCTTCTTCTTCCTCTCCTTCTTTCTTTTTTCACCCCTTGATCATCTTCTTTTCATATATTCTTCTCCTGCCAGGTGCGGCACTGGGGCCATTGCCACGCATAGACGAGTCAAATCTTCCCCCTTCGGAGAATTACATCCCTACCACTTTCCAAGGTCACTTACAAAGGAAGACCTTTCCCACTCAATTACCGGCGCCCGCCGCCTCATTCATTACATTACAGTATCGTAACACAAACAAGGCCCAGGCATTTCTTGTCACCAGCCCACATCTGCAGCAAACAAACCCACTGCACTCCGTCATAATTCAGCCACAGTGTTGTTGGGTTTTCCTTTTCCCTTCCCTTGCCCCTGGTCGTCGCAACAGCTATCAACCCGGGACGAGGGTGGATCTCCAAAACAAATTGTTATCCCCCAGTCCAATAAGCACACGACACGCCCACGCCTGGGCAACCCACAAACGGTCCAGCTGTCTGTCGCACATACATCCTCTCTCTCAGAAGCGAGCCCGGCTCTCTCACAGAACTCAATTCAAAAGAAAGACGGAAACTTGGAATATCAACATCCTGGGAACCAGTCTACCGCCGTCTCTCCCTCTCTCTCTGGCTTTCGTATCCCGCAGAAAGGTGCTTCCTTACTTTCCTCTGCTTCAATCCTTTCAGCCTTGCCGGTCCACTGTTTTTTTTCTCTCCTCTACCCCCACCAGGACAACAAACCTTGTTCTTGGATCTCTTCGAGCTTGTTTCATCATCCTTTTCAGCTACTTACCGACAAAATCGATTCCCACCGCCCACAACGGTCCCCACTGTTCCTTGCTTACAAGTAAATTCCGGACGTGCCGGTCCACCGGCTGGGATCTCTTCTGATCGCCAGGCCAAAGGGGGCCCCGCCCATTGGGGACAGTCTCGACTCGATCTGGGCGACAGCCCTGTGCTCTCCATGTGTGTGTAGCCAGCGGAATTACTACCACGCGCACATCTGTTTCTTCTCTTGAATAAGACCAACCGACAACCTTTTTTTCTTCCAACTTTATTTTTTCTTTTCACGCAGCGCGCATCCCACCATTATCTTCCAACAACCCAGTGAGGGCTGATCGACCTTCGTCCACTCGTTTTCATCACATCACAACTTCATCGCAGAGAGGCGTTGACAGCCCCGGATCTGCAGAAAATCTTACACCACTTTTGTTCTCGTCAGAGTGGTTGTCTTGGTCTCGAAAGTTCTTGTCGATCGATCTGTCTGAGATCCGCCGCCGCACATGATCTATCATTCCTGACGACGCATGAGCCGTCCCCACAGTTCAAACCTGCTACAGTATTCTCAGTCTCTCTCCAACACACACACCCACACACCAAAAAAATGGACATATTCCGGAAGATGGCGCCAGCGGTGCCCGGGACAGTCGCTTTGTTGTCGTCGACCATCTTACTGGTGCTCCAAATTATCCTGGCCCTTCCTCGCTCGGGTCACATAGCAGCAACCGAGGCCGTCGCCGTCATATCAGCAATACTCGAACTTTCAGTGCTGATCTTGTTGTCATGGATACTGTTCACATCGATGAGAGGAGGAGGAGGAGAAAATTCGGCAAGAAAGGTAACGGCGCTGCTGTTCGGGTCTGGTATAGGGCTGTGCGTGCTCGCCGGCGCACTCACAGTCGGGTGTCTCATCTCTCTCTCCGTCAACAGGAACCTCGGAGGCGCCACGTCCGGGTTTCTTGCGGGGACAGCAATCATGCTGTTGATCTCGTTCATCACACAGCTGCTGTTTCTTGTCACGCGCCACCTCGCCGGCCGCAGCCAGGACCATGACCGCTCAAGCACGCCAGGCATGCAGGAGATCGGCTGGCAGCCTGGCTGGCAGCCCACCAGGCGGGTCAAGGCAGTGCCCTACGAGAGCACGCTCCCGCCGACCGAGCCCTCGTCGCGCGCCGTATCAATGGACTCCAAGAGCCCCCGGCCCTCGACTGGCGGCTTCTCGGCGACGGACACCATCTCCACCATCACATCGACCCTGGCCCACGCTGTGCGGCCCATGACCTCCAGGAACCGCTTGATCTCCAGCAGCAGCCGCAGCCAGCGGTCGGTTCGGCGGGCGGCCTCCATCGAGTCCATGGACAATCGGGCACGCTCCATCGCTACCATCGACAGCTTCGACTCCTGGGACACCTCGGGCGTCGATCCGCAGTGCCGCCAGACTGTGCTCGAGTCTGGGTCGTCGCCATTAACGGGGAACCGGTTCCTCGAAACTATCCCGGCCTCGCCGAGAACAAGCCGGTGTCCCAGCCCGGGAACGCCCCTGGACTTGGACTTGGACCTCGACCTCGACCTCGAGGCGCCCCGGCGCCTGGCAAGACGCAGCCGCAGCTTCAGTCCCGCGGGTTCGACCCGCTCAGAGCTGCCTCCGCCACCGAAGCGCGCGCTTACCCAGCACGCCTCGGCGAGCGAGTCACACATCCACCCGCTCTTCCGCTCTGACTCGCCGACCCCAGCGCCACTCGCCAGCCCAGGCACCATCGTTATCGCAGCGCCTCAGGCCGGCCGGGTCATCTCGGACCGCCAGAGCATCCGCAGCCTGCGGCGCATGCGCAGTGGCAGCCTACCCGCCGTATCGAGCCCACTGACGCTGAGTGGGTCATCCGACAGTTTTTCCATGGCTCATTCGAAGACGCTGAGTGCGGCCAGCGACGAGAGCAGCCTAGAGCCAGCAGAGGAGGAGGACGAGTACGAGGAGAGGCAAGAGGCCGAGGTGCCGGAGAGGGAAATCACGCCTCCCATTCCTGATTTCATCCTTAATGCCGGCTCACGAACGAGCCTGGTCGGATATCAGGTGAGGAAAACGGAGAGTCGCGAGGGACCCTCGGGCCCGGGGCTCGAGGCGCTGCCGCCCACTAACGGGTGGTAAGAACCGCAGGTGTCGGTCTCTTTTTATGACTGTGGAACGTTTCTCCATTTTCGCATTTGGCTATGTCCCATGCTTTGACGCTCCTTTCACATAACTTTAGTATCTTATACATATTCATACATATATATAGGGGTTGAACTTGGCCCAAGTTGAGGGGGAGAGACAAAAAAGGGTTTCTTGAGGGTTGGGCTGGGCAGGCCTGGATTGGTCAGGTGATCCTCTTTTCTTTTTCTTTTTTTGATACCATTCTTTCTTTTTCCTTCCTTGTCTCTCTTCTATACCCAATCTTCAGGCGCCATGGTGCTTGAGGTTTTCTTGCTTGGATGGATAGATGGACTGAGGAGTCATGGTGAAGGAGGAAGGGAGGAGCTCTGCAGGAGGATGAGGCCATTGGGCTATCCATCCATGATGAATCACAGTCTGGACCGAGCTTTGGACCACAGATGCAAGATAAAAAAACAACACAGAAAATAAATGAAAGATATAATCAAATGAACAATTGCACTTGAAAAGTTGGAAAGGATGTTGACGTGAGCACGGAGGGTGTTGTAGTTTCTGGTGTCCAGCAAAGTCGATGAGATTGGTTATTTCTCAGATCAGATCATACATATGAACCCTCAACCTCAAAGTGAGCTCAAGAAATCAAAAGAGAAAGACTGACTGGCTGGTCTGACTGGTCTGACTGGTCTTGCCACTGGACGGATTGGAAGTGAGGGGCCCGAGGGGGGGAAAGAAGGTGATGGGAGAGGATCCTGGCTGAAGCTGTCACAAGTGCCTTCCCAAGGTTCTGCAACATTCGGAAATGCAGGCAAAACCCAAGGCTGCAGTCTAGCTACGTCGTCCCCCCCACATTTCTTTTTCCCTGGTTCGCCTTACCCCACTGCCTGCCAGCAGGGCGTCAAATCTAGGCGCCAGTCTCTAGAACCCCCGCCAACTAGCTGACTTTCAGCACATGTACCGTTGAGAACGAGAACACGGAACTCCAAAACCACAACCGACCCTCTCTCATCATCCTGCCGCCACCACCACCAACCACTACACCACAACCCAACCTCCTCCTTTCCTTTCTGCTTCAGGACTGGAACTTCATCTTCACCCATCCAGACTCTTTCCCCATCACCAATCCAGACGGACCTCCTCATATCTACAACTGAGAGCAGTTGATAGCTGCTGTGTTGCCCAAGATGAAGGTTACTTTCAAGGTGCGTCAGATGCGCCCACCACCACCATGACACCCAGTTTCCCATCACCACTTCCTACCTTGCGCCTGCCGTCAAGGTGCACAATCTATGAGTAATTGAGGCTAACATCTCCTCTTCTGTTCATCAGGACCTCAAGCAGCAGAAATTCGTCATCGACTGCGAACCCTCCGACTTGGTATGCGATTGCCCCTCCCCACCCTGGCAAACGCCCCCCACCCCCCAAAAAAAACATAAAACAACACCTGGCACCAGACCAACGTGACAATGATTTTATTTTTATATCTCCTGTTGTACTACAGCTGACCTTCGAAATCAGGTCTCTTCTGTCAAGGACAAGATCTCTGCTGAGAAGGGGTGGGACCGCGGGCTGCTAAAATTGATTCATGCTGGTAGGATGGCGGCATTCTCGTCCCCAGACCTGTACCGCTGCGACAACGGTCACTGACACCCCACCATAGGCAAGATCCTGAAGGATGAGGAGACTGTCGAGAGCTACAAGATCGAGGAGAAGGGCTTTGTTGTCTGTGTTGTGAACAAGGTATGCCCTGCTCTGTAAATTCCTCCTGCCTTGTTACATCCACATGCTGATCAAGACCGACCCCTCCAGCCTAAAGCTGAACCCAAGCCTGCTGCCTCCTCATCTACTGCAGTGCCAGCAACGCCCGCCCCAGCCGCCACCTCCTCCTCCACGCCCGCCCCTCCAGCCGCCCCAGCTGCGGCGACCTCCGCGCCCGCTGCTGCTGCTGCTGCGGCCGCGCCGGCGACTCCCACGCCGGCCGCCCGGACTTCCGATGCCAACTACAACGACCCCAACGCCCTGGCCACGGGAGATCAGCGCGCCGAGGCGATCGCAAATATGGAGGCTATGGGTTTTGAGCGGAGTCAAATCGATGCTGCCATGCGCGCGGCCTTCTCCAACCCCGATCGCGCCGTGGAGTACCTCTTGAATGTGAGCACCGGTGCCGAGACACCCTGTGAAGTGTGGCAAACATGGCTTACATATGCATACAGGGTATCCCCGATAACGTGCAACAAGAGCAGCAGCGCCCCGCAGCCCCTGCCGCACAACCGCCCGCCGCCGCTCCCCCGCCAGCTTCCGCTGCTGCCGCTGGCGGTGACGATGGGAACGTGAACCTGTTCGATCTTGCTGCACAACAGGGACGTGGTGGTTCTGGAGCTGCTGCCGGTCGACCTGCCGCCGCTGGTGCTGGGGCTGGAGGTCTGGCTGCAGCCGCGGCTGCTGCTACCGCGCAGGGTTTCGGCAACCTGGACTTTCTGCGCAACAATGCCCAGTTCCAGCAGCTCCGTCAAGTCGTCCAGCAGCAGCCTCAGATGCTCGAGCCGATCCTGCAGCAGCTCGGTGCTAGCAACCCCCAGCTTGCCCAGCTGATCGCTCAGAACCCAGACCAGTTTCTCAGCCTGCTCGGTGAGGATGCTGATGACGATGCTCCTCTGCCCCCTGGTGCTCAGGCAATTGCCGTCACCGAGGAGGAGCGCGATGCCATTGAGCGTGTATGTATTCGAAATCATCCTCTTTTATAAATAAATAAAAAATCCCACCTTGGAAATGTGAGGCTGACCATTTTCACAGCTGTGCCGCCTCGGTTTTGACCGTGACCAGGCGATCCAGGCCTACTTCGCATGCGATAAGAACGAGGAGCTCGCTGCGAACTTCCTGTTCGACCAGCCCGACGACGAGGACCCTCCTGCTGCCCAGTGAGAGTGTAGGGGGTTCCTATGACCAGCGTATCGGGTGTGTCCGCTTTCTCGTCATTCTCTTTTTGGTGAAGGTTTGGTGAAGGCATGGTCTTTGGTAAGAAGATGGAACAGGCATGAAAAGGTCTGAATGCACGCTCTGAGTCTAATTTACCTAAACTTCAAGCGTTGGGGTCGGCGAATGCATCTGTGTGTGCTCTGCGCAAGGTAGGGAGTACACTCGGGTTCCTTTTCGAATGGGCACTTATCTGGAGCTATCATGAAACGCTTGCTACGCAATAACAACAATCGCAAATCATTTCACAGAAAGAAAATAAAGATTCGAGAGTTCCGGTATCCGGCCCAAATGTATATTACGTGCGAATGGTTGTGCCGAGTCTCGGTATCATCGACCAGTATTCATAGAAGTCAGCTTCAGCTGCGGTATACGGGATACAAGCGCGTCATGTGGTCAACAGATCTGGGACAATTCTCGAAGTGCCGGGCAGACAAGACTCGCGGAGCAGACTTGAGGGTAATCAGAATCGCTCACTATGGATATCGTGGAGTATTCGCTGTCCTCTAAAGTTCTGAGCAAACAATAAAATATGAGCCGCGCATGAGCTTGAGCAGGTAGCAGAAGCGACCGAAAGGACGTACGTTCCCTTCCATCTGCATGCTGGAAGCCAGTCCATAATACTGTACGACATATTGTTTTTGCCATGTAGGACAAAAGATATCATCTGACCTGGGCAGATGACCTTCAACTCCAGCCTGAGGAGGCATATCACGTCTACTCCCTTCTGAAAGGAACAATCGAGGTTTAACTCGAGCCGAACGCCATAGCGACGGCCATCAATTCTTACTTTCATCAATCATCCTTCTGTATAAAATCTCGATGCTGATTCGTAGCCCGACAGGTGACAACTAAATCCTAATCCTACTCCTTGATGCTGCTGGAGCCGACCTTTTATTCAAACGCCGAAACCGCTGGCAAATACAGATGACACCTTGCCGCCGCGCCGCCCACCCCTCCCGCCGCGCCCGCGGCCGGTTCCACGGCCATACGAAGAGTTTGTGGGCAGGTCGGTCTCGTCGATGACATCGGGGTCGATGCCGACACCATATTTGGCACCGGGGTTGGGCTCCTCCTTGTGTCTGGCCTTGTCCTTGATTGCCGCTGCAGAGGACGAGCCGTTCGGGGCGCCAACTATCTCGCCATCCCCGCCGCCGTGTCCCGACTGTTGGCCCTTGCCGCCTTTGTCCTTGCCGATGGGGTCGCCCTTTCTCTTACCCAGCAGCTCGTCCCGCTTCCTCTTGGCCTCGGCGGCGAGCTCCTCCTCGAGGCGCTTTGTCTCGGCCTCGCGCTCCTCCCGGAGACGGGCAAGCTCATCCTCGATGACCTTGGAGTCCTCGAGACCCTCCGCCCCGCCGACCGCGTCCAGGTCCATCGCGGTGTCCTTCTCCCCAATGATACACTTGTTTACACCGACGGGATTGGCACGCTCCTCGCGGTTGAACTTGAGTTTGATCTGCCGCCTGGTCCTATGGCCACCAAACATCTTGGAAATCATATTAAAATCGGTGCCGAACATGCGCAGACCATGATAGAACTTGGCCGTCTCCTCATGGGTCCAGTTGCTCTTCGGCGGCAGCCGCTTCATATGCGACTGCTGGTTGACGCGGTTGCTGAACTCGTTCTCCTCCCTCACCTCAAGCTCGCCCCGGTTCCTCGCCGCCTCGGCATGGCGGTCGTACTGCGCCGACTCCTCGTTGGCAACAATCTGCCCATTCAAAACGCGGATAGAGATGCCCGTAGGCAGGTCCTGGACCGGGGATGGTGGGGCTTGTGCCGGTGCGGGAGTGGAGCCATTGGGCACCGGCGTGCCGGACTCTGAGCTCTCCTTGGGCAGCTCTTCGCCTTCTTGCAGCTTGCCCTGGTTGATGAGACGCTGTTTCAAGGCGTCACGCTTCTTCTCTAGATCAGCCTCTCGGATCTTGTGGCCGTCTTTCCATCTCTTGCCCGTCTTGATATCTCTAGTCAGCTCCCCTACGGTCATGGTCATGGGATCGATCTGGAGATGCTCCGCGTCCTCTGGAGTGACGGATCGCTTGCGGCGCTTCCTCTTTGCTTTGTCAGGCTCGGCATCCTCCGCCTCGGTGTCTTCGACGTCGGGCTCTGGGCCGTTCTCGCCACCATGTTCAGCCGTCTTGCGCTTCTTGTTGGCTTTCCGCTTTGAAGTCGCGCTCTCGCCATTCTCAGCCTCTTCTTGCTGAGACTCACCATCCGCCCCGGTCGTAACAGCCTTTTTCTTTCGCGGTGCTCGTTTCTTCTTGGTCGCATCTGCTGCATCTGCGCCGGTCTCCGCCTCGCCCTCGCCCGTAGTGGCCACTGCCTTGCGCTTCCTGGGTTGTCGAGGTGCTTGCTTCTTGGTCTTTGCGGGCGCTGTGCTGGTGCTTGTCTCGGGCCCTTCACCATCAACGGAAGGAGTGGGTAAGGCCAGAATTGCGGGAGTGGCGGGGGCTTCGGGCGCGGTGGTCTCGGCAGCGGACTGTGGTTTCCAGGCTGACTTTGCTCGCCCGGCATTGGTGGTACTCTTGCCACGCGGTGTAGCTTTGGAAACGGTCGCAGGTGGCGCGTCAGGTACGCTGGTCGCTGCTGCCACTTCGGTAGGTTGTTCCGCAGACTCAGTAGGTTGCTCTGCCAGTGGTGGTGCGCCTGCAGTCTGGGCCCCAGCTGGGGGCTGCGAGACTCGTGGGGCCTTGGCAACTGGCGCAACTCGACGCGCCTCGGGGCTCTTGGATGTTGTTGCCCGTGTAGCTATGCCTTGTTCCGTGCTCGTGCTCGTGCTCGTGCTCGTTCCTGTGGATACCGCGTCGGTTGCGGCTGTCTCGACAGGTCTCTCGGGCCTTGACTCAGCGGTGGTTGGAGGAGTCACAACGTCTTGCGATGGGCCTGGTGTAGATTCCTGAGCAGGCGATGCGCTTGACTGCGCGTCGACAGCCTGTGATTGTGTTGCAGACTGTGCAGCCAAATTTGGCGCGGGTCTTCGTCTGGCGATGGGTGCCTTGGGCTTGAAGGCACCCGCGCCGGGCTTCTTCAACATCGAACTCATCTTGCAGGCTCAGTTTCTTCTTCAACCTCCGTCTTCCAAAGGTCTCTGTGTTCCAGCGTCCAGTGGCTTGATCTTCATGGCAACCGATAGTTCATCGAGGAGCCAGTAGTCGATATTCTAGTAGCTGATAGTTGTAGGCAGGCGGACACGGTGAGGAGGGGCCAGCAGGCTTCGTACACTGCTGCTGCTGCTGCTTTGATTTGATGCAGGAACCAAACGTCAAACCGATGCGGATAAAGTCGATCTTTGAACGCGACAGCCAGATTTTGGTGGGGATGGACAAGCACCCCCCCTGGCAACGGTGGGGCGAGGGCTGCTAGTGCCTCCGCATAGAATCGGCAGGGGCTGCTAACAGCCTGATAAGCAACACCCTTCTACGGCCAAATCGATACTAGCCTGAATCTGCTGCTTAGCGCATTCCGACGCCTGGTTTCTGGTCCAACTCTGCAACTGTCGCTCTGCTCTAGGCGTGAAAACTCTCCTCCATTCTTCCCAAAGCCAAATGTCGGACACTGGCCACAACTCCACCCGTCAACTTTTGATCGCGCACCACCACGACGACATCATCCAGGGCATAGCCAGGCTGACGTGCACTCTCGAGAGCCCCCATGACCGTCTCATCCACCCGTCGGTTCTTCTGAGTCGCACCGCGCTGGCCCTCCTCTGCGCAGCCTGATTGCCCGACTTTTTCCATGCCTGTTGCCACCTCTCCCTCTGCCCTTCCCCCTACCTCTCCCATCGTCAAGATGGAGGACAGGAAGAGACCTATCAGCAGCGCTGAGGACTCGGCACGCCCAAGCAAGCGACAACAGGTCAATGGAAGCAGCAAGTCGCGTGACGATGCTGGCGACGAGGCCTGGATCGAGGTGAGTTTGACCCCTCCCCATCAATGATCTCGTCAGGGACACTGTCTTTCCCTCTCCCTACCACAAATCCACATGCGCACACGTATACTTCTGCACTGGCTATCTACTGTGCACTATGCGAAGATTGATGGCGCCGTTCTCCTCTGATCCTTGGGGCCCGAGTCACCATGAGCGTCTTGCTCAGTCGTTCAGTGCTAATGCGTGGCTTGCTGGCCTCAGCATGCCGGGCTGTCAGGTCCACAAATGCTCCCCCACACCCGACGGGCTTTCTCCTCCACCTGTCTCTGAATAGTCGCTACACTTTCCATATCATCCCATCGAAAATCCCGATCGAACATGGAGGCTGACCTGTTGGGTTTTCAGAGCTATCAAAAGGATGCCATCTACCGGCAGATGCTCGAGTACAAGAGAGAAAAAACGCGTTTGGAATCCCGCCTGGAAGATTTGAGCAAACAGTACGAATATTATGATGACCACCTGCGAATTATTGATGCTTGGTGGTTGCAGGTGAGACGCGGAACTCCTCTTTGGTGGCTTACACACTGCTGACATCATAAAGCTCCTGCAAGAAGTCCAGCTTTCAGCAGAAGGCATCATAACTGATGACAATGGAGGTAGGTCGATCCCATGGGAGGGAATTCCCTCTCTTCTTCCTCGCGCTTCATTGGTACTAATCAAACCTGTACTTCCAGATATCAAACCTTCAACTGGTCTTGGCTTTCAAGACAGTTCATCTTTCAAGAGTCATCTGTCAGGGAAAGCAAGTAGCATCAAAACAGCCCTCGATTCCCTGTTCCGGCGTCTAGCTGCCAACAAAGGCGACGTAAAGCCTGATGTTGCCGACCTCGAATCCAAAGTCAAGGCGCTGTTGGCAAAGCAGAAGGAGGACAAAGTCCAGCTGGAGGGCCTCATACAAAAGAAGGATGAGTTGTCTGCAAGTTTGGACGCGGCCATGCTGCGCGCCGTCAAGGCCGAGAAGAAACTCGACAGGGCCAAGAGCGCCCAGGTCCAGAAGATGGAGCAGCAGGCCATAGGTCAGGCGCTGAGCCGCCCGTCCCCAGCTGCAGAAGAGAAAAACGGAACCGGCCCCAGCCCGATCACCGGCAACGACGAAGCACTGCAGCTCAAATTTGAGGAGGCGACGGCTGGTGAGACCAAACTGAAGGCCCAGCTGGACGCGGCAATGTCGGAGATCAAGACGTTGAAGGAGGAGAACTCTGCTCTTCAGATGCGCAGAGAGGGCGCCACGGACGAGGACTTTGTGCGCACGGATGTCTTCAAGGCCTTCAAGGGTCAGAACGAGGATCTTATCAGAAGGGTCAATGACCTAGAGGTCATCAACAAGCAACTACGACACGAGGCTGAGAAGCTACAGGCTGAGCGGTCGTCCTTCCGAACCCAACTGGAGCGCGAGGCACAAGCCGTCACTGCGGATCTTGAGGACCAGATATTGTCAAGGGATCAGGATCTAACCCGAATCCGTTCGGCCAGGGACGAGCTACTCGCGGAGCTGGGTGTACGGAAGAACGCGCAGGATCAAGAGCGCACGTCTATTGAGAACATGAAGGAGCTGGTCGGTGCTAAAGAGGATCGGATCTCGGCTCTGGAAATGGAACTCGAACGACTGCGCCCGGATGCAAACGCCATGATGTCTGGGAACGACCCCGATTTGGAGGCGCTTGGGCCCGAGGAGCTGCGTCAACAATACACCAAGCTGAAGAGGGAGCTCGAAGCGCTCGCGCAAGAGCTGCCAGCCATTGAAAAGGCGTACAAGCGGTCCATGACACTCTCCCAAAAGAAGGTTATGGATCAGGTGGCGGCCGAAGAACGGATGTCGATACTGATCCAAGAGAAGAGCAAGGCCGATCAGAAATACTTTGCTGCGCGGAAAGATGCCGACATTCGAAACAACGAGATCAAGACCCTTCGGCAACAAAACGGCAAGAGCTCGGAGATCATCGCGGCATTGAAGGACCACGACTCGCAGGCTCGCACGCTCAACAGCAACCTGGAAAAACAGCTCACGGACCTGAAGCAATCCAACCTTGCCATTCTGGAGGAGAACCGGACACTCAAGTCGTCGACGGCTGAGGCGGTCCGTCGGGCTGACCAGGTCAAGACGCAGATTTCCGAGCTTCAAAATATGGTCAAGTCCAAGGATGCAATAGCGGTCAACGTCAAAGAGCAGGCCAATATCTACCAAGTCGAGGTCGAGAAGCTGAAGAAGCGGGTCGATAGTGCCCATAAGGAGCGCGATACCTGGAAGAAGAAGAGTCTGAGCAACATTTCTCCAGGCGAAGAGCTGCTGAATGTGAGTGGATTTATGAGCCCGTTGGTGGTTGTGACGTCTCACTAATGTATGACACAGAATATTCTTTGGTGTAACGTCTGCCGCAAAGACCGCAACGACAGGGTAATCACGACATGTGGCCACATCCTCTGTAAGAACTGCGCAGAGGATCGGATCATCAACCGCATGCGAGGCTGTCCCATCTGTACCACGAGATACGACAAGAATAACATCGTGCCGATATACTTGACATCAGCAGATGAGGAGGCATGAGAGATTCGCATCAACCGAGACGATGAATGTATTCTTAAACGTTCTTCTGGACCTGTCGACGACGACGACCAAATCCAGCGCAGGACTTTCCACTTGGGGGTGTTGAGGTAATTTTCTTCGTTGTTTTAGTACGGATGGCGCCGCTGGAGATCACTTGACTCGCCCTGGGCAAAGGACCAGGGGAGAAGGGGTGGGGGTCTGTGTAGTTTTGCCAGTCTCAGGATCCAGGCCGTACATATCAATGCTTGAGGCAGCACTTCAGCAGGCAGGGAACGAAGGGCAGGTCATATGAATTGAGCGACGCGCGTGGCAGGTTGTGTGCATGTACATTGAAACTGTTTGACTTAGGGAAGAAACGTACCCACGGCACGGTATAGGCGGCATAGTCATGATCAGGCAGGCGGGCAGGCAGGCAGGCAGGCAGGCGTCTATGAGAGTGGAAGCTTGATTACTTGATGGGCTGTTTCAGGATGACCCTAGGCATGCAGATGGATATCGGCTAAGGTCAAATGAAGCCTGGTTTTTCTCGGAAAGAAGAAAAGGTGAAAAAAGGCTGTTTTCAGAATAATCCTTGTCGCAGAGCAAAGCGTAGCGGTACGAGTACCTTGTGTAGGAGCGTAGTTAGTATAGATGCACAGCACTCTTCCAAATATCCTACAAAGAGGGATAGATCATTGAGCTATGGGCTACGTCTATAACCAACCCGTGGCCCTTTCAAGCTTAAGGTTATATCTACATCCACAAGCTGTGTGTATTTGTGCGCGCGCGCGCTATTACCATGCATCATCGTTGCTCTCTTCCTATCAACGCCGACTGGTCGAGCCAAAACCAGTACTCTCGTATCGTGAACTGCTCATCCCCGATCCGCTGCCTGATGATCTTCGTGGCGAGTCCGACCTGGACGGGGCAGATCCGCCGCTCGTCCTGGTGCTCCCAGACCCAGGGCTTCCAAACCATGAACTGCTCGACGCCGGGGCGTTGCTGCTGTTGTTTCGCGCCCGACTTCCCGCATAGTACCCTGCTGCTGCTCCAGCGGCGCCGCTGAGGATATTGCTCTGCCAGTTGCCCCCGCGAGATGAGCTGCCGCTGCCGCCCCTAGTGGTCCTGGAGCTGCTACCTGCAGACTTCCTCGCGGCGCTGCTCCCAGATTTTCGCGATGGACTCCAGGGGCCACCACCAGCACCTGGGTAAGGCGGTGGGGGGTCATCCCACCCATCGCCGCCGCCGCCGCCTCCTCCGCCACCGGTAATACGACGTGGGGCCCTGGGATTACCGGGACGGTTCGGAGCGAGCATCTCCCGCACCAAGGAGTACACGATCCACAAGGCCACGGCCCCGAAGATGATCCAGAAGAGCGTGACGAAAAGCCGTTCCTTGCGACCGCCGCCTGTGTCTGCCTTGTCCAGGTGGGAGTAAGGGTGGCCTTCGGCGGGGCGATGGACCCATTTCTCCTCGCCTAGTGGGGTGAGGGCGAGGCGGTACTCGACGCCGCAGGAGCCCTTGAGGACGTATGGATCGTCTGGGCTGTTGTAGCCTTCACAGATGACATCGGTCGAGCCTATTCCTCAGCGGGTGAGATTTGGTCAGCTTTGATGGGGAGCTGTCTCCTCCTTTCTTTGCAAACCCTATTTTTTCGTTCATGAACGAATGAAGGGATACACACACACACACACACACACACACACACACACACATACACACGTGCCTAATTTCAGCTCTGGAGGTAGCTGCGCGGTGCAGATCCACTGGATATCCTCCGAGTCGTAGCCCGAGCCCCTGTTTTCGCAGCGCATGACGTCGATGGGAAACCTGTCGCAGAGGCCGGGGGAGGCGATGCACTGGAGCTGAGGGATGGCTGGGACGCGGCGGTGCGAGGTCTGGCGGTCGGCGCGTAGGGTGATGGACTCGACCTGGGAGAGGAGGATGGCGTCGCGGGGCTTGGTGGCGGTGACGGGGGAGGGCAGGACGGAGAGGAGGAGGAGGAGGAGTACGGTGGGAGACATGGTTGTCATGGCGGTGGCGGAGGAGTAGGAGGAGGAGGAGAAGGAGGAGGAGAAGGTCGGACTGAGGCGCATGGTTGGCAGGTAAGTAGATGAAGGAGGAGGAAAGGCTTGGTGGTTGTTTCGAGGTTGAAGAGGGAGGATGGCCAGCTCTAAAAGGATTTGACGAGATGCACCCTAAAAGGCTCTATAGATGGCTCAAGATCCACAGGGAGATCCATCTATCTATATTGAGTTCGCCCCAAGGTTCGTCAGATGGGTTCAGGGAGTTTGTTGCAGTTTGAATAAAATATGTACTGGATAGGTGGCTTGTATATTGTAAGACATTTGACCCCTGTCCAGCCTGTCCAGCGTGTTTTGCAGGTGGAAAGGCAGTGACGTATGTGGGGTATAAAAAAAAGTATAAGTAGCTTTGCTGCATCTCAAGGGTTGATTGAGCTGCATTGATCAGCACGTGGGTGAGACTTTGTTTAGCCCTTGCCGAGTGAAGAACAACAACAGCACATACTTGAGCAACACGACAACTTGAGTTGACATGCTGCAAGAGAGCACACGCATTATACCAACTGACATTCCACATGGTACAGTACAAAGTTGTCTACAGAACAGTCTGATCTCAGCTCATGATTTCTCTCTCTTCTTTTCTTTTCTTTCTTCCTTGCTTAGGTAAACTTCCATCCTCTGGGATGCCCAGGCAGCTCTCAGCATTCCTGTCTTGAGAGAAGAGAAAGGAGAGGGGAGGCCAAAACCATAGTGATGGGTGGTATCATCTGACCCGAGGGTTTTCCCTGGATCTGCCCGTCTTACTGACAAGACTTGAATCTTATGGATACATGTTGTGCCAAGATGACTCGGCTCCGAGTCTCTGCAGCCATTCTATGAGATGAGAGTGGACACAACACAACAATCAATGGAGGTTTTCCAGATCCTGCATACCCTACTGTGCACTTTTAGGTAAGAATGGTTGTTGGCCCTCCCCCCTGGCCCAAGGGCCAGACCACCTGTTCTCCGGCTCCCTCCGAAGCCGTTGGCGATGGGGACCCCCGTCTTACTTGATCCTGAGCGGCCGCCCGTGATCCTCTCGGAAACTTGGGCACACGATCATCTTCTGATACTGTACTGTTAGCATGCAAGAAAAAATGGAACCACACAACGAGATATCCCGGGGAAGTTTGTGCGCCTATTGGCAAAAGACGTCGAGCCACAGGGCTGCATGCATGCAGTCAGCTGCGACAATGTGATCCTGTCTGCCTAAATATCTGCGTGACAGACGAGGGGGATGGGAACGTGGGTCCGATCGGAGTTCGCAAAGGTTTCCCGAATTCCGTACGTCAAGTCGTAGATCCTAGTACTTTACAGTGTAAATCAATGGCTAACGTCCGCGGAGGAAGAGAGGCTTTATTGCCGTCCAGTATTGTCCAATCACGATGAAGGGAATGCTGCACACCCTTTCCACGCGGGCTCGGAGCGAGAACGAGACCCGCTCATATCAAGGCCCGGAGATATGTTTTGGGAGGAGGCAAAGAGGTACGACGTAGTATGGTGGTATTCTTCCGTGCAGTCGGATATGAGGGTCTGGCAAAAGGGCCCGGGAAGACGGTCGGGGCCACTTAGTCTCGCCCACTAACCTCCGCCTGTTAAACTTTGCCCTCTTTTCTTCTTCTTCTTCTTCTTCTTCTTCTTCTCCTTCGCTTCTGCCCACAGTCCTTGTGGTGTACATCCCGAGCAGATGTAGATGTTTACATGGAGAGCCTACCTGCACGATAGAGTCTGTGTGTGTTGTGTCTGGTCGACCATCCGAGCGTCCATCCAAGTGATTTTAGCAATTAAATAGAACATGGGGTTGCCATTGCGCCGCCTTGTTGTGGTGGAACTGCACCGCGGAATTAGTTCGTGGGTGCATCAACAGGCGAGGTCAAGTACTTCGCGTGGCTTACAAGGAGGTGGGAACGGACAGAATACCCACGGTATGACCTTGTTGAAGAACATCTGGGCGTAGTTGTTTTGTAGCACAGCAGTACGTATTGCGTCTACACAGCAATGGCCGGCAAGGCATCGAGACTCTGCTGAAGAGGGTGTGCCACAACCAACTATTGAAGTAGTAACCACGTCTGGCACAACTGTATCTCGCGGCTCCAAACTGTATCTCGTGTGCATCTACTATCGCCTGGATCCATTTTTGACAGATTAGGGCACTTGCTCATTTGGCAGAGCTTGATGACTCCACGCCGAAAGCCGTGTCCTACAACCCCTGGGCGGCGATACCGAACCCATCGCTGAGTGGCTTGAGACAACTACACATTCCTGTCTGTCTTCGTCCTCGGAGGATTGTTACCATGCCTCGTGGGATCGGCCAAGAAGTCAAAGGGATCATCCTCAGTACAATGTGTGTAGTAGTCGGCGATGTTCGGTTACGCGCAGGAAGTTGATAGGAGAGAAGATACAGCTGGGAAGCTTAGGGGGCCCCAGCGAGGGGCGAACCACTATGACGGGAGGATTATGTGCTATGTCCAACGTAGCACTATGCTGTAGCAACACTATAGGAAATACACTGCTATGGAGCAACATGGTAGAACCCCGCTGTTGACCCGCATGCAGCAGCAACATGGCAGGGACCAGGGCGCTGACGGGCTTGGGCAGGTGCCAGGGGGGCTGACATGGGTCATTATGGTTTCACACGCTTCGGGGTCTCGACTTCTCCCGCTGTCCGGATTTCTGGGCTAGCCACAAGACATTACGATGTATCTCCTGTTGAGAATTGCCAGTACCGTACGCGTTGCCTGCCTGGCCCACCTGGCGGGGAAAAGGGTAGGGGGAAGAACAAAAACGAAAAACAAAGGTGACTTCGATTTGCCTTTTCCTCCATAATCATCTTTCGTACCTGGCGGTTAGGTTAGTACGGACTTCGTTCTCCCAAGTCCGAGTGTTTCGGGCCCGACAACCAGGGCTCAAGGACAAAAACACCCGAATTCCCCCCAGACGTCAACCCACAAACTACCACGCCTCCTTCTCTACTGTATTCTGGCCTTTCTTATCTACAAAGTTGCACTTAATTCTTTCTATCTCTCTTTTAATTCTGGCTCTTTATCCCACGTTGCCTGCCCTTGACTTGTGCAGCCGTCATATCAAGGTGCTCTGATCTAATCAACATCCAGCTTCGGGACTTCTCTCTCTCTCCCTCTCTCACACACACCACATATTCCCCGCGCCCCGATCTACCATTGAACCTTGGAGAGCCCGTTGATATCAGTTGAGACGACGACGGGACGTCGAGGAACCCAGGGATTATTACATACACACAACCCTCGCTTCCATATCCAATCAGATCCCGTGCGCACATTCATCTGCACATATTTTCCAACATCCTCTGAAAGCGCGACTCTGGTCGCCCAGCCCGTGTGCGGCTCGCCATCCGCCCTTCATCACTCTTCACAGATATGGCTGAAGACACCTCAGAGAAGCAGCCCCTCCAGCAGGGTGCCGAGGTTGCACGTGCTACGGAGAAGGAGCAGGACACGAGGACCACAACAGAGGAGCCGCAGGAGCAGCTAATGGACGAGAAGACCGCTGCCAAGATGGCGGATGATTCAAGCCAGGAGTTGCAGAAACTGGATTCTGTCCCCCCAGGAAAGTTGATGGAGGAAACGAACCCCGACGATCCCTTTGGCCACCTGCCGCCCGACGAGGCTGCCATCCTGAAGAGACAGGTCGAGACGCCCAACATCAAGGTCGGGCTCACCACGCTCTACCGCTACTCGACAAGGACCGACCTCATCCTGCTCGCCATCGGCTCTGTCTGTGCCATCGCGTCGGGCGCCATCCTCCCATGTATGACCATCATCTTTGGAAGCCTGCAGGGCACCTTTGCCGGTTTCTTCAACGGCACCGCCTCCTACGACAGCTTCATGGCCGACATGACCCACCTGGTCCTGTATTTCGTCTACCTCGGCGTGGGCATGTTCTTTGCCACGTACATCTCCACCGTCATCTTCATCTATACCGGTGAGCACATATCGGGCAAGGTCCGCGAGCATTACCTCGAGAGCTGCCTCAGGCAGAACATTGGCTTCTTCGACAACCTGGGAAGCGGCGAGGTTGTGACGCGCATCACGGCCGACACGAATCTCATCCAGGACGGCATCAGCGAGAAGGTGGCCATCACCCTGACCGCTCTGGCCACCTTCTTCGCCGCCTTCATCATCGGCTTCATCGAGTACTGGAAGCTCACCTTGATCCTGCTCTCCACCGTCTTTGCCATCGTCTTCATCATGGGCAGCGGCTCGCAGTTCATCGTCAAGAACAGCCGGGCCAACGTCAACGCGTACGCACTCGGAGGAACCGTTGCCGAGGAGACCCTCAGCTCCATCCGCAACGCCGTCGCCTTTGGCACCCAGGACAGGCTGGGCACCTCCTACGACAGCCATCTGATCAAGGCCGAGTATTTCGGCGTGAGGCTCAAGGGCTCCCTCGCTGTCATGATTGCGTTCCTGATGATGGTCATGAACTGGAACTACGGTCTCGCCTTCTGGCAGGGCTCCGTGTTCCTCGTCGACGGGACCATCCCCCTGTCCAAGGTGTTGACTGTCGCCATGGCCGTCATGATCGGGTCCTTCTCTCTCGGCAATGTCACGCCGAACGTGCAGGCCTTCACCACCGCCCTCGGTGCTGCCGCCAAGATCTTCACCACCATCGACCGCATCTCCGCCCTGGACAGCTCCTCGGCCGCCGGCGACAAGCTCGACAAGGTTGAGGGCGAGATCGAGCTTAGGAACGTCAAGATGATCTACCCCTCGCGGCCCGAGGTCACCGTCATGGACGACATCAGCCTGAAGATCCCCGCCGGCAAGACGACCGCCCTCGTAGGCGCCTCGGGCTCGGGCAAGTCGACCATCGTCGGCCTGGTCGAGCGCTTCTACGAGCCCGTGCAGGGCACTGTGTACCTGGACGGCCACGACATCTCGACCCTCAACCTGCGATGGCTGCGGCAGCAGGTCTCCCTCGTCTCCCAGGAGCCCACCCTCTTCAGCACCACAATCTACGAGAACATCCGCCATGGTCTGGTCGGCACCCAGCACGAGAGCGCCGGCCCCGAGAAGCAAAAGGAGCTCATCGAGGCCGCCGCCGTCAAGGCTTTTGCACACGACTTCATCACCGCCCTTCCCGAAGGCTACGAGACGAACGTCGGGGAGCGGGGCTTCCTGCTCTCTGGTGGCCAGAAGCAGCGGATCGCCATCGCGCGTGCCATCTGCTCCGACCCCAAGATCTTGCTCCTGGACGAGGCCACTTCAGCTCGTGAGTAGCAACAGTCGACTTCTCCTTCTTCCAAGAAATGTACAAAATAACTGACACGTTGATCTAGTGGATTCGCGCAGTGAGGGTGTCGTACAGGCTGCCCTGGAACAAGCATCCGAGGGCCGTACGACCATTGCCATTGCTCACCGCCTCAGCACCATCAGGGACGCCGACAACATCGTCGTCATGAGCCAGGGCAGGATCATCGAGCAGGGAACACATAACGGGCTCCTGAAGATGCAGGGTGCCTACCACTCGCTGGTTACCGCACAGGCAATCGCCTCAGTCAACGACGACAACGAGTCCAATCCTTCGGAGGAGGACGAGATCGAGCTCATCAAGAAGAAGACCTCACAGGGAGAGACGGCCACGGCTGTCGAGGGCGAGGGGGGTTTCGAGGCCGACCCCGACGACGCCAACATCGCCGCGAGACTCAACCGCCAGGCGACTTCCAAGTCGCTGTCCAGCGTGGCCATGCAGAACCGCAAGGCCCCAGAGGAACAGGAGTACTCGCTCTGGTCGCTCATCAAGCTTCTCGCCTCCTTCAACAAGGAGGAGTGGCCCATGATGGTCGTCGGCCTCTTCTTCGCCATCCTGTCTGGTGGTGGTAACCCGGTCATGTCCATCATCTTCTCCGAGATCATTGTCGCCCTCTCGGTTCCCGTTTCGCCCGAGACCATTCCAGGGATCAAGTCCAGCGCCCACTTCTGGTGCTTGATGTATCTCATGCTGGGCTTGGTGATGCTTGTCGTCTTCGCCATCCAAGGTGTCATCTTCGCTTTAGGTTCCGAGCGCATGATCCACCGGGTCCGCGACAGGGCCTTCCGCGCCATGCTGCGCCAGGATGTCGAGTTCTTTGACCGTGACGAGAACGCTGCTGGTGCCCTGACCTCGTTCCTCTCGACCGAAGCCACGCACATGGCAGGCCTGTCTGGGGCCACCCTCGCAACGATCCTGATGTCCGTGTCGACCCTCGTCGCCTGCTGTGTCATCTCCCTGGCCATCGGATGGAAGTTGGCGCTCGTGTGCATTGCCACCGTGCCTGTACTCCTCGCCTGTGGCTTCCTGCGTGTCTGGATGCTCGCCCAGTTCCAGCGCCGCTCCAGGAAGGCCTACGACACGTCCGCCTCCTTCGCCTCCGAGGCCGTTACCGCCATCCGCACTGTTGCGTCGCTCACCCGTGAGGACGATGTCATGCAGCTGTACCGTGGCTCCCTGGCCACCCAGCTCCAGGCCTCGACCAAGTCCGTCCTGCGCAGCTCGACCCTGTACGCAGCCTCGCAGAGCCTGCTGTTCCTGGTCTTCGCGCTCGGCTTCTGGTACGGCGGCACGCTGATCGCCAAGGGCGAGTACTCGCTCTTCCAGTTCTTTGTGGTCTTCTCGGAAATCATCTTTGGCGCGCAGTCCGCCGGCACCATCTTCAGCTTCGCGCCGGACATGGGCAAGGCCAAGTCCGCGGCGACGGAGCTCAAGAGGCTCTTTGACCGCCAGCCGTCCATCGACCCCTGGTCCATCGAGGGCGACAGGCTGTCCCGCGAGGACAAGCACGCCATCCAGGGCACCATCGAGTTCCGTGATGTCCACTTCCGCTATCCCACGCGCCCAGATGTCCCCGTGCTGCGGGGTCTGGATCTTGAGGTCCGCCCGGGCCAGTACATCGCGCTCGTCGGGCCCTCTGGGTGCGGCAAGAGCACGACCATCGCGCTGCTGGAGCGCTTCTACAACCCGCTCGCCGGCGGTGTATATGTCGACGGGCGCGAGATCTCCAGCCTGAACGTGAACGACTACCGCTCCTTCATCGCGCTGGTGAGCCAGGAGCCGACGCTCTACGCGGGCACGATCCGCGAGAACATCCTGCTGGGCGCCACGGACCCGGAGGTCGTCTCGGACGAGCATGTCGAGGCCGTGTGCAAGGAGGCCAACATCTACGACTTCATCCTGTCGCTCCCCGACGGCTTCAACACCGTGGTCGGGTCCAAGGGCACGCTCCTGTCGGGTGGGCAGAAGCAGCGCATCGCCATCGCGAGGGCGCTGATCCGCGACCCCAAGATCCTGCTGCTGGACGAGGCCACCTCGGCGCTGGACAGCGAGTCCGAGCACGTGGTGCAGGCTGCCCTGGACAAGGCGGCCAAGGGGCGGACCACCATCGCCGTCGCCCACAGGCTTTCTACCATTGCCAAGGCGGACTGCATCTATGTGTTTGAGAAGGGCGTCATCGTCGAGAAGGGCACGCACAGGGAGCTCATGGGCCTGAGCGGTCGGTATGCCGAGCTAGTCCGGCTGCAGAGCCTGGAGAAGAAGGCATGAGCAAGCGGGAGAGGGGAACTGAGGGGACAAGACCCTTTCATCACGTGGTAACGGCAGCGATTTGCTTTTTGTCTTATTCCTGTTTTCCTTTGGACGGGACCATGAAGGGATACACACACACACACACACACACACACACACACACGTGTACATATATTATATTTTTACGGACTCGGGAGCGGAAAATGAAGAGTTCATGGCATCTTGTTCATGGATGGGCGTTGGGAGCATGCTTTGGTGTGAAGAAGACTAGATAGAGGAGGACATGAAAACCTCTGCTCGATTTTTTTCTAAAAGGGAAATCAAAACGAAAAAGGGCATGTTTTCCCTTCTTTTTGTTCCCTTGCTTACTCCCGAATCCTGTCAACATGTAATTACAGTGGACAAGATTTTGATACACGGTCACACGAATGCTAAACAAAGTGGTGAAGGTGACGCCCCTTTATGATGACGGCTTTCTCTTTCTCTCTCTCTCTCTTCTCTTTGTGTTTGCAAAGCTATTCTTGATGATATGATAATTATAGATTGGGAGACTATAACTGTGATTGATTTGTGGATTAATGGATGGATGGATGTGTCTGCTGTGGCGGAAACATTGAACATAGTCTACGAAACTATGCCGCAGGCTTACCGAAGGAAGACAAGGTCTATATATGCCTGCATGGTCTTATCTTATTTACTGATTCATATATATATATATATATATATATATATAATATACATACACACCATGATGATATCCACATCTGACGCCGATCATAGAACACAGCACTGGAGTCAAAAATACGGCAAAAAGTATCGGGGCGAGGAGGAGGGCCGGGGGGGGGGAGATCACGGTCGTTTTCGTTACTCTTGAAAAAGAAAATGGGGACAAAAAGAAGAAGGAAAAAAAAGAAAAGAGAAGTTGTAACATTTCAATCGTAGGTATGAAAGCACGGATGAGTAATTTGTTGATTTTGATAAGAGGGAGGTATTTTGTCGGAAGGGGGAGGGGGGGGAAAGAAGGAGGGCCATTGAAGAGAGGGTCAGAAGAACAAGAAAAGCGGGAACAAGAAGACAAAAAGATAAGGAAAAGAAAAAGAGGCCATGAGTCGTTTCAGCAAGTACCTTCAAGAAAGAAAATTGGGTGGTGTCCAGGTCCCAGAAGAAGCATCTTCCGGTCCTTGCCCATCCCCATCAATCACTATCTATCTAATTATACCATCCCGCGCGGCACGAGAATGGTCTCATCCTTGGTATCATACATACTCGAGTTACTTACTAAATACTACTGCCCGTGTTACTCCCCCCAAGATTTACACGCGTTCGTTTCCAGACCCGTGCGTGAGACAAGACACCCTCGGGATGTTTATGCGGTATGGGTTCCACGACATTGAATGTGTATGTCTCAGCCCCCCCCCCCCCCACCTCACCCCCTGGGAGGAGGGTTATGGATTTCTCTTCCAACCATAGTCTTTGTCTATTGTTGACTTGGGGAGAGGTGGAGAAGGAAGAAGAAGCAAAAGAAGAAGAAATATGCGCGTCTTTTTTTCTTCTTCTTT
Organism: Cryphonectria nitschkei; assembly: GCA_006503525.1. NCBI lineage: Eukaryota > Fungi > Ascomycota > Sordariomycetes > Diaporthales > Cryphonectriaceae > Cryphonectria > Cryphonectria nitschkei. The sequence continues at coordinate 796,189 of LAZJ01000001.1, read as the reverse complement.
TTCTTCTTCTGTCTTCCGGCAGGCTATACTGATTCAGAGGAAAGCGGGTTGTTCATTCGATTTTCCTGTTTCTTTTTCTTGCCTTTTTCTTTCTTTTTCGTTTCCCTCCCCCTTTTCTTCAAAGAAAACAAGAAAAAATAATCATAGGAAGTCGGTTAGAGTCCGATTCATCCTGTTTCCAGCAAAGACACTCATAAGAAGAAGAGAGAAACCCCCCAACGATGGTCAGATCAAACTCACAGCGCAACAGCACGAAAAAACAAACATATATAGAACATCCTTCCCCCACCCCTCCTTCTTTCTCCCTTCTTATCATTCCATGTTCGGCCCCCAGAAAAGAAAGAAGAATCAATAGTCGAGTCACCCGCCCAACCTAAAAATCATGGCTACTGCTTGGCTCGACTTGGGCTGAGCCTATTCCTTTAGCCAGCGGAGGAAAAAAAAAGGGGCCGTGGCCTTTGGGGACAATGTTGGGTCGGATTTGCACCAAAAAACACATGATTACACAGCAGGTACTTGCATACTATGATACACACACACACACAATGTATAAAGAGAGGCTCGTTTTGCGGCAGGCCAAGAAATCACTGGAAAACTTGCACGAGTGCGGCGGCGGGCTGGGCAGGCCTGTGTGGTGTGCGGTGGCGCAACGCCAGAAGGGCCAGAACGATCCATGGAAAGGATTGGTGGTGGTGGTGGTGGGCGGGCAGAGTACATAGTATGAAGTGCAGGTGGTGAGCAGTGAGCACAGCCCAGCAGCAGTGCGCACGCGCGTAGGAAGAATAAGAATAAGCTCTTTTCTTACTGCGTCGATGCCATGTTTGGAAGAGGTTGCATAAGCCTTCCTCTTCGCTTGTGTTCTTCTTTTGTTGTTCCTTTTGGTTCTTTGGGGCGGCGGGGAGGGTTTCCGAGAAGGTCGGGTATTATTGTATGTGTTGGCGGCGGTGGTGAATTGTTCACAGCCTGGCTGGGCGTGCTGACGGAGGATGGGTGGATGGGTCCGATCGTTCTCAATGCGGTGGTTCGCGTCCTTGTCTGTCTGCTTACATAGACGTAGTACTTACTAAATAGTAATATTATGACAGCCACGACAAGGGACGACCCTTTTTTTCCTTCTTGTTGGCGGACGCCAACCCATAGTCTCGGGACCCATCTCGTGATGCGATATTGGGACCCACCGACCGTGCACTTGGCGACAGCCGTCCGTGGGAGACAGATGGGTCGTGAATGAGGTGTCGGCAGGAAAATGTCGGTTCCTGATGATGAAGACGCATGATTGTGGACCGGAAGGACATGTTGTGTATACGTTGTCGTCTGTGTGTATGTATTTTTGTACGTGCTGAGTTGAGGATCGATAGTCTGTAGGTTTCCCGGCTCCGAAGCTCATGATGTGGAGCCGGGCGAGAGATCATGTCGTGCAAAAAAAACAGAAGAACAATGTCAGGAACAACGTTCTCATCTTGACGATGACATACAGTACAAGGGCACCACACACCCTTCCAGACCAGATCCTTCCAGGCTGGTGCTGATACTACTTCTACTATAGTATGTTGTTGGGTGGGTCCCAGGCCGGAATGGCGCAAGGGCGGAAGTATTGACTGACGGGGGGTGTGAGCGAGAGCCCTGCGGGAGGATCAACATCAGTGGAGGGGATGGTCGATGACGATGTGAATGCTGGGCACAAGGCAAACCGAAGTCGATGCCTGGTACTCTGTAGTCGTGCTTGATTACAGGTCATATTGGAAAGCAAAGAGAGGTTGACGCCAAGCCAAGGCTTGGATCCTGTGCTTAAAAAAGGAACCAGAAAAATCCCGATAGAAAACTTGATCTATCATCATTAAGCATGTGCTGCAGGCGGCACGACTTGTGGGGTGTAGATGGTGCTGACTCCATCTCAGCCCATTCAGTCACCCTCTAGGCTTCAGCTGCAGCCGATGATGGTCAACTACGAGTGTACATAGTATGGGAGAGAGGGGGGACAGAAAAAGAGAGAATGCGAGGAAAGGAGGAAGGGAGGCACGAAAGGGTAAAGGCCCAGCCAGTGCAGGGCCTAGAAGCATTGATCGACGGCTCCAAAAGCCGGGGTACCAAGCACCTCGCGTGGGTTCGACGGCATGGCATGCTGTGCGATGGAGAAGACGATCCTGATCGACACTGTCACGTTTTTTTCTTTACTTTGGTAAGCAAGCTTATTCTCCATTCCTGATTCAATCCTTTTCTCCGTCTATCTTTTTGAATATTAGAATTCGTCTTCTTCTTGTTGGCTTCGCGCTAAAGTTACTACTGTCGGTCAACGGTCTCCCTTCCCTTTTCTATTTTTTTCCCTTCTGTCTTTCCCTGTTTCTCTCCTCTGGAAGAAGAACAAAGATACGAGACATTGTCTCTGTTGGCCCATTTCATCCGTCGAGAAATCATAAAAAGAGATAGAAGCTCCATATATACATACCATTAGTACAGTGTAGCTTGATGATGATGATGGCTGGTTGGACGATGACTCCAGGGCCGGCGAGTGCTGGCGCGTCCCGATCAGTCGACCTTGCCACTTGCGGGCGGGCTCTAGGTCCTTTGATGGCTGATGAATTATCGATTTATTGATTTTCCAGTCTGCAGGGTGTCCCACCCAAACGTGACATCTCCTCCTTCCGCTTTTCCCCCTTCTGTCGTGCAGCAGTCAGTCTGTACCTGTAGTGCTGCGGTACGTACTCTGGTACCACCTTATGAGATGGTCTTCCTAGGGGCACTAGACCCGCGTGTGGGCTCCACCTGCCTGCATGTTCAAGGTCCTCCTTCTCACTTTTTTCGGATCTTAGTAAGTACTAAGTACGTAGTGCAATGTAGCAGTGCTCTACAGGAGTATGCCAGAGTACATGCACACCACACCACACAGCAGGTTCTGGCCTGAATTAGAATCGAGTCTGACCCAAAAGCCCCTCTGCAGTATAGTACACACACACGCACACATTGCCCCTCCCTCCCTCTCTTGTCCGATCGAAGTTCCATTGCCATCTCCACACTGCCACGGCCAGCTTTGCCAGACTGAGAAGCTGTTCTTGGTATAATACCGTTGTGTTATGGCACTACGGTACATGGATAAGTACGAACTGGGGACCTCGCATCGCGGGAACGACAGCCAACAGGGCCGCAAGGGTGGTGGTCGCTTGGTTGAACCCCTGACGCTACCGTTTGCTCATTCCCGGGTGGTCCCTGTTTTCTCTACCCTGCCCCATTTCCGCCCTTGGCGTCTTTCAAGCTTATGGTGCCCTGGTGCTTGCTTGGCCTTTTCTCATGGGGCTCTTATCTCTCTATGATTTGCTGTGTGTTTCACTTCGACATCTGAATTTTTTTTTTAATGTTTGGTTTTGTTTTCTTGTTCATCTTCAACTCCCTCTTTGCCGTCTTTACACCTCAAGTCGGCAGAGTGAGCAAATGTGGACGAGTGAGGGTAGACGACCAGTTCGACTTCGTTGTGGGCATCGTTCACCTTCCCCGACCCTCTCTTCTCTTCTCACTTCCGACTTCCCACTTCCCTCGGGTTTTCAACACAATCGACCCCTCAAGACGCATATACGCAACTCGCCAGGCCTACCTGCATCCAGTGGTACCATAGTACCAGGTACGGTTCGCACACGCACACGCACACTTCACCAATCGTCTTGTCTGTGCGGGAGATTCGATCCACCTTGGGAGCCAGCCTCTTCCTCCCCTAGTCAGGAACCGGCTCTCGATTTGACACGAGGCGTTCAATACTACGACACTACTTACTTGGTGCTTAGTACCATAGCAGTACACCCTTTCGACCAGAGACCCCTCTTCCAGCCGCCATTGCAACCCTTACCGTCTCCCTCCCTCCCTCAGTAAATAGATTCTTCTTACGCCCCCGCCCGCCTCTCACCTGTCGTCTTCTGACCAGGCCTCTCTCCTCGGCATTCCGGTTCCGCAGAGAGTACCATAGTACTACACAGTGCTTGCTACTTCTCCGTCAGTACCCTGCGACTTGCGTTATCGTCTCTCCTTGGTATTTTTATTGCCGACCTGCCGCCTCCCGTTGGCTTCGAGGACACGCCCTGCACGGCACTTCATCTGGTCTTAATCACAGGAGCGGTCGAAACCCGTCTCTCTCTCTCTCTCTCTCTCTCTCTCTTGCTCTATCTATCTACCTTCACCCCCACAGGTGATCCCCTCTCTCAACATCGCTTGCCACGAGCGTGTGGCCCATTCGCCTCTTCGGCCGAAAGAGAAGAAAAAATATATATAAAGAGACCGCGAGGCCTGTGCTGCGGCCTATATTGCCAAAGGGAAAAGATCTGCGACCGCTGATATTGACGATCGCTGACAACCACGCCGCGATCAGCATCAGCGGGACGATCTCCTTCCCCCCCGGGTCCACCGTCTCTCTCGTAGCACACATGTTGCACATGAATAGTGGTGCTGCCTCATTATAATCATGGCCTCCTTCAGTCTTCTCGGTCACCGTCGTCTATCCGCCGTGACGGACGTGGTCACAACCCCTTTCATATCTTGCGCAGCAACAGCAACGGCGATAGCGCACAACCAACCGCGGACACGATGGGCAAGGACATTGGCCATTGCCTTGTCGTTCGCGGCCGTGGCCGTGGCATCCCAGGTCGACGAGCTCCCGGAGCCCACAGCTGTTGCAGATCTCCAGCTGGCCGCTCTTGATGGAGTCCCGCAGCCAACGCCGACATCGAATCCTTTACCTGCAGCGGTGGGGGTAGAGGATGAGGAGGAAGAAGAGACAGCAGGGCTCCTGATCGACACGCGGATACGGGTGAAGAACGAGGGCGTGTGGACGGTGCTCCAACCAGAAGAGCATGAGCTGAGGAGGCGGGAGGCCGTCTCCTCGACGTTCGAAATTCCGGTATCGACCAAGTCGTCCACGACCCTAAAGACCTCGGCAACGAGCGCTGCGAGCTCGAAATCAGAGAGCTCGACCAAGACGTCAGGCTCTACGACGCCTACCTCCACCTCCAGCGCGACCGTCTCGACAAGCCCGCTACCGAGCTTCTTTGACGGTGGGCTGTCGAGCTCTTACGTCTCCTCAAGCTGTCCGACCTTCATCGACAACATGATCGCAGCTGATGAGTTCCAGGCCTGTTACCCCATCTCACTGCTGCTTCAGGTGAGTGCAGATCCCAACCCCTCGGTCACATTTTGCTCCTAAAAGAAAATCCACTAACCAATCCACCTGCCAGGGCTCTACTTCCTTCTTCGCCGCTGAGGAGTCCCTCGTCACCATCTCTACAGTCCTGGACCATGCCTGTGCAGCCAACGTCACCAGCTGCGCGACGTACCTGGCGGATGTGGCCACAAACCTGACCAAGACCGAGAACTGTGGAGATGACTATGACAGCGGCACCTCGACCGTGGTAGATGCCTACATGGGCCTGGTCGCCTACCAGGTTGTGTACAGCGCGACCTGTCTCAAGAACGACGACACCTCGGCGTACTGCTTCGGCGACGCCGTCACCAACTCGACCGACCCTACCGAGACGTACTTTTACTTCCTGCCTCTCAACTCAACGCTGCCCGGCAGCACCGTCCCCAACTGCGGAAGCTGCCTGCAGGACACCATGAGCATATACCACGTCGCCACCGCCAACAGGAAACAGCCCATCGCCAACACCTACGCGAGCGCCGCGCAGAATGTCGACGTCATCTGTGGCCCGACCTTTGCCAACACCACCCTGGCCGAGGCCATGACTACCAGCGGCGCCTTCTCAGCACTGCGCCGTGGGTCATGGTCGTCGTCGTCGCCGTGGTTGCTGATCGTTACAACGTCCGCAGTCTTGGCTATGACTTGCTGATGTAGAAAGTTGCGCTTTAAGGGACGATGCACTCTCTTCCCGATACAATACCACCCGATAAATGAGGACCCCCTCCTCTTCCTTTTTTTTCTTCTCTCATCCTTTCTTTCTTGCTTCCGCATTGGCTGCTGAGCTATAAACTTACGACTATACACCATCTATGTATTGCACTTTTGGGTCACAGAAGCATCACTGTTCTGTTTTATCTTTCTGATCTTTTTTTTATCTTCCGTTTCTTGGTTTTAGATACCCTCTCGCGATGGACTGTCTTCCTCCGCCCAACAATCCTTTTTCCTTTTAAAGAAGTCGACACACGACTATCACTCCTTTTTTTGGGCTGGCGTTCTTGGGGGAATTTCCGGAAGGCTTTATGTTACAAGCCCTAAAGAAAAAAAAAAGCAAGGCTTGTATTATTACATATTTCCCCCCTTTCTTTTCTTCTCTCTACATGTTCTTCTACGGCAGCAAGATTTGCTTAAGTGGGTGGTGGCTGGTGTCAGGCCAGGGACGGTTGGGCAATGTTGGCTGAAAGGGGCCGACCAAGCCTTGTTTGGGAACATGATCAGGCTTTTTCGAATGGAATGTTTTAAGGGGGACATGGTTTGATACTTTGGATGATTTTTCTGCAAAGGCATATTCATGACGTATATCGTATAAATAGTATTTGATAATTATTTCACGAAGTCTCAAGCAAGATGTGGCAAATTTGCGAGAAAAGGTGAATTCATTCTAACCACGAACGTTGTCTCATCACCGCCGCACCACCAGGAAACCCTTCCTCGCACCATTGACACCTCCTGTCCTCCCGCGGGCCAGCAGCATGTCTCTCGCGTTCCGGCTGTACTTGCCGCCCTTGGGCGCCAGCTTCCCATCGCCCTGCTTCTTCATCACGCGGTACACTGTGTCCCCGAGGCGCTGGTCCTCTGGGCGTCGGGTCTCCGACCTCGTCACCTGGCGGGCGGCGGTGTTGAACTTGACTTTCCTGGAACGCGAGGCGGCGTCGTCATCGTTGCCTCGAGCAGCAGCAGCGGTGTCGTCGTCGTCGTCGGTCTCTGAGTCCGAGGCCAGGAACTCGTCGGGCAGCACAGCGGGTAGGGTGGTGCGCCTGTCGAGGCGCTTGCGCGAGGAGGTGGTTGCGGTGCTGATGTCGGGTAGGCGGCGGTGGTGGCCCTCGCCTGCTGTAGCTGCTGCATCTGCTTGTGCTTGTGTCTGCGCTTGGGCGGCGGCGGCAGCGGTGGCTTGCTGCTTTGTCCTCCTGCGCTCCTCGGTCTGCTTCTTGAGCCTCGCGTCGCGCTCCTGTCTCTTGCGCCGCAGCTCCTCCTGCTGCTGCCCTGCGGCCCGCGCGGCCGCCTCTGCAGACTTGGCAGCCTGGGCTGCGGACGTGGAGGTCGAGACAGCCTCGGGCGCCTCGTCGTCGCTGTCCTCTCCTTCCTCCTCTTGTTCTTGTGCTCCTTCTTCCTCTGCCTCCTCACCAGCTAGCTGCGCGTCGAGGGCGTCTCGCGCCGGCCCCTCTATCGGCGTATAGAATTCGCTTGGGTCCTTGTCGCCATCGTCATCATCATTGTCGAACCGGATGTGTTTCCCAGTCGCAGGTGCGGAGATGGGGATTTCGGCCTGGATGTCGCTGCGCTTCAGGGATGACTTCTTCCCTGCAGAAGATGTAAAAGTCGCCTCGGTGGTGTGAATAGCGACTCTGGGCTTCTTGTTCTTCTTGCTGCTGCTGCTGCTGCTGCTGCTTGCTGGGGCTGACGCGAGCCCGTCTTGAGGGGCCTTGCGCTTGGGGGTGCGGGCTGAGGGTGTCGCCGTTACTGCTTTTGTGTCGGGTTCTGCGTCTGCCTCTGGGGTTATTTTGTCATTGTGGTCGAGGTCTGGTTCTTCTCCGCCTGGGAGGGTCACGGCTGGTGGGGCAGACTTTGGCGTCGTGACCTTGGACTTTGACTTGGGCGTCGTTGAGGAGGCTTGTTTGGACCTCGGGGTCGAGGTTGCAGATCTGGAACCCTTGGCCATAGTTTTGTGCGTGGCTCAGAGCCCTTTTCGTTTTGCGTCCCGGTGTTCTTTTTGAGAAGAAGGACAGGATTGTTGCTAACAATTGGGAGGGAGGGTATTTGTTGGTTGTCAAGACGAGAGAGCAAGAGTATTCTGCCTCGCAAATTTTTGTACTGGCTATTGTTGATGTTGTTGTCGAGGACTTGCGAGAGAGACACGAGAATCTGAACTTTTTGTTATCGATATGAATGGGCGGTCCCCCGGATGACTAAGAGCAGTATGTCTGAGCAGGGTTCAAGGTTCATACTTGGTGAGCCTCGTCGGACCTCCTTGTTCTTCAACGTCGTGGACCTCACGCATGAATTTAGTCGGAGGCGCATCCAATCTCGTGTCAGCATGAAGGTTTACTTTTGCAGACCTTACTCAATCTACTTTTCACGCTGGTATACTGTTTCTGAATCTGTGACGACCGTCATTCAGAATCTGAGATCCTCCGTGCTTGGAGCAAGTCTTGTCGTCGACATATAGTCTTTACAGCAGTGCGGCTGACTATTTCTAAAATTCTTTGTCACACTCGTCATATCATGAAATATACTCAGTCATGGTACCATGATGGATAGCTCGGCTCACGGTCTTGAGAAATGGGGCAGACGGGGCTGATAGTGCAGAGCAGTCATCGCATGTGGAAGGGGAAGCAAGGCTTCGTCCGAATGCGATGCAGGCTTTGCATCCCGGGACTGGAAGCTCAGGCTGTGCAGTTATCTTGGCGGACGGTCTGAAGGCCAATTGGGCATGTGGTGCTCTGTACAGCCCAGCAGAAACAGAAGCAGGGCGCTGTAGCGAAAGGAGTCGTGATCTGGGGAGTGGTAGGTCGGGGAAAATGAGATGCCTTTTCTCGGATAATTACTTTCTACGAGCGGGAAAGCAAAAGGTCTGGGAGGCCTTGGTACTTCAAGGACGACAGGTACACCTTGGGTACTCGGTCGAATGATGGGGTGGGCTGTCCCTCTGCGAGTCTTGCTCATCCAGGCTCTGGCCGGATGGCGGCCTCCGACGACATTCACGTTTGTTGTCAGAACCCACTCTCCCATCCCCAGGTCTTGTTACATTCCCATTCTCTCCTTTCGTCCGTCTCTCTCGCGCTCATAAACCGGGTACGCCAGATACCCTTCGCCCTTCGCGGGAAAGAGGATGTACTGTATCATCAACCAACCACAACGTTGCAATGTCCTGGTTCGGCCCTTTTCAACACGGGATGTCAGCCAAGACTGTGCGATGAATGCAATTCTGAAACTTAGGGCTGGACAAGAAGATATTGCGATACTTTGGAGGTGGTAGAGTTGATCTATCGCCCAGAGGAAAACCCCTTTAGGACCCATCAACAGACGAGCTTTGGCTGAATGCCGTTTGAACACGGCTGATTTGTCCCATTTATAGTTTAGGGACGTCTTGCTGGTTGGTGTGATCAGCAGATCTCATGGTCCTCTTCCTCTTCATTCTCCTATCGTGGTTCTGTCGGTGTTAAATTGACCTCTTTATGCATAATCACCCAACCCCCCCTGCCACCGGGTATTTAATGACAGGCAGGCTTTGATCGCCAAACATCTACATGCACCCTCGGCTGGACATGCTCCGGCTCAAAGATGAAGGTGGAGTGGAAATCTCTAGGAGTATATGGGACTTTCTAGGTTCGCCTGACTAGTACATACGCTCCGTACCCAGCGAGCCCAGCCCACAACCCCCCCGGATGTTGATCCGTCCATCTTCCAAGGTTGTACTGCTTCTACCAAATGGCCAACTCGTCTGCTCAAAAAGCCCCGACTGGCCCACCCAAATGTTCCATCGGATGGACAGGTCTACGTTCATGTGGCAATGCGGCGGGGATAAGAACGGCAAATTCGGCACACGATCCACATCGCAAAGTGTTGGGGCTTGACCCGAGCCTGCTCAAGACGGTGGATGAGGGCGAGCCGAGTCTTACCTCGGGACTCTGCCGAGAGAGTGTGTCGCACAAAGAGGTGACTGGACACACAATAAATGACTTCTTCTCTTGGGGCAATGAAGTTTCTGCACCGTAATGCACAGCAGATTGGATCACGATTGCTACCGTGTTTGACAGCCGAGGCGCGGTGGGCGAGATCCCTAGGCGAGATGGCATTTGTGGTGCCAGCACAGCCGTGCGTTTACCCACGACAGACAAAGAATGTTATTCATGGATGATAGCAGCAAGCATCAAGAACCAAAGGTACTGCGCCAACCCGTCCGGCCCCCCACCCCCCTGAGCACCTGCAGAGTTTTTGGTATGGGTGGGAACGTTGCTACCATGCCGCGGGTACGAAAAAAGCCTAAATGGTGAAGAGATAATATACTCTAATAGTACGTAGCAAGTATGCAATTTGCATATGTCCATTGCATGATCCAAGGTGGTTGTTACTGCCAATACTCCCATCATTATTATGGCTGAATGCCACCCTCCCAACCTCAGTTCAGGAGAAAAGGTGGCCTGACGCATAAAGTACTTATGAACACATGCTGGACCACCGAGGCGGTGGAGGGGTCATGGTGGGTAGTTGTCTGGCTGGCTGGCTGGCTGGCTGGCGAACTCAGTGGACAGAATGATGAGTCAGCCTGTGGAGGCTTGGAGGGCTGGAACAGTAATGGATGTCAGTGCTGGAGTATGGCCTCATCAGGGTGACCATTCCATCTCCCTCCCTCGGTGGTCCTCACTGGAACTGTTGGGCCAGGGTTGAAAAGAATTCAGCACAAGACCAAGAACAAGAAGGAGAAGGGCAGACTGTGTCAGGGAGGTGCGATTAAGCAGTTGGTCCAAGCTTCCCAGTGAGGGGACGGCCCCACTTGCCGCCAGTGGGCCCGTCTCGTCTGGAGAATTTCAAAATTGGTGGCATCGCACCCTTCTTGCTTTTCTTTTCTTGTCAGAAGGAACTCTCGGTGCTGCCCGTTGCCTTATTCAAGGTTTAGCACCTCCCTGTCTTGGGCAAGTCATCTTAGACGACCTGGGACTTTTGCCCCTTCGTTTTTCTTTCTTTTTCTAATGTACTTTTTCATCTCAGAGCTGAAGCCCTTCACGTCCTCACCGCTCACAACATATGCCTGGATGAAACCGACGTCCCCCTTTTCATTGGTGCTATGTATTGTGCATCCTGCATGCTTACACATGAAATGCAATACCAATGCAGCAGCCACCACAGCCTGTCCTAAACTTGAAGTTGAACAGCGGATGAACTCCTGGCCGCCTCAAGGATGAGTCACTTTGGGATCCGAAAGCCATCAGAGAGGCTGACCTCTGGACTCATCATCATGGACTTGTTCATCAGCACGTCCCCAAAACACACATTCATTTTTGATCGTGTGTGGAATGGTCTGCTGCTGATCTAACCCGGCTCATGTTCTGACATTGGATGGTCTAGGATGAAAACCCAGATACTTGGAAATCTTACCATCACAGACATCCTGGCCCATGCAACCATGTCACTGTCACTGCAGCGTAGCATGACAGCTGCATGTTTGCCTGATCATGAAAGAGGCACACAGAATACTGTACCTGACCTACTTACAAGGTTCACATCAGGCCCGCCAACTGCACCTCCTATTTCACTACTCTTTGAGTGTTACTCTCACCGAGTCCTACAGTCCTCAACCTTGGAACGAGAGCGTGATGAAACAGAGGGACGAGTGGGGAACAGGGTCGGCTGCAAGAACAGTTTCCCGGCCCTACGTCCTCGGATCGTTTCGAGGAGCGATGCAATAGGGCGCCTCATATCGAGGGTCCCCCCACCTACAGATTGCCAACTGCACACGACGTGTTCCCACCGGATCTCGTCTCCAGTACCGGTGTGATTAGCGACGAGATGCAGCTTGTGAGGTGGCACTATGGAGCGACGATCTGCGCGCTCCAACTCGGCCCTTTGGCCCTTTTCGAACATCCTGTCAACCTGACCTACGGACACGGCCACCTTCAAGCTGCAAGACACTGCAACATGGGCGCCGTCTCAGCACAGCACTGGGAGCATCCACGCATCGTGCCCGGCAGGCATGCCGCACACCATCAGCTCTTGACCACAACCTGGGACCCCCTGGAGACCGACCCTAGATGCCGGCACAAGTTTCCCCTTACCGAGTTTAACGTTTCTGGCAGCCCAGGAACGAAGCCTACACAAACTACATTAGGTTGCGTACCTATTCGTCATCCATGCAGCGAGTTACTTCCGACTTATCAGACCTTTCGTGTCGCTATCCAGGCATGAAAGGATAGCGTGGGCGAGCATAAATGAAAGGTGCTCACAAATTTTCCGCAGCAACGAGCCCATTCCCATCTCCCCTCGGACCTTTCTACACGGCACAAAGAGTTGAGCTGTAAGCGCTGCATTGTGAGATGTCTCCAGACAATCTCAAACAAAGTGCGTTTCCTTGGCAAAAAGCAAGAAACAAAACCGCGAACAGGGCTATCCATGGCGGTCAACAAAGGGCGTCAAGGAATGCTGAGAGGCTGAAGATGGCGCGAAGCAAGATGCAATGGCATCCCCTGATAAAGGCCCGGGGCTCGGACCGTGTGGCCCAGCCCGCCCTGACAAGAACACATCCGGCCTTTGACTTTACCAGCCGGTCCAGGCAAATACTTATTCCTTACGGTTCCGTGGTATTTCTTTCCCCCCATGGGACAGAGCATGAGGCGGTATCGGCCTCCAACTTCGAAGGACGACGCTCACATCTGACCGAGCTAAATGGACGTAGCCAGGCCACCTGTGACAATCGCATGATAATCTCAGAAAAAGGCGGCATGCCGACCGCCACAACTGCCACTGATGTCACTTCATTGGCTGGGGCGCGGTTCTAAGGATCTCACGTTGCTCAGCTCTGATTTGCCCGGAGTCTGTGCCGTGAATCGACCGACCACCCGGCTGTCGAGGTTTCCTGGGTTTCTACAAGATTTGAAGACGCCAAACCCCTCCATAATGGGGGAGTTGCAGCTCAGACATGTAGGGAAGCAACGTCAACCCGCTGGTAGCTCCGGTCCCACTGAATGCTGCATACATTTGAAGGGGGAGGGGGGGTGGATTTTCAGTGCATATGCATGCACACGGCCACTGCCCTATCAATGGCAACCTGGATCCTAGTCAAAGGCCCGTTGCCGGGCTTTCTCGCTCACAGTCAAGCACAGCAGGTACTTTGTGGGTAGCCTCGCGCACATAAATCCTGGTACTTGGAACTTAGTCCAACTGCAAGCTCCTACAGGTGGCGTGTGCTGCACGGCACCCTTGCTCTGCCCGCCTTTTTCCACTGCATATGCTGCATATGCACGGCTTGGGAGAGGCAGAGATGAACAGCCAACACATCGCCGCCCGCAGTCGCTTTTGCATCTGACCAGTACGCCCCTACCTGCAGGAGATCCTGCTGGCGGTCGACTTAGAAGCATGCCGCTGCCGAGCCAGCAGCATACCGGCAGCCACCTCTCTGGGCACGCAGTCTTTTTTGGCCTGCAATCCATTGTTTCATACTCGGTACATGTTCAAAGGGGACGGGATCTTCCCACAACGGTACAAAACCAGGTGGTCGCCTGTGCCGGACTTCTCAGATTGCTACTAATCACATCACTGATGAGATCTCCTACGGCACATACAGCATGTCCTCCCGGGCTGGTACGCCACTGCACGCCGCTCATCTGGGATGCCGCCTCATCACAAACAATTGCGGTAAACTGCGTGAGCCTGGGGCTTATCGGCAGAGGACGCCATCGATGATCAGAATCAACATCGCCTGTTCCGGTACCAGCTGCATTCCCCCCCCTCCCTCTCCTCTACGCAGCTCAGTCTCCCCGCGTACATCCTCCTCCGCCGTAGCTGTCACAGGACTGTTCGTCTCTCCGGTTCAAAAGGGCTGACCAGGCCTCCTTCACCGAGTCAACCCTTTTCATGTCAACGACGGCTGCGTCATCTCTCTTGACATCTGCCTCCTCTCGCCCCCCCCCCTGCGAGTACGCGGCCTGTACATACCGCTGAGGGCCAGGGAATAACATAGGAGGAAATCTGCTTCTTGCACAAGTCACTCGTCACTCGAAGCGGCTCCATGCAGACTGTCTTTTACCTAATACCCACCCCTGCTTCTGTCACCCACGCCGACTTTTTACTTTTTCGACACATAATTCCGCAGGTGTACCCAAGGCAGTATCATGATCCAGACCCCCAAGACACAGCAAGACGCGGCGGGAAAGGGTCGCACACAGTGACTCGCGTCTGGCGCTACGTGCGCCCTCGATGTATGGACCCCACGCCGGCGTCCTCCTCCATCGCTTAGAGTTGCTAGATTCCGTGTCGACGGCTCTCTCCGGCGCGGATATTTCATCGTCCCAGATCCCATGACCACTGAGTGGTACCACAATACACAATCTCGGAATCAGCATGATGGAAGCTATGGCTAGACCTTGGAGCCAATGGCACCACGATCCGGTCGAGGAGCCTGACAAGAGCTCTTCTTACCCAGGCTTCAGAGCAGGTTCAGGCGGACAGCGGGCTCCTCAGCTATATACACCGCCGAATCTTCCCGTGAGGCTGCCTTTACCCCAACCTACATTATCGTATCTGCCGCGGAGAGAGTCGGCGCAGAGCAGCAGCCATGGAACCACGCCCTCCCCTCTCGAGCGACCGTCGCCGACCGGGCCCCTCGCCTTTGGTGACCCCCACCATGTTGCTGCTGGGACATCGCGAGGCCCGTATCATGACTACTGGAATCCGCCGTCTCAGGCGAGTGCTGCCGTTGTCAATGGCAGCAGGAGCAGCGAAGCCGACCCGTCCCATCATCCTGCTGTGTACGGCAGAGGCTATGCGGACTCACCTCACCCTGCTGCTGTGTATAGCAGAAATGCTGCGGACTTGTCGTCTCATCCTGCTGCGTACGGCAGAAGCGACGCGAGCTCATCTCAAACCTTGGGACCCACACATCCAAATGACATTCCGTCAACAACTGGTCACTACGGCTCCATGAGGACCCCTCAACTGGCGAGCTCATCAGGAAGCCAGCCAAACAATTACTGTCCAGCGCCACCGAGTTCCAACCAAAGTCGATCACCTGAGGATTCGCGGCTCAGCAGCCCGTCAGAATCTGCCTTCGTACCCCGGCCCCAAGAACCTCGCAGTAATATGGCTGTGCAGTCACTGCTCAACAATGAGACTATTTCGGCAAAGGCAGCAGGCAAGGCACCAATGCCACCGGTGCCAAGGATGCCCATGATGCCAGCGACGCCCGCGATGCCAACAATGGCCGCGACGCACCCACCGCCTACGGAGTACCGTATTATCCTACGACAGCAGCCGGTCAGCGCCCGGTCTTGTGGATTCGGCGACAGAGACCGAAGAGTCATCGACCCACCGCCCATCGTACAATTGTTCATCACAGGCCCCAGCCTCTCACATTATGAGATGAAGCAGAGATTGAGGAATCCATTGAACATCATCCACTGCTCCATATGGAGCGAGGATGGCACCCAGGACCTGTCGGGAATGCCTGAGGAGTATACGCGCCAGAAGCGACTGATGGGCAACCTGGTGGCCTCACCGTTTGTGGGGTATGACGAGTATGACCAAGAAGGCTGCTTTTTCTGTTTCCCAGATGTTTCGTGCAGGACATCCGGTCGGTATCGCCTCAAGTTCAGCCTCGTCGCCCTCGATACGCGGCCACGGGCCAAGTCACCCGTCAAGGTCGAGGTACTATCGGATGTGTTCCAAACATTCAATGCCAAGGAATTTCCCGGCATGTCAGAGTCGACTCCTCTGGCCAAAGCTCTCCGGGAACAGGGCTGCAACATTCCGACCAAGAAAGGCAACGACGGGAGGGATTGGAGGAGGAAAGACAGCGGAGACTATTCGGACGAGGGCGGAACATCCCGCAGGAAACGGACGAGAACCAGCCAGTGATACCCTTTCAAACTTTCGTCCTTCTTTACCTGAAGGCTGAGCGGCCCACGCTCCTGGATGTCGTTGCTCCCGGGTCCTTTCCCGAAGCTCTGACCACCAGATTCTTCACACGTTTCTTTTCTTACCTGAAGGATCGGGTTTCGACGCCCATCTACGATATCACATCCGGCTTTTCTCTTCATCCCGTATCACACATTGTGTCTCGAGTTTTTATATGAGCTCAGCTCATCAGTTGGTACGACATGGCGTTACACATGACTACTGACTCTTGTTGTTCTTCCTCTTGTCCCTATTTTTTTTTCTTTGTCTTTTTCCTTCGCTTTGGGCAGCATCATATCACACGAGACGGAGACATTGGCTTCAATTCAAGCAAGCAGGAGACTCAGACTGAAACGGAAACGAGGGTCAAAAAAGCAACAAACAAATCGACAGCGCTGAAACATTTGGTTCGAAAAATGATGAAATGACAAGGGCGTTGAGACAGTGGAACAAAAGTTCATGCTTCGAGAAGAGTGATGCCCATATATATCTGGACAGCTTAACTCAGATCGACGGCGACCGGTAGGAAATTTTGGAAGAGCTGCGACAATGGATGGAAAAGGAACCTCTCGACTCCCGTGTCGGCTGAGTGACTTGGGAATCCCCCTCAGCGGGATATGAGACATGAGGTTTGGGCATGACTTTCACGCAAATGGCGCAACGTAATCAGCTCTCTCCACCTAAGATGGAGGAGAGTCTCTGTGTTTTCTTGTCTTTTTTTTCTTTTTTTCCCTTTCTCTCTCTTTTTCTTTTTCTTTTGCGGCTTCCCTTCTTGTTCCTTTTTCTTTGCTTCCTGAGCCTTCGGGCCTGCCCATACAAATAGATCGGAACGAAATCTGTTTCTTTTCTCGCTGGCAAATTGTTCGGTCTTGCGAGCGTTGGACATTGACATATGCGAATGCTAAAGTCCAGAGAATCGTCGACGATGCCTACCCTCCGTCATAGATGGTCGACACCGTACCTCGAAAATGAAGGGTATCTGCAACAGCAAAACCAGAAAGAGACTCGGATTAGACGCCAGTGTGGGATGCGCCGGATGGTGCACTCTATGGATCTTAGGCCTAATCGCTACGACTCGAGGGGGGGAGGGGAGGGAGAGCGAGGAGAATGGGCGGCCTCAGACCAGGGGGGAAAGCCCGCGATTCGACTATACAACCGACGTATCTTTTTCTCGTTAACGATGAGCACAGCAGTTCGACGCGTCCCCGTCGTCGACAGCCCTTACTCCCTGCCTGCCTCCCCACATGGCCATTTTACTTTTCATTCCTCCTCTTTCTTTAGCTCCTCTTCGGCTCGGAAAGCTGAGAATGTCGTCCTCCCCTCCCCAGCCGAGACTGAACGCCTCCTCACTGGCCGTTCCAGCACGGGGGTGCTATATTGAGCAACGGAGCCCAGCGATACTTATTCTCAGGTGAAATAACGCCCCTGTTGAAGATAGTATTGCTCGAAAACAAGGAAGAATGACGTCCATCTGCATTAACGGCTCTACACCGCGCTCGTCGTTGGCAGGCCGCCACGTCGCCCAGCTCGCCGATGTCTCACTTCTGGGCTCCCATCTCGACTGATGTCGGGGTAAAACAGAAGCAAACTTGGTCTTTATACGACCCGGGTTAATATTCTGATCGTCACACCTGCATCTAAAGATAATTTAGCCACTTTATGCATGCTCATCTCCCTTATGTGACTGATCACACGCGCGCGCGAGCTGAGTAGAGCGGTCTCTGTCTCCCCACCCCCTTTTCCCCCTTGCTATCAGAAACTGAAGGCAACAAGGACGGCTGGGTTGTGTAAGAAGACAGATGACCTGCTCGAGCCGACATCCCAAGGAGCAGAGAATGAGTAGTCACTCAGGGAGCGGTTCCCTAGTCACGCGCTTTTCCCTGTCAGGTTCTCATGAGCTGCTCGGTTTAGACAGCGGGTTCAGCTCGCCCCGTTCCCAACACCTGCCTGTTTCCTGATAGCATGACGCCTCGCCTCACTAGAAGAAAAGCTATGGCACAAGAAAAAGAAGAAGAAAAAAGCAAGGTCGGGTCCCATTGCGTACGCTGGATCGTATGAAGATGACATGGAGGGGTAAGCCACCCCGATCTCGCCAGTGTATCAGATACTGATAGTCCAGCCTGCAAAGACCGATCACACGCTGTACCACTGGCTTGAAGTTTTTTCTTTTTCTTTTTTCCTTCTTTCTCCGCTGTTGGGGAGAGGCCCCTGCTTTGGTTCCCGCTGGTACGTGGCTTCTGGTTTGCGTGATGGGGGTCCTCCAGAACACCTTTACCACGTTAAGCCACGGCCTTATATGAGAGACAGGAGCGCTGGCTGGCGGGGGCGGTGGCGGCACCCTCCTTGATCGATTCCCGTGTGGAGAGTACCAATGAGATGATGAGACGATGATGGTAGGCGTGGGGGAGGGAGGGGGACAAACCCGTTTGGGGAAGCCTGCCACTTTGATGCAAACACACTCTTGGGACGGGTGGAAACCCGTGGACTCGATGCGCAAACCATCTGTCAAGGTGTGTCGAAGAAAACACCTCGTGGCCCCCGGGAAACCCTCGTAATAGCGGATCCAAACAGGCTCGAGGCGCGAGGACCGGTGTGTGTGCGTGGCATGCATGGGGGAGAAGAAGAAATGAAATGCGCGGCAGGACTAGAATATTGGCTCCCTTCCAGCCCAGATCGCAAGCGCGTGTAACCCAAGGTTTTCCGGGTCCGTAGACAGGAAGAAAAGGATTGGCAACCGGGCTCTATCTTCTTTCTCCTTTTTTCTTCTTCTTCTTCTCCTTCTTCCCCGTCTGAGACCTTCATCTGCAGCCTCGGAGGTATTGCCTTCATCAGGTAGCCTATATCTCTTCTGCCGTCCCAAGGTGCGTCTCTACAGTTTGCGATGGTTGCTGGTGTGTGCGGCGCGGTGGTGGCGGTTTGGTTTTTTTTTATAGGTTTTTTTTTTGCTTTGCGGCGTGGCTGTCGTCTGAGCATTCTCCAGCTTTGATTTGTTATTTGATTGCTTGCAAACAGAGAGGTAGGTGCCTAGAGGGGTTTTTTTTTTTTAAAATCTATATATTATTTATTTTCCTCAGTTATTGATTTTCCAGGCAGAAGAAGAAGAAGAAGCCGCCATGACTTCTTCAAGGCCATGTGTCCTATCGGGTCATTCACCATGGCCCAGCCCATCCCTGGAGAACCACTTGGCAATGTACATGGTTTTATACAGCGCTCTACATGAGCTTAAGAGACCTTTGTTCCCTTCGAAAATCCTCTCGGCCCATGGGATAGATCTCACTCTGTCCGGCTCGTCTCGAGTATTTGCTGAATGGCTGTTCTTGGCGTGATGTAAATCCTCGACAAGGTTCAGCGTTGACGTTGGGGGCCCCCATGCAAGGGTAAGATGAGGCCATGGAAAACCGCGTGTAGAGAATATCTTGGAACTGTTGAAGACCGTGTCCTCTCACCACGTAGTGTTGGTTCTATTCTTCATCCCACACACACGTACTAGTCAACTCATCCTTCACCAGCACCGGCGAGGTCCTCTGCGTTGACGGCCGACAAGTAGCCCCCCTCGGCAAGACGAAGCCACTCCTTGCTCATCAGCACATGATCAGCCCTCTCCCTCTCGGGCAGAGCCTTGTCCTCGGCGGCCAGCCTCTCTAGCTCGCCCATCTCCCGGCACGCCTCTACCTCCCCGGAGATGGCTGCCTTGAGCAGGTAGGCCCGCCGCTCGGGGCTGTCACGGGGATCGCCCACCAGGCGCGCAAGCTCGAGGAACGCGCGGGGGTTGTCGAGCTCCAGGGCGGCCACCCTGTACAGCGCCTCGGCGGCGCGCCTCTCGCCCTGGCGGCGCAGGATGTCGGCCTGGCCCAGCACACAGCTGACCTCCCATTCCCACAGGGGCGCACGCGGGGCTGGGAGGGTAAACTCCTTGACAGGGCCGTCGGAGGAGTCCTGTGGCGGTGGTGGGGTTGCTGGTGGTAGTGGCGGTGGGTTTGCCTTCCAGTATGACTCGGCAGCGCGTCTGAACATGGCGAGGGCCCTCTTGGGGTCGCCGCCGTGGCTGGCTTCGATGATGCCCTGCAGGGTGAGCGCGTCCGGGTCGGTGCCCTGCCGGAGCAGCTCCCTGAAGCGGGTGTCTGCGGACTGAAAGAGCCTCGTGCCGGCGGCTCTCTCCTGGAAGATCCTGTCCGGCATGCTCCTGAAGGTGCGGACGAGGGTCAGGGTCGAGGGGCTGTAGCCTTGCTCGGAGGCGGAACGGAGCATGTGCGTGCCTAGGCGCCAGCGTGTGGCTGTATTGGCGGTGAGGAGGAGGATGCCGATCCAGTGCAACATGTATGGGGGGAGGTTGTAGTCTTGCGAGAAGAGGGCCTGGTTAGCTGGAAGACTTCACTCTCAACACACAAAAGGTTGCTAACCATCGACTCATTGGCTTGACTTACCTCTTTCGAGCCTGCAGCGCCAGGCACTCTCTTGTTGCGTGGCAATTGATACGTAACGCAGTGCGCCCTCCATACATTGTATGGGCGTGAGGTCACTGTTCCCCAGATTGTCGAGGCTGCTCGTCCATTCCTGCAGGGTGGGCACGTCTCGAGCGGAGAAGATGAGCCTCTCTGGGTCTGCCGTCCTTGGTACAACTAGTGGGCCTCCTCTGGCCGAGAGTCTTGGTCCTGGAGATGAGGGTGAGGGTGTTGATCTGGATGGTGGTGACGATGGTGATGCAATTGGCGAGTGCCTCGCGGGCCGTGGTGGTTTTGGTCTGATGGCCTTGCTTGCATAGTGCCGCCTCCACTGCAGGTCGCTGTCTAGAGGGTTGCCATGCGAGAATGATTCCGTTTGCCATTGTACCCTGCGACAGGTGCGGCACAACAGCCTTGTGGCTGGGCCATTCTTGAGAAGTGTGCTCATGAGTTTGGAGCGAGGCCAGAGAGCAAACTCAAGTTTGAAAGCAGCGTCGATAGATATTTTCCTCTTCGTTCTCTCTTACTTTCCTTCCCTCATAGTACTGTGCTTTGGGTTTAGCTGCATTGTGGTTGAAGACAAGCGTCGAATGAATGAGAAGACGGATTCAAACTATGAGTGAGAGCGTGAAGAATAAACTTTGAGTGCTCCGTTCTTGGTTCAAATCAAAGGTGGTGCCCATTTCAGACTGACGATGAGGTTGAACCATGAAAGGATGTGGACCCGTGAACCCTCCCACAGTATACTACTGTAGCGTACTTAGCAGTACAGATATCAGGCCTGTAGAACCAACCCCCCCCCTGGCACTTGACCCTGTCCCGACCTGCGGAGCTTACCCGCTTCAACCCCCCTGCGTTCCAGGGACTCGGAGCTGCCTTCAGGGCCAAGTAAATACAGTAAGTTACTAAAGTAAATAGCAACTGCCGGAGACACAACCCCGACAGAAACAAGTAATGCAGCAGCGCGTCTGACGTAGAGTGGAATGCTCCATGTCAACAACGCCAACCAGCAGAAGAAAAAAAGGAACAGACACGCCAGAGGCTGAGACAGGGCCAACATTGGAACCCCACGCCATGTCGTCCTCCACCTCGTCAACAACAGCCACAGGAGTGAACCGATCACGCTCCCTGCGACAACCCACTGCAGGCCTCCCCAAAATACAAAGGAGCAATGAAGCGAGGAAAGGCGGCGAGGTAGGCAAAGCCGCCCAGGCCGGACAGAAGAGACCTCCTCCTCCCGTCGTTACCTCTTCAGCCTCTACTGGCGTACCCCCACCATCATCTGATGAGCCACGAAACATGTCGCCAAGCAGGCTGCCCAAGCCTGGCGCCTCTTCGATCCCGGCGAGGACACGCTCTGTGACGGCTGCGACAGGAGCCGCCACCAACACCAACATTCCCTCCTCCACTAGGATCGCTACTAGCACGAGAAGCAGACCGACCTCGGGCATCTTCAGCCTCGACCGCACGAGCAACAACCTCGCAGCAGCGCGCAAGCCTCCGACCAGAACCCAGGCCAGCGAGGCACCAGAACCTCTATCGAGAACCGCCCGGCCGACGTCAACGACCAACGCTACAAGGACAGCGAGGCCGAAGTCGATAGCCTCTCTGTCACAGCTCTCGTCGACATCCTTGGCCCTCCCTTCTTCTTCTACCTCTATGACGACGACGGCCTTGAAGTCTTCGACTACCTCGATAGCCAAGTCACAGTCACCACGAACCACTGCACATGCCCGAGCAAGATCAACTGTAACATCCCTCAATTCCACCACCACCCTCCGCCCGCCACGCCCACCCTCAGCAGGGTCCATAGCCTCGACATCCACAGCCGATACTTCGGCGGCGGCGACGGCGACGACAGCTAGCAAACGGCCCCTCGGCCGCGCCAACACGGTGGCCGCACGAGCGTCCCAACAACGCCAAACAGCACCGCCGACAGGCCCCTCCTCCACGACGACAGCAACAACAGCAACAACAGAGATCGCCCCCCGTCTCCGGCCCGCCTTCAACACGCTCCAGCAGCACTACTCGCCCGCGCGCAACCTCGCCCCGAAACCCCTCACGTCAACATACCTCGGCCCGCCCACGCCCTCCAAACTGCCCGCCAACATCGCCCTCTCCTCCGAAACCGCCAAGGTGCAGGCCGAACTGCTGCAGCTGCACCTGCTTCACCGCGATGCCGACGCCGTCGCCGCCTCGTGGCATGCTAGCGCTAAGGAGAGGCTGGGGCGGAGGTTTGCCGAGCTGGCTGAGGCCGACGCCGAGGTCGCCGCCGAGGAGGCCGCTGTGCAACAAGCACGGGACCTCGCTGCCCTGCGGTCGTGGGGAGAAGCCGCTGCTGCAACTGGCGGCGGCGGCGGAAAAGGTCTGGAGGACAGGATCCAGGTTCTTGACGGGGTGCTGTCGGGTGTCTGGTCTGTCGGCGGACCGGGCGGGCGGCATGCGCGTGTGGTCAGAAGGTTCGAGAAGTGGTTTGACCAGATGACGGCCGCCGTGGAAGCCCGGAGTCAAGCTGGGGGGCTTGGTGCGCTGATGGCGTCTGGGGAGGTCGCATTTATAGGCGAGCTGGACCCGGCCTGGCGGGACGAGGTGTCGTCGCTCTCCAGGAAGCTGGACAGCTGGCGGACACAGCTGGGCCAGCTGGAGGGCGGTATATTTGATGATGGCGAGGAGGGTCGCGATAAGGGCGAGGGCGCGGGCGAGGGTGATGACCAGCCGCAGTCCAGCCTGGCGAGAATTCTGGCTGGGTGCGGCGGCCTGGTGTCCGGGATGCTGGCCGAGCTGAACGTCATGGAGCATATCGAGCGTGAGGCCATCGCTGAGGAAGCGGCGTGGGTGCGGAGGATGAACCGGGACCGGGATGGGTTGGATGAGAATAGTACTCCAAGGGCTGGTGCTATCTGGAGGGCATTTTAAGGGTTTTTTGGTCCTGTTCGAAAGGGATGAGGAAGGGGAAGGACATTGTCTTGTAGCAGCAGCAATAGTAGCTGTAGTAGCTGCAGCAAGGGCGTCAACTTGGGGCGTTTGGGGGGCTGGTATATATCCATCTGTGGGGCTGAACTTGATTTTAGGTAGCAATTGATATCCTCGAGGCGTTTTGCGAATCATCTAAACACCTGGCTGTACCCTTTATCTGCTGGTGTTGTAGGATTGCATGTTCTTGTTTCTTCTTCTCTGCTCCCCCATCTCCCCCCCTCTCTATTATTGCAATATTTCAACTGATAGCTATATTTGTTATTCTTTGACATGTGAATATATCTCCCAGCCGCCTTCTCCGTCCCACTCTGTATGGGAGCCTCAGCCTTATCTCAACCGTCACGGATGAATGGCAGACTACGTTGCCACCCGGTATGTGCACGTGCAAGATTGCCTGAACCAGAGAACTAATTTGTTTCCAACGTCGGACAGATTGCAGCGTAGATACTTTTTTGTGGTAGCAGCAGGAACATAGCGGCTTACTCTTTTTTTTTTTTTTTGGTCCTGGTCTCTTGAGGACCCTTTGCAGCCATGATCATTCTGGACTGCGGCGAATAGTACGTGCATATTATGACAAGCTTTGCTAAACAGTCTCCTGGGTGTCGAGCATCTGAAATGCTAGGATCTCTCTCTTTCCAAAAGAAAGAAGAAGAAGAAAATGCAAGACCCGATGTCTTGATCCCTCATATTCCCCGAAACGCTGATGGTGGCATAGCACCTAGTCGAGCTGAAAAGGAGGGCGCACTGCCATCCTGATCATCGTGATCCAAGGTCCACTCGTCCTCTCGCTCATCAAACTCCTCCAGGTCGGACGCGTTCCTCGTACGGTATTGATAAGCACCTCGATTGTACTCATCCTCTGAGTCGACCTCGTCGTCTGGGTAATCGGCGGTGTAGTAATTTTCCGCTGGAGGCAGTGTTAGACTTTCTACGCCAAGAGAAAACTGGCCGTTTGATGTATGCCACTGGTGGCCAGGGGAACACAAAGAAAAGAAGACTAACCGTTCTCATCCTCGTCGTCCTCGGGCCACTCGTCATCACTGTCTCCCTCCTCGCCGTAGAAGATATCTGCATCAGGCTCGTTGTCAAAGACGAGCAGGCCAACCTTCTCGGGGGCTATGTCCTTGCCGAGTGCAGACGCTGGAACTCGTACGTAGGTCTCGACAACGTATTCGTCCTCGCTGGCCGGCTCGAGGTCCTCCCGCTCAACAGAGCTCAAGGTCTCCTGTTGAGCCGCCGCCGCGATCTCTGGGTGCCGTTCTGCGAATCTCTTTGCAGGCGGCTTTGGCTTGAACTTCTGCGGTGTCGAAGCCGTAGAGGACGCCTCCTTCCTCGCCGCCGCCGCCGACTCCTTCCTGTCGCGTTCCTCCATCTCAGCCAGGTTGGCCCCGATGAGCTGCAGCGCGAAGCTGTTCATGTTCCGTGTGATCTCGTCCATGTCATCGCCCGCCCAATGCTGCTTCATCGATGCAGGGAGCTCCCTCTTCAGCGGCTCAGTGGACTTCTGCGCCCGCGAGCCCTTGCGGTCGGAGCCCGGCAGTTTGAGCTTCCTCGGCGGCTCGTCGGCGCCCGCCATTTCTGGTGTATCGTCTGCGTCCCTCATCTGTACATCCTCCGTCCTCGTCCTCTTGTGGCCGCGCTCGACGAAAACAGTCGTCGGGGTATTCAGTCGTGACCGCTTGCCCGTCTTCAAACCCGTAGTCAAAAGGGATGAAGGTTTGATGATAGGTCTGGAGAAGTGGAAGCGCCGGGGCTCAGGAGTGGAGGAAAATGGTGTCGTGGTTGGTGTCTCAGCATGCGAGGCTGGCCCTTTCTTGGTCTCGTTGGGCCTCGTGTTCTCCTGTGGCTTTGCAGCTGACTCGAGTGTCTTTGTGCCGGCTATCTTTTCGATCGGGGCATTTCCATTGCTGCTGGGCTTCGAGGAATGAATGATAGGGACGACGTCCTGTGGAGGTTTGGGTGGCGCCTTCTTCTCAGCCTCGAGGGCTTCTTGCGTGGTTCGCTGGTAGACGTAGGCATCACTGCGGTATCGTTTTCGGTCCTTATCATCGATACCTTTGATGTGTGATGTGGTCAGTAAGATCCAAGCTGGCGAGATGGTAGATTTGTGAGGATTGCAGATTTTCACGAACGAAGGTAGTTCACCACGCCTTGTCCATCATCACCATCATCGTCATCATGGGCCTTGCGCTTTAGGCGCTTGACTTGGATGATTTCTGGTGGCATGGACATCTTGGATGATGGGCTTTGGGGATGACAGCTTTGGCAAGTGTTTGAATCTGGAGGGTATCAAGGGTGAAGTTGGTTGAGAGATTTGTAGTGCGTCAATTGTCATTATAGGGTTTTTTTTTGGGGGGGGGGGGTTTGTCGAGTGACTTTCAGCTTCTGGGACTGTTTACTGTTTCAAGAGGGAAAAAAAGGCCGTTCCTGGAGGAACCTGTGGTGATAAGAGATTCTTATCGATACCGCCTGGCAGAATCTTAGTGGGTAACTTGGTGACGTAGCTAACAGCTTGTCTGGCTTAGGACTTGGAGAGGGATCTATTGTTGGTAGTAAGAGAAGAGAAAAAGAAACAGAAGAGGAATCTACTTTTAAGTACCATCATGTCTTCTACCATGTGTCTATTTGAATGCCATCTGGCTGAAGTTGTACTATTGATGTGAAGCGATGAGGGTGGCTTGTCTCTCTTCCTCACATATACTCCATCTGGGGGCCCTGACTAAATGCATGCTGACATGTGATACTCAATGCTCCACTTCTACAAATATGTATCGTCCGACAACATACATGCCTCTTATGGCTACAGATCAGACAGCAGATATATGGACCTTGCCAATGTATTTGGATCACCAAAACAACAGACCGGCTCTGCAATATGGCAAAAACCCCCACCAGGTCAGGAGGGTGGGAGAACAAACGGTGAGCAGATAAGAAGAGACCCGAATGTGGATAAGAGCACCCCTGTCTGCAGGACAAATCATCCCACATGGCGCCAGCAGCTCTTGCCGCCCAAGTGGGAATTCTGGCACCAAAGTTTCATGTTTTTCTTTGGGAGTTCTTGGTCCGGTTGAGTTCTTTTCTTCTTCTTCTGATCTTAGGAGTAGGGTAAAGAGGGAGAAGTTTGCAAGGAACAGATGAAGTAGGTTGAGATGGCTGGTTGTCCTGCATAATCTTTGGGCTGGTCAGCAGGCCTTGCATGGCAGTAACTATAGCCGGCGTAGTACAGGCTGGACCTTGGGACTTTTCTGCAGCAGGTCACCGCAGTCAATTCAAACAAGAGAGCCCGGGAGGCGCGGCATAGGTCTCTCTATCCATGGCCTTGATTGCAGCTG
This sequence comes from Cryphonectria nitschkei, assembly GCA_006503525.1. Lineage (NCBI taxonomy): Eukaryota > Fungi > Ascomycota > Sordariomycetes > Diaporthales > Cryphonectriaceae > Cryphonectria > Cryphonectria nitschkei. The sequence goes on along the minus strand of LAZJ01000001.1, from coordinate 769,661 downwards.
GAGGTCTCACCTTCCCCCACCGGAAATGGAGAACATTCTGTAGTTTTCTCTCAATATACTCTGTACTCTGCAGCACAAACCCTCTAGATGCAGACCGACATTGGAAGATCCTGTTGTGCAGATCCCTTGGCTTTGCTGCCTATCATAGTAGTAACATTGGGGCAGGAAACTTGATTGTTCTCATTTGTGAAATACAACTGTGCCATGCATTATGTACAAGCATCAAAAGAGTACGGTTGGCTGTACACCACCCTTTCCTGCAGCTGCCCCGCATATTGGCGCCCAGGGCAGCAAGACGAGCTCCATCCTAGAGCTGCACCTGCAGCTTCCCAACCCCCAGCGCCATCATCGGACCACCCTGCTTTCCCCATCTTCTCTCCTCTTGACCCTCAACTTGGACGTGTTTGACGTGTTCAACCTGCCAGTATCCACTTGTCTTCAAATTTTCTTTTCCTTTTGTGACTCCCTTGGTGTCGACAAAGTCTTTGCATTCTCATCTCAAACAATCCGAACACCCCCAGAGTTACAGGCCTAAATCAGACCACACGAGGAGGTGCTCGCTGTTGTTGGGTCAACAAAACACACAGGCTCCATCTCACCCTTCCACTGCACTGCACAGAAATCACAGCACTAATCGCTCTGTCTTCTGGGGTGTCTATTCACCTTCCTCGTGTCTTCCGCCAGAGCACAACCAGACATTTTCTCAACCTCGTTTCCCCCCCAGACAAACCGACAACATGGGGGATTCCAAAGTCGAAGTCACTATTCGACACAGGGCTCTGGGCATTCAGCCCCCCCTCTACGTGGCCGGCAGCTTTTCCAACCCACAATGGATTCCTCTGCCCATGGAATACACTACTGGTGATGATGGAGTTCACACCTTTACCAAGATATTCCAGGTAGAGCCGCTGGGCAAATACCAGTACAAGTTCCGAGTCGGCGAGGGTGACTGGTGGATCCTGGATGAGGAGGCCCCAACTGGTAGGCACATCGTCATTGACTACCACTCCTCCAGCTATGAGGAATAGCCATGCTGACGAGTTAGCAGTGACGGACGAGTCAGGGAATAGGAACAATGTCCTTGAGGCACCTGAAGTCATTGATACTCCAGAGGCTTCCACAGAAACAACCCAGGCTCCAGATGCCCTGCCTTCAGAAGAGTATGTGATGTTCTGCGTCACCACTCTTGCCCTTTTGCTAATACCGTACAGAGTCAACGTCTTAGAGATCCCCATCCCCGAAACTAACGAGTCCGGCACTGAAAAACGGGCCGAGCCTGCCTCCGAGAGCTCCCACGAGAACGCCGATGCCGGGATCGAACAACCACAGTCTGAGATAGAGAACAAAGCTCTCCCAGTCCATGCCGATATCGAGCCAAAAAGGACGGATACTCCAGACTTTGTGAAAACATCTATCGAGGTTGCCGACTCCGCTGCCATACTCGATCGCCCAACTCCCGAACCAGATCATCCCAGTGAGGCTGTCGGCGAGGGCGAGGTCGTGGCCGAGGCCGAGGCCGAGCAGCCACCACAGCCATCGGCTGCTAGTACCGCAGAGACCGCTGCTGAAGTTGCGGATACTGCGGCAATGTTGGATGAGGATGAGGTATGTCTTATGTCTCTTAGTGGGAGAGGGACTGTGGCGTTGACGAAAAGTCTCAGCAGGATGCGCAGCCCGAGGCTGAACCCTCATCTGTCGAGCATGAACAGGATGCTTCGATCACAGCCGCAGAGGTCGCCGATACTGCACAGGCTTTGGATCGCGCAGAGGTGAGCAAAAGAAGGAGAAGAGAGAGAAAATGTTGCATTTTAGAGAGATACGAAATTGACACTGCGTGCAGTCCGCATCAGACCCTGAGGCAGAGAGCGCTTCCACGGCACCGACCGAGGACACAGCAGACGTGGCGGCTGAAGTCGCTGATACCGCTGCTCTATTGGATGCAAATGAGGTGAGTTTCTCAAGCTTATACTTGGCGATGGCCATGTGCGCTGATATTTTTGTCAAGCCTGCGGAGCACATTGAGGAAGTTCCTCTTGCCAGTGGGAGCCTGGGAGGTGTCAAGTTCGACATGAAGGACGATGGTCTGGATATTGCCGGCTACACAGAAGGTCCAGACCCTGTTCCCTTGTTTGCACATGAGTGTGCTGGTCTCTATGAGGACGACGAGGTGCCTGCTGTTAGCCATGCTGAGGCCGACACCCGAGCGAACGACTCTGCCCCGGAACACGACAGCCAGCAAGACTTCAACGACCCCACTCTTGAGCAATTTCCCTCCACAAAGAACGAGATTATCTCAACCGTCAGACGAGTCTCAACCAGTCTCAATGTCGATCAGACATCTGTCGAGGGTATATCTCCTTCACCAGTCGTCGAGGCGCAGAGCGAAACTGCTGGTGATGCTGTCAGTGACTTGGGCGAGCAGGGTATTGGCTCGGCTTCCGATCGCGGACAGGATGATGATCTGCCCTTGGCCCGGTCGCATTCTCAGAAGTCCCTGAGTGAGCACCCGCTTTCCCTGCAATCCATAGCCGAAGGTGCAGAAGAGGAAGAGGCGGAAAAGCCTGCAGACGAGGGCATTTCTTCAGCGTTGGAGTCAGACACAACAAGTCACATTGCTGCTGCGGGCACAACGGAGCCTGGCATCGAGGTTCTTGAGGAGTCGGCGGCAAGCCAGATAGCCCCGGTGGCTGAAGAGGCACAGACCGCAGACGAGGTAATCGAGGCTGCGCAGGAAGCTGAGGGGGAACAAACAGCACACGTCAATCTCGTGGACGACGAGTCTTCGGCGGTTGCCCAAGAGGATGCCGAGGTCCCCGTGGTCGAAGAAGCTCCTGTTTCTCTCGAGGACATCGCCAAAGAGGCACCTGTTACTAGTGGGGACGCTGCTCCTATCGAAGGCAGTTCCACCATCGGAGAAGCTCCAATCTCCATCGAGGATGTCGTTGAAAAGGATTCCGCCGTTGAGGAGACTCTGCCTGACGAGGAGGTTCCTGCTATTCAAGAGCCTTCTGCTGAGGCCGAGGCTTCCTCTGGCGTCGAAGAGGCAACGCCAGTCCCGGAAGCGGAATTATTCGCTGCGAAAGAGACTGCTGCTGTTACCGAGGAGACTCCTGCCATCAGAGATGTCTCGACCGCTGTGGAGGAGGCCCCCGCCCCCATCGAAGAGGCGCCCATCGAAGAGGCTCCTGTCGAAGAGGCTCCCGCTCCCTCTATACAAGAAGATTCTACTGATAAAGGAGATGCTCCTGCTGTCAAAGAACCCTCTGACGCTGAAGACGCCCCGGTCCTTGAGGAAGCTGCTCCTATCGAAGAGGTTACAGCTGGCGAAGACGAGGCTCCGGCAGTCGAAGACTCGCCAGATGTTGAAGAAGTTGCTCCTATCGAGGAGGCACGAGCTGTCGAAGACTCCCTTACTACTGAAGAGGCTCCAGTTGTCGAGGAGGCACCGATTGCCAAAGAGGCTGCTCCTATCGAAGAAATTCCGGCTTTCGAGCAAGTTTCCCAGACCAAGGACGATGCCCCTGCTGAGGAGCCTACTACTCTAGATTCGGCTTCCAGAGATGTCCATGATGTGGTCAATGAGGCGCCATTGGTGACTGAGGAGACATCCCCCGCTGTCGAACAGGCAGACAGCACTGACAACCTCGCCGACTCGTTGAGAGAAGAACACAGCGAAGGTCTGCAGGGAGCTGAAGCTGACCAAGTCTTCCCAGCAGCTGAGGGAGCTGAGGCGGTTGGTGAGACTGCTCCACTCGCAAAAGAGGGCGAAGACACCTTGATTCCTCCCAAACCTCATCTACAGTCACTAGTCACAGTCCCAAGTCCGTCGGTCAAACCAAGTAATGGCCACTTGTCCCCACTTAGTGATGAGGATGAGGCTGTTGTTTTGAAGTCCAGCAAGGGCGAGGACAAGAGCACCGAGTCAACACAACCAGAATATCTGACGCCGGAGCCAGCCAAGACTCCAGGACATGAGGAGCCCGGTAGCCCGATGGAACCTCCGCCAAATGACGCAGATCCAGTTGCCGACGTTGCTCTTGAGGACAAGGTATCGAAGACAAACCTGCAACCGAACCTTGCGGCATCACGAAGTCCTCAAATAGTCGTATCCAGGGCTGAGGTCACGGAGCATGAAGAAATCGTGCCGGCTTTGTCGCTGGGTGAGAACGCCTCCAAGGAGATCGAGGGCCCAGAAGACGTCGACCCTGCCAAAGACATCGACGCTCCTCAAGGCGCCGGTGAGGCTTCTGAGAATATCGAGCCATTGAAGGATGCCGCGTCTCTGGAGGCCTCTCCGGGTCAACATACCTCTGATGCTGCTGTTGAGGCCTCCAGTCCTGAGGAGGTTGTCGGATCCAGAGACATCCAAGAAGGGCCTCGCACCGAGGCCGTTGCTGAATCCTCCGGGGCAGAACCGAGTCAGTCTGGCTCTTTGACGAAGCGGACGGCGGCACGACCCAGCTCAGCAGACCGCGCAGGTACTCCTAACCCGATTACCGACTCCCATAGGGAGGCAGCCAAGGGTGGCAACTGGTTTTCGGCCTTTTTCAGGTTGATCTTCATCGATCTCTTTGGCGGCCTCATGTCAAGACTGTGCGGTGGCAAGCGCAAGACGTAAGGAGCAAAGAAACCAAACCCCTTTTCTACGGCACGGGCACACTCTCTGACGACGGTGCTTGTTAGAATCGTCACGACTGTGGTCGCCCTGACTGCCGTGGGGCTGGTCTTTTATCAGAGAGCCCAGGATTCGGGGACTGAGGTGGATTGAAGGCTGGGTCTGGAGAGACGTTGATCGGCATTTTCTTTGACAGCTCTGATGGTTCCTCTATTCTTCAGTCTGTGATGCAACCTGCGCGGTTTCAGGTCTCGAGGGAGGTGATAATCAAATATGGAGGAGCGCGATGAGGGCCAGTTGCGCAGAACAAGTATGCTTCAGCACTGCGCATTGCTTGTTTGGGGGAACTCTGCATGTACGATCTTATTGATGTATGTACACGTCTCATAAGCAGTCAAAAGGTTTGTTTATTTATTTCAATTAGCTATCATCATAATTATTTCCTATTTGTTGATGCCCCTTTGACAGCATTTGTGGCGGTGGCCTTGCCATCTCGTAGAGGTTGTTTCTTCACAGTATGAGCTCACACGCACTAAACGGGGTTTGACCTAAGAAGCAGATCGGAGCAGTGCATACATCACCCTGGTGAGGTACATAGATATAGCATGAGCTTCTTCAGCTGTCGAACGACTAGTCCAGCGCTATACAAGGCTTCGAGGCAAGTTCTGTAGATGCTATAAGGCACGCCGTCGTTTACTACTCGTGCGGCTACCTTCTGAAAACAGTTCTCTGCCAAAGTACTGTCCTTTTGAGATAGGCCATGAGTCTCGAATCCTTCCATCTGCAGCGGTCTTCAGGGAGGAAGTGATGGATCACTTATCATACTAGTACTAAACCGTGCCAGATGTACTATCCAGTCTCGAGAATAACTGCCTCCAGTAGTTCGCTGTAGCCTGCTTAGTCACATGGATCGATATTCTGAGGGCAGGTGCGACTCCACTATCGCTGCTTGCGTCTCGCTCCGGTTGTCGCTGTAAATAGTACACAGTACCTCGGCTTAGGCCTTTCCCCTTCAAGCTCCTCAAACCTCACACTTGACCTCGAGCATCCAAGGTCTAGAACTTTTGTTGGTTGCACGACATGTGAAAGTTTTGATTTTCGTCTACTTCTGGAACTTCAGTGGTCGAGAATATTTGATCAACCTTGTCAGTACCCTCATCAGAACCAGGAAGGGAGCCAGTCCTTTTGATTATTTTGGTCCATTTTCGCTTCTATTTTTCGCTAAGCGCCTCCTCACCAAGGCGAAAGCGGAAAGAAAAGAAAAGAAGATGTCACTCGAGGTGATATACGTGACGCGGCACGGCGTAAGTAGCTTCTTTGCTGCACTTTCTCGGACGTGGCCACCAGCCTTCTTTTATTTTAAAAGCTTCGCCGCCGTTGCCCAGGCTGACACACACTGTGGCGTCGACCAAAACTCTTCGGCGATGAAGAGCCGTCGTCGTTGTCACAGCAAGCTTTCAACAGTAGACGGACGCAGGCTGACAACACACACACATGCACCCCCACCTCCCAACTATTTAGTTCCGTTCCAATTGGGTTGTCGATCCCACCAGTGGAGAGTATGGCAGCCACCTGAGATCACCAACGGGCATAGCCGCCGACCCAGCGCTGACGGCCCACGGTGTCGACCAAGCAAAGGAGCTGGCAGGTCACCTGGCCAGGCTGGACCCTCCAGTTGATCGCATATACTCCAGCCCGTACTACCGCTGCCTCCAGACGGTCCAACCTTTTGTGGAGCGTCTTGAGGACACCAAACGCGCCGTGCTGGGAGAGACTGGGTTGTCCGAATGGTATGGCTCTGCCCCGTTTGAGCATCCCACCTCGGCGCCTCCAGCACAGCTCAAAGGCCTGTTCCCGGCCTACGATACAAGTTACGTGCCCAATGTGGTACCCTCCAGGACGGGCGAGAGCATAGCCCAACTCCATGAGCGGGTCGCCCTGACGCTAGATGCCATCATCAGGCGCTGTGACGAGTCAGGGGTGCGCGCTGTGCTGCTCTGTTCGCATGCTGCCACTATCATTGCCATAGGTAGGGTCCTGACTGGCTGTATGCCGGAGCACGTCGAGACGGAGGACTTTCGTGTCTTCACTTGCGGCCTGAGTACGTTCAGGAGGAGGAGGAGGCAAACCGGCCAGGACGATCAAAGTCCTCCGACCGTTGACATCACTGGGCCAGAGAAGACTCTGCACTGGGAAGGCGGGAAGGGTGTTGGTGGGGGGTGGACATGCGAGATCAACAGCGACTGCAGCTTTCTCTCTGGGGGCGAGGAAAGAGGGTGGTAAGTGGAGTCAAAACTGTTTTATTTCTTTTCTCCCGCAGGTCTCAGCTACTGACACAAGCTAGGCGTTTTTCTGGGGACGAAGCATTTGCCGGCGTCCAACAGGATACGTCCCAGAGGGATGCTGGGGTGGAGTTGGGAGTCATCGTTGAAGGGAAAAGGAACCCTCCGAGACTATAGCGGTTAGCCTGTTTGAGACGAATCCGCTGAGCAAACGGGGGTGGTGAAACACTTTTTCTTCCCCTTTCATTGTTCAGGAACACGCAAGAAGTAATCGAACACTAATGCTGTATGTGTGGGTGAGAAAGAGAGGAAGTGAGCGAGCGAGTGAGTGAGAAAGTGAGACAGAGAGCGCGAGGGGAGCGTGGCCACGCTGCCAGCTCATCCCGCACAGAAGCGAGGTGGTCTCATGAGAACATCTCGATACGATGTTTGTTTCTGCACGAAGAGGGATCGACTATGCAGGTCCGGCTCGTAAATCGGCTGCTTTTGCGCAACTCATCCAAAAGAAAAAGCTCGCCGAACAGACAGGATTGAACGCCGAGGTGCATCCCGAACCGCCATGAGGCTCTCTGATGACGCCGTGGTGTTACATCCGCCGGAGAAGAAACGGGCGCGTCGAGACCCCCAGCGAGCGATCAGACAAACCGTTCCATCTGGACCAGAGAAGGAGAAGGGGGGGGGAGGTGAAATGGTGTGTCTACATACTGCAACGGTGGCTAATCTAGTCAAATGCAGGCTGTATTTCCTCCCCGCAATCCCCGGTACTTTGTATAGAAATGTGGCGTCCTCCAACGACTCAAGGGCAGTGTCGATACCACCCGGGTGATCTGCCGTGCCCAATGGTGGATCCAGGTGGGAGATCTAGGAGCCAAGGCAGATTGGCGCTGTCATCCCTTGCGTACTTGGATTTGCTGCTAATGAGCCGTGCGACAGGGACTTGGAAGGAGTGTCTGCGGGCGACCCAGTCGTATCCAACCTCCCCCCTCACCCACACACACCTGTCACCCAAGAAGAAGGAAAAGAAAGGCAAGAATAAGAAACAAACAGAACAGCCCAGTTCTTACTACTTGCATGAACAGAGTTTGTTAGCACGGTGGATGTGGGCAGGGATTCGGAAGAAGTAAGTATGCACGAGCGATGATGGAAAGGAGAGAGATAATTCAAGGGGGGAAAAGTTAAACAGTCATATTGCCTGGACTACATGGACAAAAAGCTCCTCTTCGGGTGACACAACGACATGATCCCACATGGGGTACAAACTTTCGAGGTACAGAAGTACCCAGCATTCGGAAGCATCCGTCAGGAAGCACACAACACAACATGTGTCGCTTCGAGCGAGAGAAAAAGAAAGGCAAAAAAGAGGGGAAGGCTCGTTGAAAGTATGCATAGCACGGCGATCGAGAAAGTGCAGAAAAAACGCCACTCGTGCTCTACAGGTCGCCGAGAAGCACTGTCCAGTATCTTGACGACAGGGGAGAGAAGAAGAAGAAGAAGGAGAAGAAAAGAGGAAGGGGAAAAAGATCATGTCGAACCACCTTGGCCTGATACCATGCGCAAGACATGAGCCAACGAACCCCACAGTTCCTGGTCTTGGACCAAGGCAAGGGGCTAGCCAATTTTAACCAAGCTGGCGGCTGTCAAAAGGTTGCCATGGCTTCTGGCAGGGCCGGTCTCTGGCCCTAGCTCTACGAAAGGCAAGGAAGGCTTCTTTCTCATCGCTTCTTTAGTCCACTTGACGAGACTACAAGCTAAGCTCGTCATGGCTCGCCTCATGAGACGAGCTAATTCTGCCGGCCTCGTCCAAGTGTCTATATCACTAGGCAACAAACCGTGCAAAAGAGGCACTAAAAGTCCTTGAGTTGGCTGCAAGGGGGTGGGGGTACCGTGTACAAGCAGGCAAGCAAGCAAAGCAGCGTCGAGAAGGCGCGGGGAGAAGGGGTCGACGACGGCCCTCGAAGGTTCTGCAAGCCCCAGTAAAGAATCGCCAGACACCATTCGGCTTGTATCCTGATTACAGTTGGCTATCAGAACAGGCCGCAGCCTGGGGTGGCGTCAGAGCTTGTGGACATGGTTGGGCATCAAGCCAGCGTTCGAAGATGATTGTTTCGTTCATCCGGACGGCTCGTTGTCGATCCCTACCTTGGGTTTCCGAACAGACGCGGCACATTTACGCCCACGGTAGGGTTCTGCTGGAGAGAGATGACTACCGATGGCGTTCCCGCAACAGAAGGCCTCTCTCGAACCCTCTGAAGAGAAGGAGGGACGGGGGGAGGTGAAAGGGTTCCCAGTAGACCCCCATGCGTTAGTTTCGACTCGGTAATCTGTCATCGACCGTCATCTACAGGAACCCCCCCTACCCCCCGTCAGTTAGGTAGGTAGGTACCCCTTCACCTTCCTCCTCCTTCTCCTACCACCCTCCATGGCTGTGAACCTCTTTCATCTTGAGGTCTCTTGCTCCTCCAGGGAGAGAGATAGTGAGGGAAAGAGAAAGGCGCAGTGTTTAGAGTTTGGCTAACCAGGGACTCATCTTCCTTCTGTACAACAGCTTGGCAGCACACAAAGTTTCCCAGGCCATGAGCCCATGAATAAACACTACGTTGTTCAACCTTTTCGTTCGCGTATGTGTGTGTGTGTTTGTGTGTGGTGGAGTCCGTGGAGTATGTCTTGTAGTACTCAAGGCCTATGCCCACAAAGTACGCCTTAGCTCGGACACGGCGGCCTCGACCCGTCATGTAAGGACGGTTTGTCTCTCTGCAAGATCCTACAAGGATGGTTTCGCTCGCTTGAGGACACTTCAAGCCACAGACGGCGATCATATCGGCTCGAGTGGGCCTTCCCAGATCTATCACAAGTGACACTGGTGGGCTATAGATCAGGTCTGGACCAAACTTTCACCTGCTTTGGTAGACCTGACGGAGCTCATACCTATATTAGGACACTGGAGATCTCTCACCTCTCTCCTTTATCCACCTAGCCCTTGTTGTCGTTGCCTTCTTCCCCATCATTCTCGGACGAACTGCCTATTGCGTGAGCGTGTGTATTCCTCTCTCTCTCTCTCTCTCTCTTCTGCCTTGTATTGTCTTTGCATCTCTTTCGTCACTTTTTGTGTTTTATACGATTACGATGATTCTGCCACAGACTTATCTGAACGGTCGAAACGACTTTGGCAGGGCGCTTCCTCCCCCTAGGCTCAACACCAGATATGACACCGCAAGAAGATCAGATGTTCCTAATGAAAATCTAGAGGATCTCGCGGACATTGCCACCAAACAACTCAAGGCCGCCGTACCAAGGTTGTTGCCGCTGCCATTCTCAGGATATACTCTGTGTACGTTGGACCATTCTCGTACATGGCCTTTGGTCTTCTCCTCTTGTTGGTTCCCATGGGCCACGTCGCTGACTTGGACCACAGCCGACAAGCCATTTGGCTATTATGATGCTGGGCAGAATCGTCTTCCTTCTTTTCAGGATACGTTCTCGAATGTAATAGCTGCTGCAGACCGGCCTCCCAACCACCAGGACGAGCAACTTCAGAGATCTCACTCCAGCTACGAGACAACACGAGCGAGTCCTGGCCTCGAATATTCATGGCGCAGGAGCATCAGTAGCAGTCTCCCGACCTTATCCCCTCTTTCCACGGCCCATAGCTCTCCAGTCATCACTCCTGCCACACCACCAGCTCACCACAGCAACCAGAACAACAGTAGCAGCAACAGCAACAACAACAGCAACAGCAACAGTAACAGTAACAGCAACAACACCATCCACTCCATCCAAGGCCCGGCTGAAGTTCCGACCTCCCTGTCATCAACATGGAACGACGACCAAGCACGCCAGAAACAGCAGCATCTTGCCGCTCTCACCCGCTCACGACGACTGCCAACCCGGGCTGCACCATACAGCCTCGATCGCCCCCAGACCCGCAGGGCACCGCTGATGCAGCAGCCGATCCAAGACGGTGAGAGGAAGCGCCACTTCAACCAAAAGTACAAGAACCCAGACAAGCTCTTTATCCTGTACCACAAGGTCGACCTGAAGTGGGGGTGGCCCGCGATCCAGGCACGGCGGCTTCAGCTCTTGCCGGTCCTCCTGGGCAGCGACTACGACCGGGAGGTCGAGGAGGCCCGCCAGGTGGCTGGGCTGAACGGCATGTACTACCGGGAGAACGACCTCAACATGCCCGTGCTGACACCTGACGGGAGCGGCCTGGTCTTTGTCGAGCGGGACGGGCGGTGGTGGGAGCTCACACAGAGCCAAAAGTGCCGGAGTGGTGACAATAACAACAACAACAGCAGCAGCAGCAGCAGCAGCAACTGCAACAACAACAAGGTGGGCCGAAAGCCTGGCGCCGCTGAACAGAGGCCCAGGGGCATGGTGGAGAGGTACCCTGAGGAGGTGCTGCTGTACTGGGATGACCACGTGCGGTACTTCATTCCTGAAGAGAGGAGATACGAGGTTTACTCCAGGGCGAGGAGATACTGTACGTTCATTGAAACCAAGAAAGAAGAAGAAGAAAGACGAATGGAGAGGGGGAGGAAGAAAGAAAGAGAGAAGAAGGAACGCCTTTTTCCCTTATAAACCCCCCCCCCCCCCTCTTCAACCCAAAACAAACCAAGAACCAGACAACACCAAGAGAGAGAGAGGTAAACCGGGAAAGCTGACCAGCATCTTTTGCATCCATGTAGGTGAGATCCGGGCCGAGCAGAGGAGACAGCACGACGTCCCACAGTGGGCCCTCGACAACAAGGAAGAACGGGTGCTCGACCCAAAGAGACCTAGAAAGACAGCAGACGAAAGCCAGTCCGCCTTGAGAGGCAGGATGGCCAGAAGGGCGAGGCGTGTGTGAAAGAAAGAAGTGGAAAAAGCACCGTCCTTTTTCTTCTTTCTTTTCTCTTCTTCTGTCCTTTCCTTCCATGGTGGCCTCTTTTCTCTCCGTCTCTCTCCTTTTTACCTGCGCATCATCATCTCGTCGTTTTATCCATCCGTCCGTCCTCCACTCGCTTGAAAGAAAAAAAACCCCTTGTTGTTGTTATCGTTGTGGGAAGGAGGCATGCTTATAGGAGGAAGAAGAGAAGATTCTTTCTCATCCATTTGTCCCGACACACATATTGTCGGCGCTAGCGACCCATTTGTTTTGTCTTGTTCTTTGGATCGCTTAATACGTTAAAAAGATAATGATCGGTCGGGCCGGCTTTGGGCGGCGCATGAGAGAGAAGGAAGGGAGGGGAAGGGGGGCGGGGTGGTCATAGGATACTGAAAAAGGGGGTGAACAGAGGTGAGTGTACGCGAAAGTTGGGGATGGGTTGGGGGGGGGAGTTTCTTATTCCCAGGAAGAAAAGAAAATCAAGACAGACAAGCGAGGAAGAAAGAGAATGAAGAGAAAAAGAACCTCAAGGGATGAAATGCGGTGGTTGGCCTTGGTTAAGGGCCGAGTGTGCGTACTACTTATTCGCTCATTCGTCTGATTGAGACAGTTTATTGGTCTGCTTGTACAATGAATACCATGCACGATGCTTTTGTCGTGGCATCGTCCGTCTGCCAAATCAAAACCGGGTCCATTTTTGGTATGCGAAAAACGCTGAAAAACCACAGACGCTGTAGATGAATGTGTGTCTATGTATATGCTTGTTCGTGAACATCGTCAGTCGTCAATTCCTTGCCTCATGCTGTTATTGTTGTCGTTGTGTTTCGCTTCTTTTTTTCCTTTTCCCCATTTTCTCTGGTGCATGTCTCTCTATACACCCGCGTCAATCGCCAACAATACCATTCAATACCCCTCCGATAACCTCTCCCCCACCTCTCTTCTCTGTCTTCTTTTCTCACTCGACCTTTTCGGGCGCATGTGTCCACGTGCGGACTTTATTCATAGTCCGCCGCCGCATGGTGGCCATGATCTTGCTCTCCATGCCGTCGATCTGGCTTTCGAGGTCGACGTCTTCTTGCTTGTACCGTCTCTCGCGCGACCGGTCCCAGGCCCACCAGATGATGACGATGAAGATGGTTACGGGGATGGTGATGACAAAGTATATCCAGAAGGTGGAGTATACCTGGAATCTTCCATCTGGAAACGCCGTGATATATTAGCGATATAGGCCAAGAAAGGTTATTGACCAAAAAGAAGAAGAAGACAATGGGGGATGAAGTGTGGAAGAAGAGGGGATGATGGGTAGGGTGGGTTGGATGGTCAGTGTGTGACCACTCTCTCCCAATCCTACTGTGCTGTGCTGCGCTGGAATGGGACTTACTCTCTCCAGTGTTGAAAAAGACCATGCTGAAGATGGAAGCGAGCAGGGTGGCAGGCAGGAAGATGGCGCCGAGGAGGGATATGGTCTTCATGGAGGTGCTGTCTCGTTTGCTGGCGTGGGCCAGGCGGCGCTGGTCAGCGGCCATCTGGAGGTTGAGTTTTGACTCCTTCTGGGCGATGATGTTGTAGAGCTGTTAGAAAGGGCAGGTCAGCATGACAGATCGGTCAGTGTAGGCGATGAATGGGTCCTGGTGACGATAGTGGTAGTAAATGCAGTATAGTGAACCTTACCGCGCTCCTCTGAATGGCCAGCCTCTCCAGCGTCGTGTGAGCATAGTTCTCGATGCCGACCAGCTTGTTCCGGAAGAACTCCAACCTGCTCAGCATGCTTTTGTGACACCTGTTGACCTCCCGGAAGCCGTAGTCGTCCCGCACAATGACCTTTCCCCCGCCGCCGCCGCCCTTCTTTTTCTCCTCTTCCTCCTCACCCTCGCCCTCTCGCCCGCCCCCTCCAGTCCTGTCCTTCCTAACGCTCTTCGAGTTTCGGTGCGCGGGCAGCTTCTCCATGAACCGCGCCATGCCCTTCTCCATCTCTCTGATGATCTCCTGATAGGCCTGAGGCCGCTTCCACAAGACCTGGGAGTGACACTCAACGAGGTCGCGGTTGATCTGGTCGAGATCCATGACGGCGTCGCTGCCGACATAACCCTCGTCTTCGACGATCTCGTTGCGCATGCTGACGGCGTGCTCGAGGCGGCGCAGCCAGTCGCGGGCGTCGCGTTGCTTCTGGTCCGTCTTGGGTGAGAGGTCGTGGCTGAGGATAATCATGGGCAGCAGGAAAGGATGGGCGGCCTGGCGGGCGCAGGCGCGGAGGTGGGCGATGCTCTCGCTCATATCGCTGCTGTCGGTGCCCTTGACATAGCCCGAGGTGAGGCCGGTGGCGAGGTCATGGGAGAGCATGAGCTCCCAGCCGCGGGTTTTGCCCTTCTTGCGCACGTCGCTCTTGCGCATGATGATCTGCAGGTGACCCGGTCTGGTGCTCTCGCTATCATCGTCACCGTCGTCGTCCTTGTTCTCTTCGTTCACATCATCGTACCCGTCGCCTTCAGGAACGTGGGCGCACCAGAAGAATGGCCCCACGACGGAAGTGCCCTCGATAGCGCGGTAGGGCAGGTGCAGGGTACGAACCATGGACTCGTACTCGGCAGCCGTGAAGGAGATGTAGTTGGAGGTGAAGGTTTCAGGATGTTTGGCCTTGAGCTGGAGCCTGGGTTTAGGTGAGTGGATGTGGGTAAATCAAAGGAGTCCTCTCTATATGTGAGAGAGAAAGAGAGTTCCCATTCTCAGGGACGTGATGTTGTGGTGACGGCCAGGACTTACACTATCCGACAACCATTAAGGAGCTTCACGCCTGGGGGTAACTTTGGCGCCACGAACGCGCCCTACGTCGACGAGGACCCAAGTCAGCCAGATTGCTCTGTCCAATGAAAGTTACGTTTGTCTCTCGTCCCGACACAGCTTGATACGGGTTGTGAGAGTTTGTGAGAGACGAGACATACCCTCCGATGCAGAAAGTTTTCAAACTCGTCCATGGTCAAGGGATGCTCCTCAACCGAGTTGAAGGCCGAGTCCTATATTCCCCAAGTTAGCCACTGATCTCTTCCAGCAGACCCTCATTATGCCTTTGCACTATCAATACTACTCCCTTCTTCCTTGCCCTACATGACGCTCTCGAGATTGATTCATAAGGGGAAAACACACCGAATAGTTGAAGATCTCAAGGTAGCTCGTGGCCTCGGTGACATTCCTGCAGGCGCGGACATGGTCCTGAAAGAAGTAGTCGTCCATGCCGAGAGGGAGGCCGGTGGCGCCGGCAAGGTCATCGGTGTCGCCCGTGTCGGTGGTGGCCGTGTCGCTGTATTTGGCGAGGGCCTCCTTCCGGTCGGCCCAGTCTGTCCAGGACGGTCGGATACTCATCTGGGGCGGGTTGGCAAGGAAGAGAGAGCCGGGGTGGTCGGGGGTACAAGGGAGGGGGGTGTGTGTGTGCGCGCGCGTGCGTGTGGTCAAGGTGAAGGAGGATGATTAGTACAAGAGGAAGGAAAACTAGGCAAGACGAAAAGAAGCAGTAAAAGATCAAGTGTCAAATATCTTTTTGTGGGGACGATGAGAGCCCGTGGGGCCTGTCATGAGTTGTTGACAAGGAATGGAAGAGGGAAAAGGCAAGGAGGAGGAGAGAAGGATAGAAAACAGTGTAATCATCCGAAAGATGGTGGTCGAGATTCCTCTAAAAGATGATGTCGCATAAATGTCGGTCAAGCGATAGCTCAGGCGGCGGCGGCAACGGCCCCAGACGAGGCCACACGATGAGGCGAGAGGAGGGTTGAATAAGCGTTGCTTGTTATCATATGTGTGCGTGTGGATGCACTGCATGCGTGTGTGTCCAGTAATGCTGTGGGATGAACTGGATGAATGGCACGGTACGGATTGATGATTTGATGCACGTTGGCTGGCTGTCGTCCACATTCTTCATGTTCCTTCTTTCCCCCCCTTCTCGACCATAAACGAAGGGGATAAAAAAGCTTGGCTTGGCTTGGCTTGGCCTGCAGATAGATTATTAAGAGATAGAATGCCCCCGTATTATGGTAGATCATCGCGGGGCGTTGGACAATCTGCCCGCCGCCACCAAGTGTGTAGTGGTGGTAGCCTGCAGCACGCAAAAGGAGGGGGAAGGGGGGAGCCGCAAGCTGCTGTAGTTGGATGTGCAAGGTCGTCCGTCCCTCCGTCAAGTCAGTCAGCCATCAGAGCAAGGGCGGCGGAGAAGACAGGGTCTAGAACCCAGCCATCAAAAATGTTATATGTGGTTCCTTCCCACTCTTCATGGTCAGGTAAGGAAAGATAGGGAAGGAACGACAAGCAAAAGTAAGAAAGGGAAAAAAAGAAGAAAGATATACTCGCCTGCCCACCTGATTGGTCAGAGATCCTAGAGAGAGGGGTTTAGAATATTCAATTCAAATTCAATTGCAATCGAATCCACCTTTGATCTGGCTGTGCTGGACCGTACTGTATGTACAGCATAGTTAGCAGTACCTACACACGGTACTTCTTTTCATTATCGGTGGCCGGTAGCGAATATTAGTGCGGCGGGGGGTTCGAGGAAGGACTTGCTCTTTACATCTGTCTTTTTTGCTATCCCCATCCCCTCCCCCATGTACTTGCAGGGTTCAAAGCCTAAAAAGATGGCCACTGCTTGCCATGGCGGTCCGCTGACGGGTCGAACAGCAAAACATGCAGTAGTTTCCAACTTGGATCCCCGAAAGCCCGCAGCACAAGCTTCTACCATGATACAGTAAATACCCTAGCATCACTCAACCAAACTCCCCCTCCGCCCTTTTCTCTCTTCCCACGATCGATCTTCAAGGAAGGCTGACTGGTTCGATCCGAGGTAAGTCGGTGAAGATGGACGACGAAAGCAAAGGTATGCCTTTCTTGCCCCCGCCCCCCTTGTTCAGGTCATACAGACCTCAAAAAACGGCTGGCGCGTACGGCTTGTCCCGCCCACCCGTTTATCGTATACTGTCAAGACCTGGGGGTCGTGTTGCAAGCATCTATCTACTAAGAAGAAGGGCCATTTTTGAAAGAGAGAACGAACATCAAACTCAAATCCACACCCACCCACACAGAGAGAGAGAGAGAGAGAGAGAGAGAAAGGGCAGAGGAAAATCCACCCGAGCCCAGCACTGCTCCTTCTTTCCCTCCCTTACCAAGCAGCAGTGCCCCGCCCCTCCCCTCCACACCACTACCACTGCCATCAGCAGGGCTAGCATGGCACTGAGTGCGGGGTGATCCTTGCGGCTCAACTTCTCTCCACTACTTGGGGAAATCGCATAGTAACCCTGGCGTCACCCAGGTACATACATACAGCACTTGAGTGATACGCAGGCAGATAGTACTATAGTAGATGCGTGTGGTGCCTGCATAGTCATAGCGTAACCTCCTTCCCTGTTCTTTTCTTGTCCTTCCCTTTTTCTCTCTCTCGGGGGGTTAGGAAGGGCAGAATGATTTCGCAGCCTCATGTCAACTCCGCTCCTTCTGTCGATTACAAGAAAGTTCTCTCTTCCACTCCCCGAGATTTGCCGCCCTCGACCCTCGAGCAATAAAGAGCCCAAGCAGGATGAGCCTCCCTTCTGCCACTCCTCAACGGTGAGCAGTGGTCCGCCGGGGGTTGTAGGCGGATTATTAAACTCACAACGGCATCTCCGAAACATCCCTCTCTCCCCCTGTCCTGCTCCCATTACCTGTCTCTACGACAGTGGCGAATGAAGACGGGACAGCCAGATAGGGTGGGTAGCACAGATGTCCAAAAAGTCTTTGAATGTAATAAGCTGCTGCTGCTCATAATGAGGCTGGCTCTCTCGTTTCCCCCCCCTCCCATTTCCGCCTGTGTATGCCTGCTATCCGGTGCGATGCTTCTGCTGCCGCGTATAGGGCTGATCAGGTTGATCATGTCTGTATAAGACGTGTCCATGGTGAAACGTAGGTAATGTAGAAGATAATGATACTTCCTCTCTCTCTCTGTCTCTCTTCCTCTCTTCCGCGTACCCAAAATATCCCCTGCTTACTCCTTCCCGCGGCGCACTTTCTTTCTTTCTTTTTGTTGTATGCCTTGCAGCGTCTTCAGGGCATTCGACCAAAAACACCCTTCACTCATTTCCATCTTTGCACCTGCAGGCTGTGAGGACCCGGAAAAAACTGGAATAAAAGACGGCCAAAGAAAGAGAAGAAAAAAAGGAGAACTCCCACAGGAAGAAGAGGTTCGCATTGCCAGCTGCAACGTATAAACACTAGGTCTTCTCGCACAGGCTGCGCACACTACTTGAGACAGTCCTCCTAGTACTGCTACACAGCCACCCTGTTGTTGTCAGATCTTGTTTCTCGTAGATCCCAGGGCGTTCGTCGTTGTCGTCCATCCGCACGAGGGCTAGAAGTCGGGAAAGAGGGATCCGTATCTGTATAATAGTGTTAACTCAGCCCAGCCCAGCCCAACCCAGCCCAGCCGGGAGGGTTGCACATCTGGATTGGGACTTACTCGTCATTGCCCCCTGCGCCATATCTCTCTGGGTCCTCGGGATACCTGTCAAACTGGCTGGCATCGCCGGCACCGGCCTTGACTGGTGGCGTATACGGGGCATCGATATCTTTCCTGGCGAGACGGTCCCATGTAACCTCGGCAAACCAGGCATGTTGCTTCACATCCTTGGGGCCGCCGTACAGGTTGCCCAGCCTCTTCGTCAGGTCCGCCGTGATCAGCCGCTCCAGCAGGTCCTGGGCGTCGGGGTTGATATACGCCGGATACTTGACCTTGCCGCGCAAGATATTTTCGTAAATCTTCATGGGTGAGCCGCTATCCCAGAACGGCGTGTATCCACACAGCATCTCGTATATCAGAATTCCTAGTGACCACCTGCAGCTCGTCCGTCAGTATTTCTCTCCGTGTCTCTCTATTCTATGCTACTCCCTGCTCCGATGGGGGTGGATTGAGGGGTCGCATACCAGTCCACCGACTTATTGTACCCCTTATTCGATACGACCTCTGGTGCCAGGTAGTCAGGTGTACCGCAAAGTGTCCATGTCTTGTCTGGTACTCTTTTCGCAAAGCCAAAGTCCGTGATCTTGAGGTGGCCGTGCCGGTCAAGCAGCAGATTTTCCGGCTTGAGGTCTCGATATATAATATTCCGTTCGTGTAGGTACTCGAGAGCCAGGGTCACCTCGGCGGCGTAGAATTTGGCGACCGGATTTGGAAAGCGCTGGGAAGTCAATTGCCGTGTCAGCGGAGGGTAGCCATTCGATTTTGGGAATGGGAGAAGAAGACCAAAAAAGGATATAATCAAATGGGAAGACATACACCGGATTTCCTTAGTAGTGAGAACAGCTCGCCGCCCTCGACAAAGTCCATGACCATGTAAAGATTCCTCGAGTCCTGGAAGGTCCCCCATAGCGTGATCAGGAATGGGTGCTTGACCTCGCCTAGCATCTTCCGCTCGTCATTGGTGTGCTCGACCTGCTTCATCTTGACAACCTGTGCCTTCTTCAGCACCTTGACGGCGTAGAACCTCTGGTTGTGCCTCGACTGGACGAGATGTACCCTGCCGAAGCTACCGGTCCCGAGGGTCCTTAGGATCTCGAAGTCGGCCAGCGAGTATTTGCCTTTTGTTTGCCTAGCCTGCTGCTGCACCACAGGCTGTTGCGCCTGTGGCGTCTGGGCAGGCGTGGGTTGTTGTTGCATGTTGGAGATCTGCTGTTGCTGTTGGAGCTGTTGTTGTTGGGGCTGCTGCTGCTGGAGGCTGGCACCGGGAGCTGTTCCGCCGTTTGCAGGCGGCGCAGGGAATTGGGCGGGTTGGTTTAAAGGCTGTTGTTGTACTTGTTGTGCTGCAGGAATACTCTGTTGTTGCTGCTGCTGCTGTTGGGCAGCACCGTCGTGCTGGGGGTGAATTAGGTTGGCGATGCTCGGGAGCACACCCGGGGCGGCTGGGATCTGTTGTGGGTCGGTGCCCGGGGACGGAGAGTGTGCAGGAGGTGCATAAGGGGCGGCCAGGTGTGCAGTGGCAGGATTCATGGCCGCCTTCTCGCCCTCGGACGGCCTCGGGGCCGGTGCGACCTTCTGTTGCTGCTGCTGCTGCTGCTGCTGCTGGTCGCCAAAGGGCTGGACGGCAGGGGAGCTGAGGTTAGGCGTATGGTCGAAGCTCCTCGCTGTGTTGGTAGGCGTGACTGGGCTCGTGGGCTGGCTGGTCGAGCTGTTGGGATCACCGTCCCTCGTCCGTTTCTTCTTGAGAAAACCGAGGCTAGGCATGAAGACGTTGCGATTGGGACGGGGGTGGAAGCACGAGAAGAGCAACCGGGGCTCGTTCGACCGGGGCCCAAAGTAGAGTGGGTGGGAAAAGGGGAGAAGGGGGGGGGGCGGCACGGAGTGCACGGCGGGGCGTCTGGGCAGGGACGAGGAGGATCGGAATGCGGCAGTCGTCAGCGTTATTCCCTGCTTGGCCGTTGCCGTCTATAGCACCTGAGCTGCGCGATCGTGTCGTCGTGTGTCTCCCTCTCTCTTATTCTCTCACTCTTAAACCTGCTCGGTCAGTCTCTCTTTCTTTCTCTCACACCCTCGCTCTTTCTCTCTCCTTCGCCGCCTCTCTTTTCCTCTTTCCCACACCAAAATTGACGTGGTTATGAAATAAGAGAGACAGATAGACGGAAAGGAGGAAGGCGTGTTCTGTGAGCTGCAAGAGCCCGAAGAGGAAGAATACAGAAAGCTTGCTCGACTGAGCTCCTTGGCTATGGCCCCGAGAGGCAGGTCGAAAGGAGGGCAAGGAGGGCAGTGGAACCCGGTTTGGCTTCCGACCTGTCGTGAGCGGAAGTTGCGTAGCTTAGCTGCTTGTCGAATTGATGTACTGCAAGAAAAAAAAGACAGTTCGACCATGGACAGGGAAACGATCTTTGTCTGAGCTTTTGGATCTGGTCTGGTCGGATTGGAATCTTCTGGTGACTCGCATATATGTGTGGGGGTGTAAGGTGAGTGTGCCGTATGGGTGAGTGGCTGGCTGAGAAGAGTATGTTTCTGTGTCTGTGTGCGTCCCTTGTCACGAACGAGGATTCCTAAGGCAATCTGCAGGTGGATACATATAAGATCTTCTCTCCTTTCCTCTTCACCTCCTTAAAGAAGTGACCCTCAGAAAAAGAAGGAAAAGAGAGAGAGAGAGGACCAGGGGTCGGAGTCAGAGGCGAAGGGGGGCCAGCGCCGGCGCCTGCGTCCAAGGTCGGGGATAGTTGAAGGAGCAGAGCGGTTGTCTGGCACTTCTCAGGGTTGAGTAAACCCAGTCAGTGCAAGGACAGAAGAAGCTTGCACCACTGTGGTAGGGAGATGCAAGCCCGTACCAGTTCTTTGGTTGGTACACAAAGGCAAGCAAAGGAACACACGACGGGCCCAATTGGTCGCAGACCCGATGAGAGAAAGATCTGGCCAGAGGAGGGTGGACAGACTGCTCTGGACCTGTTTGCTGCAGGACGATGGCGAGCGACTTTTGAGGAGCGGACCACGGCGGGTGGGACGATGGAATGAGGATGTGTGTATAAAGGGGGTCCAGGCCTTTTCCTAGGCTCTCTGTGGCAGAAAGAAAGAGAGCAGCCTACTTGAGGACTGAGGACAGCGGAGTATAATGAACTGGCGACAGAGCTGGGACGGGATAGGTATTTTACTGGTCCGCAGAGGAGGCCAATCGCGTCAAAGCTGTCGCCGGATTAGGACAGCTGAGGAGGACTGGGATCGAGTCGAGATTATTCGGTGTCCGGGAAAATATTGGATCACCACTGCAGGCCCAGAAGAAGAAGAAAGCAGAAGAAGAAGAAAAAATAACATACAGGCGTGCAGCTCTCTCAACAACAGGTTTGGGACTCGGACGCAGTACGACGTGCTGTACAGCTGGAGCAGAAGAAATGGCTCGAGGGGGGGGTGTCCTGCTTGAGAGTGGCACCGGCAGCAAGAGAAAGCTGCCTAGGTTGAGAGCTGCAGCTGCGGGCTGGGAACTGGAATTGGCGCGCCCCTCTGCTGCGGACGGGGTGTGTGTGTGCGGTGAGGAACAAAGGCGGGGATAGCTGTGGAGTTGCTGGAGAAGCAGGGTGGGTTGCCAGGATGGAGGGGGCTAATGCTTAACAGATGGTTGCAGCAGGAGGAGTAGGAGAGGCAACTTTGGAGAGGATTGGAGGGATTTTCGGTTTTTACCGTCAGACACAGCAGGAGTCGACAACAGACTCTAAGGGAGCCCAAAGAGAAGGGGGGGGGGGAAGAGGAAGAACAGAGAAAGGGACGAAAAGAGGGAAGAGAAGGAAGAAGAAAAAAAGGAAGAGGAGAAGGAAATGGTATAATGTGGACCCTAGTGCGATGTATGAGCTGAGTCTCGTTCCAAGACAAGACGATACCTCCACAACAAACAAATGTGGCTTATTGACGGCAGACGAAAGCAAATTCCTGAAGGGTCAGTCGAGGAAGAGAGATGGAGGGAGGTGGTTGTTGGGGGGGGGGGGGTTGTTGCGATGGAGCCAGGCTGCTTTCAGACGAGAGGGACACATGCCAAATGATGAGATAGATCTCTCAAGAGGGAAGCGGGTAGTAAGGGAGGGAGATGGGGAAGAACAAAAAAAAACACATCGGAAAGCAGGTTTCTCCCTCGTCGCTCACAGGGATATTTTCTCCGTCAAAGGAAAGGTCTCGATGCCTCCTCTCCTCAAACTTTGCTCCTCGGATGCTCTCACATGTCTTGGTGGTTAGTGAGTGGCGCCATTGGACTGGGAGTAGTACTACTGCGTGCGGTAAATCTTGTGTGTGCGTACTATGTGCGCAGCAGTCGGTCACCAGCTACTATATGTGGTATGTACTATTGTACCATGGCAGTTTTCCTGGCGACGACCATTTGTTTCCTTCTCCTTCTCCTTTTCTTTTCTTCTTTCTTGCCTCAATCCTCAGCCGCTAGTGAGTCTACTGTCTCTCTTTTCTGTTCACTTGTTTCTGCACATGTCTCTGTCATCCCCGACGGCGGCGCTCATCGTAGATGGATAGATGGGGGGGGGGGGGTTTACTTCTTCGTCAGCCCCCAAGGTACGCCTTGTCTGAGGGGGGCCGTTTGGAGCTGTTGGCTAAGTCGTTGTACTATACCACGTGCATAGGAAAGCAGGAAGGTATGGCATGGCGGGCAGCCGACTGACTATTCAATACTAGCGCCTAGCCATGATCGGACTTGGAGAGTTAGTAGTGTCCAGATGTACTCCGGGTGCAGCAGCTCAAATCTTGACCTGGGACGCTGCAGCGGGGGTCAGTAAGAACTGCCACTGCGAAACAATATAACCAAAAAGGGGCTGCAGAGAGCGGGAAGAAGGGAAGCAGCAAGCGAATAGTATTTCAAATTTCAAATGAATTACTTAAAGAGAGACTGACACCCGTTCCAGTGTGACGGGAATTCTTGGGGGTCTTGAATTCTCATCCGAAATGCCACGTACACCCTACGTCGAGAAAGGGCAATATCCCGCACTGCAGAACAAACATATAGCATTATTATGCTGCTGCTGCTGCTGTTTCTGCTTATGTTATCATCTGGCAGACTAACAGCACATGAAACATATGTATGTATAAGGTGGCGTGCCTGACTTTCGTCCTTCTTCAGAGGGGCAGAAGCTGGACTACTTCTCAAGTCTGCTTGGTTCTGCACCTGACATCAAGCCTTGAGTTGGGCACGCACGTCAATCGGTATATACATATATATGTACTTTTTTGATTTTTGATCTGATCTTCTCCCTGAACTCCCAGGACCTGTGCAGAGAGAAAAAAGAAAACAGAGAGAAAGAAAAAGGCGAATGAATCCCCCTTCGGCACAATTGGAATGCTTTCTTCCGATCGTCACAGTCATTCATTTCCCAACACATCCATCGTTGAACCCTTCCCTGTTCCACCAAGATGCCGGCCAAAGCCACCCACCCACTACGCCTCCTGTGTTCCCGTTCCCCGCTCCTCTTTCAGAAACGACTTCGCCGCGCGGTGTTGGCACGCCACGCAGTATAGCCCACGTAGGAACCGCCGGCCGCGAGGATGAACAGGACGATCTTGCCAAAGAACCAAAGCCAGCTGCCGCCCTTCTTCCTGGGGCTGGGCCTCTTCCTCCTGCTGCTCCCGGGGGTGGACGATGGGTTCGACTGGTACAGGTTCTTGGCGCTGATGGAGACGATGTCGTGGTTGTCGCTCAGCTCGCCCGTCTCAGAGCTGAAGCCCAGGTACGCCACGTTGGGGATGGCCGGGGGCTGGAAGGTCTCAAAGCACAGGATCCAGTCGCCGTCCTTCTTGTACTGCAGCTCCAGCCGGAGCTCCTTGTCCTGGAAGTACGTCAGGCGGAACTTGCTCGGCACGGACGAGTGCCGAATGCCCCGGGCCGAGCACCCCGCAAACTCCTGCTGCTTGCCGTCCGTGTTCTTGTCGTACGAGGTCTGGCCGTCGCCGACCATCGCCATCACGTAGGGGAACACGGTGCCAGGTCGGTTGTTCTTGTACGTGTCGAAGAAGATGCCCAGCCCCTCGAAGTTGTCCACGCTGCCAAACACGGGGCCCGGTTGCGCGCGCGTCTTGGTGAGCCACATGGCGAAGCCGTCACCAAAGAGGTTGCCCTTGCCGTGGATCTTGAATTCGACCTCGATCTCCCAGTTCGTCGCGGTCAGCGGGACCTTGGACCACAGCCAGCCCATCTGCGAGGGCTGGTCGGAGGTGAGCCGAATGTATCTGCCCCAGAGAAAAAGAGAGACAAATGTTAGACACTGGGCTTCCGGAGGACAATGCGAAACCAACGTCGATCATCTGAGATCGTCAATCAGTATTATACGTACGCGTCCGTCCTCACCACTGCATCACCTCCAAAGTCATACCAGCGACTTTGCATGTCAGAGTCGAGGTAAGGCTAGCATAGAAAAAATTGTCAGGAATGTCAGCATGTTGACTGTCGCGTGAGGAGCTGTCGTTGTGGTCTCGGGGTTCCAACCTGTTGCAGGGTGTGGGTTCGCAGCTGAAGGAAAATGATTTGTTAGCTATGCAATCACAATGTACTTCTCCCAACCCAAGGAAAATAAAAAGGGTGGTGACGAACCCCTATGCTCTTGATTGTACTCCCACTATCATCTTGCTTATCCTGCTTGGTGGCTCCAAGAGCAAGTGTTGCCAGGCACAAGGCCGACAACCACGCACTGAACCACATTGTCCCCAGATGCGATGACACCAGAATTGAAGACCAAAGGGAGAACAGACAAAGAAAGGGGGAAAACCAAGAGTGCAGTCAGTATTGATGACCAGCAAAACAGAAAGGAGAGGTGGTCGGCAGTTCGCCGCAAGAGGAGAGTTTGTCCAAGGTATGAGAGGTGGAAGTGGAAGTCAGATGTCCAATCGTCGACCTGCTTGCTGCTGGACCTGGTGAACCGCTAGCTGGCCTCTTTTCTTGTAGCAGGTGTTTGGGGTAGGGGTTCTCTGCGGGAGCTTGTGGATTGCCTGCCGCTGGCGGGCCGAAGACTGAGTTCTGGCCCCCCCGGGCTCTGCTGGGGTCTGGAGCTACCCCTGCAGCACCTCACCTGTGAGAGGCTCTCTTGTGGAATATATCGAGGACAGGGATTGCCTGCTCCCCAAGGTGAGGGTCTGGGCAGAGCAGCACCGCCACAGGCAAGGCTCTGGATTTTCTGGAAAGCGATCATCATCATCTTCAGCCTTTTTCCCCCCCATGTAAAACCAATCCCCTTCAAAAGACCCCCCCCCTCTCTCCAACCAGACAATCCTTCCTCCACCATGGATTCCACCAGCATGCTCAAGGAGGCGGTCATGCGCCAGGTCCAGCTCGAATCGAACACGGCCAATGTGCGCATACTGATGGAGGTAAGTCCACATACAGTGTCCCGCGCGCTCTACGTCCCGCTTGCTGTTCTGCGCCGGCTGATCCGAGAAACTGTAGAAAATGAACGAGAACTGCTTTGAGAGATGCGTCACTAAGCCCGGATCCTCGCTATCGAGCGGCGAGCAGACATGCTTCACCAGCTGCATGGAGAAGTACATGTCGGCCTGGAACCAAGTAAACTCGGCATACATTCAGAGGATAAAACGGGAGCAAGCATCGCGCTGAAAATCCACACGCTGTCCGACAAGTCGACCACGATATACGATGGAGATTAGGATGGAAATGGTAAACAGGAGGAGGAGGATATTATGATCTGTTTCACGGTCATGGCTTGACTGCGTGTGGAATCTGTAGGCAGGCGGGGGACACCATATGGCGTATAGGGTCGGATAAATATCTCCAATCTGTTGAGGTCCTTTTCTGGAGGGACTCGGGTATCAAAATCTAATTTCATGGTACATCCTCGCTGTTCTTTTTTGCCTCCTCCGCTGCCCTCTTGCGAGCGAGGTATCTCTCCTTGGCGCTCGAGATGTCTGTGGCCGTCTTTTGTGACTTGGACGCCTGCTCGATCTTCTTCCTCTCCTCCTCCTCCTCCTCGCGCGCCCTCTTGAGGGACTCTTCCAGCTGTGCCTCCAGCATCCGCGTCTGCCTCTCGCGCATGGCCTGCTTGCCCCCAGAGCCAAAGTGGCCCTTGGTCTGGTCGCGTGGTCTCGTGCCCGAGGACGATCGGCCCGCCTCCTTGGGCTCCTCTGTCTTCTTTTTCGCGCCCAGGTTCAGCCCACCTCGCAGCAGCTCCCGCTTGTCGACGACCTCGCCCTCCTCGTTGACCACAACCTTCCCGCCCTTGGCGTTGATCTCCCTCGCCATATCGGTCTCGGTCTTTTCCTTGTCGTCTTCCTCCGCCACCAGGGGCCCACCGCCCTTCGCCGCCTCGGCCGCCAGTTTCTCCATGTCCGCCCGCCTCGCGTCGTCCCGCTCGAGCAGCTCCTTGTGGAACCCCGTCATGCCACCAAACTTATTCTTCTTGCGCTCGTCCTCCTCGCGCCTCCTCTCGTCCTCCTCGGCCTTCTTGTCCTCCTCCTGCTTCCGCTTGTACGCCTCCGTGACAAACATCTCCTTGTCCGCAAACTCGTCGCCCTCCGCCTCCCGCTCGCGCTGGATCTTCTTGAGCTCTGCGACGCCCCGGTCCCGCTCGCGCTGCTCCGCCGCCTTGGTGACGTCCGCCATGTAGCGCGACTTGCGCTGGGCGCTCTCCTTCTTCACCTCGGCCTCGCGCTGTCTCTCGGCGGCCTTGAGGCTGTCGTAGGCGGCATCGTAGTCGTACACGGACGGGTCGAGGGACTGTGCGGCCTCGGCATACTTGCGCGATGTGAGCGCCGAGGACAGGTCGCCGAACTGGCGGCTGGCGTCGGACTTGGACTTGAGCTTTGGCGGCTCGAGGGGGGTCTTGCCGTGCTTCCTCCTGGATGTGCCGGCAGCTGTGTCTGTGCCTGTTGTTGCTGGGGCTGTACCGAAGCCGTCGAGTTCTGTGATGGCCACTTCGTCCTTGGGACGGCGGCCCTGCGCCTCATCGTCTGAATCGTCGTCGCCCCCGCCGCCAAATGCTACTTTTCGTCTCGGAGGCTGTGGTGCTCTGGCTGAGGCTGGTTTCTTTGCATTCAGGCTGAGCCCGAAGGATAGGCCAGGCTTGCTCATGGTGCGTTTATTTTGGCGCGTTGTGAAAGCGATGTGGAAGAGCTCAGACAGGAAAGCACTCTCTTGTGTTCAAAGATGGCAGCCTCAGCTCTGACGTTGTGGAAAAGGGGGGGGGGGGCGGCAGGAACACGCACACCAGCCATAGTGCCCCACCACTAGAGGGTTACTATGGATTGGACCCCCTGTCATACGTAGGCCAAGTCTGCATTGATCAAGTGTAGGGGAGTTGCTCAGTGTTGTGCTATAATAATAGCACTAAGGTACTCAAGTGTGTACAACTCATTATCCTTCTTGAATGAATTCCTCCCACCTTCACTTGAGCTACATAGCTTCAAGAAGGTACGCATATCCTCTTGCCTCCAAGATACTAATCATAAATTGTCAGATGAATTTGCCCAGCCAGCGAGCCACGGTTTTATAGCCCCGCTCAAACTCCCTCCTGTTCAATTCGTCGTCCAGGTTGGCCCTCGCACCCATCCAGCCGTGGAACATCGGAGGGCCGAACGTCTCGACATATCCAACCCTGGGCGGCGTCTCCACGATCTGCTTCACCTTTTCTACCGTCTCTGCGTCCTCGCCTGGGGAGGCGAGGCAGATGTAAGGAACATTCATGGCCTTGGTATCCTCGATGTCAAGGCCGCTTGATCGGAGGAGAACTCGTTAGCATCCACGTCTAACACGCTCTCTACCACCAATTATCTTCTTCTTCTCCTCCTTCTTCCCCATACCCATTAGTTGTTGACTCACCCAGGATGCGCCGTCCAGGCAACCTCGAACCCCCTCCCCTTCCCCTCGTTCCCCTCTCCACAGACCTTCGCGGCAACCTTTCCTCCCCAGCACAGACCCCCGACGGCGACATGACGCTCGACGGCAGGGTTCTTCTCCCCGACCGCGGCGCGTACCCGCAAGAGGTTCTCTACAGCAGTGTTGACGTTTCCCGGCCCGGAACGGAACTGCTGTATCTGCTGCTGCTTCTCGGGCGTGTCGGCGGGGATCCAGTCCTGCTGCACGTACTTGCCCTCGAGGAGATCCGGGAGGACGACCAGTGTGTGGCCCATGTGATCGGCGAGCCGGTCTGCGCCCTGAATGGTCTGCGAGGCGAAACCAAAGACGTCGTAGATCTCTATGACAATGCGCGTCGCATCTGCTGGGCCCGTGACGTCTTAAAAGAGGAGGGAGAAGAGAAAAGAGAGAATGGGAGAGTCAACGTTTTCTGTCATGAAAAAAAGTTGGGAGGGAGGGGTGTATTTTCTTTTTTCTTGCTCAAGCAAGACAAGGGCTCTCTGCGGAAAGGTAAAGTAAACTTACAAGTCTTGAACCCGGCGATGGTCTCATATCTGCCCTTCTCGCTGTACTGGGACGACACAGGAGGGATCTCCTCACAGTCCTTGCACGACATCGTGAATATGTTTTCTCACGGTGGATTGACGAGAAATATGTACGGCTCAACTTCCCTTCACATGTTTCACTAGAGACAAAGAACGGATGGGTTTTTATCTGCGTGGTGGTCTACATGGCCCCCTTCCAATATGGCACAAGTCGGGCTGCAAGCTTAGCCGAGCACGGTACCGAAAGGCCCCAGCTGCTCTGCCGCTTCGGCGCCGGTGATTTTGGCGATAACATTGCTGATAGTTCACCTATAAATGTCCACAATGAAGACGGGCAATCATGATTCATGCTATAAGACCTGGGTGTAGAGCGTATTTGGCTTGCATGATAGGCGAGACTCGAGTGTATCTAGAGATAGCATGAAGAGATCTACAGTAAGAAGCGTAAGACCGTCATAGATAACCATCACCACCTTGGAAGTAAACAACCTTGCTGTCTCGAGATGTAGAGATTTTCCTTTTCCCTTACCTCCCCCCGTTTTTTTTCTTCTTTCTCTCCTTGCCCATTCCTTGATGTACTTACTATACGTATGATGAATATAGCATGATCAGAAGAAATATCGAGAACGCCAACGCAATGCCAATCTTGATCTATATGCATACAACCCCTTTTTGGAAGTAGAGGGGGAAAAGGGAGAAAAATGGGTATGCACAACGCCGTAAACGACCATACAACAAGGTGACACCTATCCCTAGTACTACTCTCCCCACTACACCAGCGCCTGTCCCATGAACATGCTCTCCTTGACCTCAGAGACGATATCCCTCCTGTCGTCCTTGCCCATGATCACGATGCCCCTGCCGCGGCGACCCATACGACCGGCCCTGCCCAGCCGGTGGATGAAGTCGATGGTGGTGTGCGGGACGTCGTACAGCACCACATGGCGCACGCCCAGGGTGTCAATACCCCTCGACGCCAGGTCCGTGGCGACGATGACCTTTGTGTTCTCCAGCGCGCGCTTCCCGCGCACGGGGCTCTTGCGGTCGATGGCCTCAATCTCGTGGCGGCGCAGGGGCTCGGCGGACATGAAGGTGGCCAGCATCTCGCTCTGGCGCTGCTCGGGCGTGTCCCTGTGGAGGGCGACGGCGTCCACGCCCTTGGACACCAGGAAGTCGGCGACTTCCTGCGTCTTCTCGCGCTCGTTGACAAAGACCATGATGCGCTTGACGTCGATCTCGCCGGGCACCGCGCCCTCGTGCGCCGAGGCGTCGCGGCCGATGGACCAGATGGCGTCGGCGCACGCCAGGTTCTTGTTGTTGCGGTACGGGTCCTTGGACGCGTCGATGACGCCCAGCTGCACGCGCCGCGGGATGGCGTGCAGGTTGGGGGTGGTGATGCGCTTCATGGCGGGGAACTTGGTGGCCATGTAGCTGTCGAGCCGGCGCGGGATGGTGGCCGAGCAGAGGATGAGCTGTCGGAGGGACGGCATGCAGCGGTCCATGATGCTGGTCGTGACGGGGCTGAAGCTGCGGTCGAACAGGGAGTCCGCCTCGTCGACGATGAGGTGGGACACCCGGGAGAGGACGTTGGGGTCAGACTCGGCCATGGACGCCAGGAGGTGCGGCGTCGCGACGACCACATCCACACCCTTGGGGTCGTAGATCCGGCGCTCGATGATCATGGCGTCGAAGTTGGCCGAGAGCTTCTCCGACTTGAACTTGACGTAGTACGAGAGCTTCTTGGCCACGGCACCCACCTGGTCCACCAGCTCTGCGGTGGGCACCAGGATGATGACCCGCGGCCGGGCGGTTGTGGGGTGCGGCTCCATGACGGACCTGCCCTTGAACTTGGGGTCAGCCCGTAGAGCCTTCTCCTCGGCAAAGCGCTTGTTGTAGCTCTGGATGTCCTCATCCTCCGCCTCGGCCACCTTCAAGGCGTTCACTGAGGGCAGCAGATAGGCCAGCGTCTTGCCCGAGCCCGTCTCCGCAGCCAGGAGGAACTCCTCCCTAGCCCCTCGCCTCGGCGCTCTCGCCCTGGCGCTCCGCCTGTTGGCTCCAATATTCTGCCCCAGCAGTGCCGGGATGGCCAGTCGCTGCACAGGCGTGGGCTTGATATCGTTCTTGTCCTTGAACACGTCGAGCAGCACCGCCTCCTGGACCGACGGCAGCAGGTCAAAGTTCTCAAAGCTCTCGACCTCCCGCACGCGGTCCTTGAGCGTCATCCTCTGCCCGTAGCTGATAGTCTTGAGGGCGCGGTGCATGCGCAGGGCCTTGAACCTGGACTTTATGGTCGGTTTCTTTTGGTCCTCTCCTCTCCTGTTGCTGCTGTTGCCGCTGTCGGTTCTATCACCGCCGTCCTTGCTGCGCACGCGCGACTGGGCTATGCGGCGCATGGGGTCGATGTTGGCCACCGTCCTGTTCATGCCCGCAAAGGGCCCATCTACCGCCCTCCGCCGTGGCTTCCTGTCGCCCGAGTCGTCTTGTCGAGAGGAGGCTGGCTGTGCGACGCGGTCGGACAACACCATGCGCGAGGGTTTCTGTCGGTATGTTGAGGCGAGCCGGCTGGCGGCGGCGGCCCATGGCTGTCGTAGCGGCCTGGGCACGGCGGACGAGCTGCTTGGGTCAAGAGTAAGCCTGCAGAATGGACATATCGAGTCCAGCACAGGCCTTCGGAGCATGACTGCGAATAACAGCGAGGTATAGAGAGAAGACAGAAAGCGCAGGGCTGGGCTTGCCTTATTGGTGGTGAAGGAGCGTGGTGGTGCAGACGGTCGAGATGGGCGAGAATATCGCCAGCTTGAAATTTTTGGATGTATCTTGCATAGCACACCAGTAGACGGCGCAAAACTAACGGACCCCTGCCGCGCTGGCGTGTCATTGACAGGGGCCCCCCCTCACTCGAGTCGGGACGAACCGAGGAACGAACAAGAGCCTTTGCTTCAGAGACAAATAGATGCACTATCTTGTACATAGTGCATAGTACATTGTACATGGTAGGGTATGTCTGCAAGGCTTTCCTGCCCTGCACGACAGGTTCAATAGGTGAAGCAAAACAGGGGATAGTCATATCTTTGCCATTGGCTCTCCTCTCATGAAGACAATCACCCTGAATAAGAGGCCAGCTTCCTACACCATCCACTATCAAGATGTCAGCCCTAATACATAAACCCTCAATACACAATAATCCACTTCATACTTTCCCTCGTATATATATATATATATGTATATGTCTGTGTGTATGTATGCAGGCATGCTACGTTCCCAAATCCTCATTCGTCGCTAGTTAACATCCAATGCAAGATGGCCCAGACCCTCGAAGCCGGACGCTTCTTACCCATCTTTCGACCGTCGCCCCGTCACCACTGACAAGGTGCTGCTGCTCGCATTTACTTTCCCTTGCCATCACAGGGAGCACCCCACGTCCCAAGTACGATCCGATGGGTAAAAGTCATTGTCGCTTTCCAGATGCCCCTTTGTAACACTCTTTTGTGTGTGTGTGTGTGTCCCTCATGCGTTTCTAAGGTGTGACGATGAGGTCAACCGCGTCTCGCGGCCTGAATTGTACTGAGAATCACCCTTCCGTCTTTACACAGACCTTTGCGCCTTTCTATGCTCTCCTTTCGGTAATCTTGGGGAATCTGCACAAGAAAATAAAATGCATAGTACCGACCTCCCAACGGCTTTGGATCAGTAAAACACCTCGTGTTGTGTGCAATGCTCACAGTCTCTAACAGCGCGAGCCTGGTCTCCTCGCCATTCTTTATGCTCGCCCGAATCGATCCTCCTCTTGGTGTGCTCTCTGGACGTTATGAAGCCGAGCTGTCTCGCACCACCCCTGACCACTGGACGCTTTCTTCTACTTCCCCCACTCGTTCTGTCGCTGTTTCAGTCCTCGGCCATCTTGCACCATGGATGATCCAAGACCTGGTTGATATCGTATCGTTGGGCCACATCCCGGTTGAGCATACAACGGATGAGGTCGATACTCTCATCGCTGATGGTGTAGGGTACCCGCAGATCGCGATCCATAATCTCGTCAATGCTGTAGAATGGGTTCTCTTTGTAGATAATCGTGTATAGGAGGATGCCGAGTGCCCACACATCTTGCTCCTTGCCATTGTAGGGCTTGCCTGCAAGCACTTCGGGTGCGGCATAATCTGCGATATGTTGGTCAGTCTCTGTGGTGTTGGTGATGCGGATAGTCGAGACATGGGTGATTGGGAGAAGTGAAGACTCACCTATAGTACCCACAAAGACATCAAAAGGGCCACTTTTGATGTACGCCGCGCTGCCGAAGTCGATGAGCTTCACGTGGCCCTCTCCGTCCAGCACGACATTCTCGTCCTTGATGTCGCGGTGTACGACCTTGGCCTTGATGTGCAGGTGGTGGATTGCGCGTGCGACCTGCACGAAGATGCTGCGGCACTCATCCTCCTCCATGTTCGAGCGCAGTTCGATATAGTCAAACAGGTCCATACCCGGCAGACCATGAGGGACCATCTCAATGTAGTAGTTGACGTCGTCTTCGAAGAAGTCCTCCATCTCCACAATATTGGAATGCCGGAGATCCTCTCTCCGGAGGTAGTTCAAGACGTGAATCTCCAGAGGAACGGTGCCCAGCTTCCTGTCTCGTGTCCAGGTGTCCACGAGAATCCGCTTTTTTGTGACGTATTTCAGGACCACCTTCCTTCCGTTTTCTTTGTACCTAGCGAGCTTGACCTGGCCATAGGCGCCCTGGCCCATTTCCTCAAGTATGGCAAAGTCGTCAATCGACTTCTTGAGCGGAGCTTTGTCGGCCTTTGCCCCGGCTGGCTTCTCTTGCGGTTTCTCCGACTCCGTTCTCTTTGGCGGACTGGAGCCGGTGAACCTCGCGGCAGCACTGGAGACAGCATCCTTGATCGACCTGCTAAGCATGGACGATGACTTGGCCTCCTTCCTAGGCTCATCAGAATCGTCCGAGGCCATTTCCGCAGGGGTGGGCGCAGGCGTTTGACCGGGCGAAGGCTGGTGAAGCGGAGTTGCCGCGCCCGAGAGCAGAGGGGAGGCAGCTCCCAGGTTTGCTCTCGTGGCATGGATGTGACGAGAGTAAGTAATCCACAAGGCGTAGACCATCTCACTCTGTCTCACAGGAAACCGGTCTTCAGCAATCGCGGACTCCTCGTCACTGTGTTCAGCCAAGGGCTCTTCGTGCAACATCGTCTGTTTCTCGCTCTTCACGACCCTCATCTGAACATCGATCTTGAGCTCAGTGCCGTCTCTGTATCACGTTGTCAGCACTGCTCATGAGGTAGGAAAACGGGAGACTATCGGGGAAAGACCAACCTATGCCTTGCGACAAGCCCCTCCGGCCGCAGAAAGCTGTTGGCAGCATCTGGACGGCCCTCACGCAAGCTCAGGAACGCAGACGCCTTTCGAAAACTGTGCTCAGGCACGACGATTCCATCAACCAGCTGAACGCCATCCTCCTCGGTTAGGATCCGGAGGATCTTGGCAAAATCCGGTAGGAGCGAGGTGATAGCCATGCCGTCGGACTTCTCGTGGCCGAACAAGGCGCCACAAAATACCGAGTTGGAGCTCTTGATGGCCAGGGTCGCCGGGTTGATGACGATAATGCCTGCGATATGTGGATAGCTGGAGACGCGGAGCTCGGTCTTTCCCCGTACCTGTTCGACAGTCGCTGGGATGTTGACTCTGTCGCAGTTGCGGCAGGTGTAGTATCTTCGCTTCGCGATCTGAGCATAGTCGATGGCACCGTATCTAGGGTCGATGCCCTGCCGTGGTACGCGTGGTATCAGTTTCCCAACATCTGCCCCTGGCTGTAGGTTCTCGTCTCCCCAGATGGACCTCAGGTTGCCTGTCAGCTTGGTGACGGTGCCCTCCTCATCGAGAGTGACGTATGCGACGTCTTCATGAATCTCCTCAAGCACCCATATCAAGCCAATGCGTTTCTCCTTCACCCACAGGCTCGCCGACCCTGTAGCGCCATTGCGCTTCTGGATGGGGACGACGTCTCCGCACAACAGGACACCCCTCGACTTGTTGCTCTTGTGGTTCGAATGCCCTCCGCCGATGACCCTCGGTGGGCGCCAGTCGCCGCTGTGAAAAGTCTCTGGTCGCCTGACAGAAGACATCTTGGGGGGTGACGGGGAAGGCTTTTGCTGTTTACGCTGTTGCTGCGACCTCGAATTCGGCTTGGACAGAAGTTTCGCAGTGATACCGCCGCCACGTGCTCCCAGGAGATTCGGTGACACCGTCTTTTCCTCGGTAGATTCTGGCTCCACATCGGCCTCGACCTCGCTTTCGAACTCCCCGTGCTTAAGCTTGTGCTCCAGCCAGGATCGTCTCTCTTCCTGCACGACCTCTAGAATGCCCATCTTTCGGACTTCTGCCTTGGTGACACCAAACACCAGGCAGGCGAGGTCGTTGGCGGCAAGGATCGTCCACGGTGGCTTGGCTTCGGTTGTGAAAATCGCCTGTGCAGCTGGGACCCACCTGCTGGAGTGGCCATGTACCGAGGAACCTATCGTGCTGGCGCCGTTGAGGGATGAGAGGGAGTGAGTCATTGCGGGAGAAACCAGGCTATCAGCGTACCCAGACTGTCCGACGACGTAGGGTTGCGCTATGGCATCCATGAGCTTCAACTGCATCGACGCATGTGCGGTATCGGTGTACGTCCGCCTCAACATACTCGGCCTCCTCGTTTCTGGAGGCGAGGTCTTCTGGGTGGTCCCGCTCTCGTTGGTCGGTGTCCTTGATGAGTTCTCAGAGCTGTCTCCTTCAACCGCGGGAGAGGATACCGTCGAGCGAGGCTCCGGTGTTTTGGCCAAAGCTGCAGCCTTCCCCTTCTTTGATCTTGGCAATTGCATCTCAGGGGCCCGGGAGGCGGACGAGGAAGACGACGGCGTGGTCTCAAAAGGCTCAGGGCTCTCGGTCCTGGGGAAGAAATCCTTCTCGAAGACATTGTCTGCGGACAGATTGGCTGGCCCGGTGAGTGGGCCGCCGGGATGTGATGGGTCGTCAACGCCCACGAGGTTGGCTTTCGCTAAAAGGTCTAGCATATTTTGTGTTTCGACATCACCCGAGACTCTTGCCTGGACGCTCGCCAACGCCGGGTTGGAGCTGGTTGCCCTGCCTATCCTGTCCTGCATGTATTGTATGGAACGCTTCAGAACGTTGGTTCGGTTGGCTATAAATTCTTCCGACTGGTGGGCGAAGGAGAAGGAGTGCAGGGACTCAGATGGGAACCGGTTCAGATCTTCAGACATGATGGCGGGCGAAGAAGGACCCGAGGCCAAGGCCTGCAGCATAGTCATAGACGTCGAGCGGGAAAGGCTGAGCGATGGGCTGCGTGAAGCTGGGTTTGAGGGTCCGATCGTACCGGCGTTGCCACTGCGAGGTTGCGACTGGCGTATTCTCCGGAGCCCGGATAGCCCTAAGCCATGATCATGGTCTGTCATAATGGGGGATCTGTTCGCGGCATGACGGATTAGTTCACTGGCAGGTGAGGAAGTATGGAAGCACAGGCAGTAAAGAAGACAACAGTAATGTTCATGGCAGCAGAGGAGAGAAGGCCGACGCAGCAGGAGGCGCAGTCACAACCACAGAAGGTAGGAAGGCAGGCAGGCAGGCAGTCAAGGCAGTCAGTCAGTCGCATCAAGGCATGTGTCAGAGTTTGCTGAGTTGGGCTCTAGCGACGCACGAGGACAACCTTAAAAACGTGACATGGAGGGGACAGGACCGCGGCGAGGCCTGGAAAAGGAGGGTGGGATTTTGGAGCCGCCTTACCTTGCAAAGCTTCCATCCGTCGCTGCTGACCCGACATCAAACGACATGCGCATCCGGGCCTTTTCGGAGTTATCTGGGGGTATGACGGCCAGATTGCCCGTGCTCTTGTTCTTTGGTATTCCCAAGGGTAGATGAAGGGCATCCGAATCTCCACCGCGACTTTGGGATCCGGCTCCTACAACAGGACCAGCATCAGCAATCATGATCCAACATTTACTCGTCCTTGCGTCCCGGGCTAGTGACGCCCCCACAAGGCGCCCTGGAGCCAGAACATACCATGTTCGCGACGATCCTCCTTCATCTCGAACATGTTCGATGTGAAATGGCCACAGAGGGCACGCCTATCGTATGTCGAGGATGATCTGCTGAGGAGGAAGGATCAAGAACGGCGGGATCGAGCTTCTTGAAAAAGCTGGCGCGAAGAGCGCGTCTTGGGCTGCGATCGATCGGTCGGTCGGTCGGGCAAAAAGACAAGCTCAGGGCCTCGTCGCCACGCAGCCCAAGCCAGACCAGAACCGCTGAAAGGTTTGTCTCGATCTCCCCAGTCTCGGGGCAGACGGGGCACTCTCAAGTCGGCGAGCGAACGTTCTGTAGGCAGATCGAAGGCATGAGGTTCGTGGGGTGGGTCAAGGTAGACTGCGTTGCGAGAGAATTGCGCGGGGATCGATTCGTTCTATATCAGCTCAAGGCTGGTCGTCGTTGGCTGTCTCTGACAAGCAAAGCACCGATGCCACCCCAGCTGCAGTGGACGTGCGGGTGCTCACTGCAAAGACCTGCAGAGGCGCGGGGGTATAGTTTAGGTAGCAGGTGCGAAGTCGTCCGTCTCGCGTAGCGCGGCGCAAGACTAAAAAAGAAGAAAAGAAAGAGGAAAAGCCACCAAAAAAAACAAAAACAAGACAAGACAAGACTGTGGGGCTTTGAGGAGGGAAAACAGGTCAATACCAATTTAGAGGATTGGGTATCTCTGACGACAAGAGGAGGACGGTGAAGTGAGGCGAGGTGAGATGGGAGTAAAGTGTGCAAGGAAAAGAAAGCAATGACGCTGCTCTCGTCTCTGTCCCTTTCTAGGCTGGGCTTTCTCCAAACAAGGCCCCGCCTCCTCGTCCTTTTCTATTTTGGGCCTTAGAAGCTAAACCATCAACTGCTCAGACAATTGAGTCTGACGGTGAGATTGGGTTCCTATGTGCCGCCGGCTGTCGACAATACACCGTTTTAGTAAATTTCGAGATTTCGGCATACGGACACGAAGTATCTTGATGTGAAGAGATTAGAGTTTGTATGTCGAAGTCGGTCCTTGGTGAGAATCTTCAAACACTGCAGATGGCGTGAGACCCAGAGTTGCTCTTCCGAGTTCCATCCAGAGCGCAAACACAACTTCCATTTAACGCAACGAAGCAAGAAAAGAGAAAAAAGTCAGAAAGGGAAAGGGAAAAGGAAGGAGAAGGATAAAGAAAATCAAGGGCTCCCCGTCACAGCGCAGTGGGGGGTTGTCTATGCACCTCTGAACCTTGTTCACGGGTCGCGTCCAAGGGAAGCCAGAGGTTTATTTCGAGGCTTCTCGAAGGCCTGCAGGATGACAGTATAAGGTAGACGGTGCCCCCACTGCACTTGCATGATAATTCCAACATACCACGGTCATCTTCCTTCAGCGTTCCTCCTTTCCGGCCATGTACAAGGCCTGCGAGACCTGTTATCTAATACCTGGTCCGCACACACTTGACCCTCGTGTGGCCAGACAAGACTTGAGATACGCTGGTCTCTACCACGATGTTGAAGAGCGCCGGAACTCTGAGAATCTTGCGATAAAGTTCCCACTACGAAGCACATAATCTGAATTGACAAGCTCCGCCCTGTGAAACATCCACGGCCATCTCCTCAGTGGGCCGGCCTATGGACCCTCTCGCCTCGGGCAAGAAGTTTTGACTACATTTATATACGTACGAAGCTGGGCGCAGCATATGGCCGTACGCGTTCAACTCGGCAGCACGTAGCCGCAATACAGGCACACTTTGTGCTATAGTACATACTAGCCAGCATGTGAGAGCGCCTCGCGTTGCGGTTGCGCGGACATGATCGCCCTCAGGGAAGACCCTTTCAGATGGGGCCAAGCCCCTGGACGATCTTGGCCCGTCCGCCCATTCGCTTTGAATGACTTGCCGTGCTTGCGAATCTCACAGAGCCCATTGTGGGTATTGGCGTCTTCTCAGAAGGGCCATTTAAGGGACCAGAGAATGGCACTGATCTGCTTGGTCCTTCTTGCCTGTCCTGTGAGATCGATTGCCATAAACTCTACCCCGCCAG
This sequence comes from Cryphonectria nitschkei, assembly GCA_006503525.1. Classification (NCBI taxonomy): domain Eukaryota; kingdom Fungi; phylum Ascomycota; class Sordariomycetes; order Diaporthales; family Cryphonectriaceae; genus Cryphonectria; species Cryphonectria nitschkei. Next base: position 730,953 of record LAZJ01000001.1, on the reverse strand, counting down.
CCGGCCACTGTCCGCCATGCCCGCCACTTCTGGTGATCCTGACAACGATCTCGTGTGGGGGCGAAGCGTGAGGAAGATCCGTTAGCCTTTGTGAGGCGGCATCTGCTCGGTCCTAGAGCCCCGAGGGCGCAGGGGGCCAATAAATGCTTGTTCGTCCGGACGAGAAATCCACCCCGAGAATGCATAGCGGAGGACCCTAAAGCTACAGCGACAAAGGCGGGGTACTCGATTGCCAGAGCTGCTTTCTCCTATAGCATCTCATTCTCATCAGAAAAGAGAGAGAGACAGAGATAAGAAAGCGAGATGATCAGAGAGCGGCTCCTTCAACAGCAAAAAAGCAGATAGGGAGGTGAGACATGGTCTTTAATTTTCCATGCGACGCTACGAGATGGGAGTCACTAGACCCTATACATGCGACCCGGTGCAACGAACGGTTGTGGTGTCAGCTAGCACATGCTGAGGTCCCCCCTCCGCCCGTCTTATCATCAGAGCCGTCCTGCCGCCTGCAAATGAGAATGTAGCAGAGGTCCAGAGCTGACAGCTGACCGGGCCTTGGGGTCGCGGCCATGCCTTCCCAGCTAATCTCACAGCGAGATACAGGATGAGCTGGTCCTAAGAATACCGTTTAAGCACCTGATGTCGAGGTGACTCGGGCAACCCTCTGGCTTTTGGCCTCTCATGATTTAGATGTACATAGTAGAGAATTCAGGTGATAAGTGACAGCTCCGTTTTTTGGGGGGGAGGGGGGAGGGGGGAGGGTACCCTCGATGCAGAATACAGCATCTGGCCGACTCTTGAAGGATCTGGCAAGGATCAAGGGAGACCGGCTGTCGTAAGCTTGCAAAGAAGAATAAAAAGCCTCAGGGAGACGAGGTCTATTGGTGATGAGGCCGGAAGAGCGATCCAAGATGGCGGCATACTTCAGGCGGTCTTCTTGCGGGTGAGGGGTAAGGTTGAAGAGAGGGGGGGACTAAGAAGAACCGGGGAGACTCTCAGTGCACTTATCGATAGCGGAAAAGACGGCTCTTCGGCCCCTTTTAACCAGTAGGACCCGCCTGAACCCCACCACCTGCATGCCCCGCGCTGTCAGGCATGCGTGGGTGCTATGGCTCTTGGGGGGTTCTGCAAAGAAACTCAAGAGGTCTCTTCACTTGCCAAGGGCCCTAGCGGACCTTAACAACGTCAATGAGTTTGCTCCAAAGGAGCTCGTGTGGACGGTCAGTCGGACCTTCACCCACGCTTGACAAACTCCCAATTGAGGCATCTCTCTTGAAAATAAAACCAACAAGTATACGAGTTGTAGTTTCCCTGTCATTATAGTAAGAACTATATCTTACTGTTTGGCAGTGCAGGCGGAGGCGGCGAGCTAATCGGCCCGCCATGTGTTTATGTGTTAAACGCTGTGTCCAACTCAAATAATTCAGTGGTTACGATCATTGTAGAAGGCCCGAAGGCTGGAGCTGACCTCCAGCCCGCTCGCCTCACCTCCCACCACCAGTGCTCTCTCTCTCTTGGGACTCTTTAACAAGGGGTGAGGTTAGCCCTTTACGTAGAAGAATGCAGCTACCATGTACATAGTACACGGCTCAACAATGAACAGGCCCGGTGGCGAGCTGGCCACGCGACTCAGTACAAACGATGATAAGGTCAAAGCTAGCCCACACAAAACACCCAGTCACGTTTCTCTCGGCTGGTCATACTGCACAGTCTGATGCCAGACAAGATGATAAGATAACAAACACAGATCAGAAGAGTGAAACCCTGCATCTTCACAGTCACAAGGAGGGTGGCCAAGAATGGTCACGAACGACGTGCTGAGGAACACACGGGACTGGTCACCTGAAAACTTCTGGGTTACAGGGAAACAGGTTCCCCCCCTCCACTGTGCCGGTACAGGAGGGCCCGCGTGTCCAGACTAGCCCTACCCCAGCCCTGTCGTCGATAGAGCTACTGCACAGGGTCCTCCTGATACGGGGCTCGGGGCTTCTTGCGTGATGGAGAGGTTGGCGTGGTCTCGCCCAGCGGGAATGCAGGGTCCAGGTCACTGTGAGCCAGTTCGGGTAGGTGGACTAGGCGGTTCTCTGCAGGGGATATAGGGGGATGGTGTACTAGAAGGACCGCTGGGCTAGTACTTTAGGGCCCAATTGGGGAAAGGGAAAGAGGGGTGGTATAGATGGGCGGATTTGCTGAGACTGTAGTACATATTATAGTGCTAAGGTACCATGTACGCTTACCATGCAGCTGATTCCCCAGCTACTTACTGTTGGACCCTTCTTTTCTTCTTCTTTCCTTTTTCCCTTTTATTCTTTTGACCTTCATATGAGGTTCTCTTCCTCTTCGACACCTCACTCTTGTCCAACAACTTCTCACTCTATCTCAGCCTCAACATACATTGCCTTGGTCCTCCTTCTATCTTCGCACACGAAGAAAACAAAAGGTAAGGAACAGAATCTAGGGATTCAATCGTGAATCCTCCGCTCTCAATGTAACCCGAATAGTTACAGTGACCCGACAGAATGGCATATATTACTACCAGCCTGATTCCCTTCTCTTGGGTTGGAGAAGCTGGACCACTCCCAACTGAGCAGTCATCACTGACTTCCTGTCAGGCCAGATTCAAAACCTCGACATCTTTTACAAGGCAAGAAGCCCACAGGTTCGAACCTGAGCCGACGCATGCGGTAGGACGCAGAGCAGAGAAGAGCAGTCAGTGCTTGAGTTTAGCGGACAAGGCCCAGAGTCAGGCATATCCAGGGTCCAGGTCCCCTTGCAACAAACAGCCTTCCTCCGCCTTTGCCCCTCACCCTCGCCTCTGTACACCACCCAACAGACCACACCCCGCTCTTTTGATCGACACTCTCTCCTCCAAATTCACTCAGCCGCCACCATTTAGAGATCTTCTGCCAGTCTTTAAACCCCATCAACCTTCGCCTTCTCATCACCAAACTTAAGACTGATCCTCCTCCTTCACCGAGTTTCAATTGAACAGCCCACACGGCAAGACCGTGCTGAACACGGACCACCGGAGCTCGTTGTATATGGCTGCGCACCCGCCAATGGCAGCTTGAGAGCTGTGCTGCGACCTCGCACTGTCTTCTTTCTCTCACCACCTCACACTCCCCTCATCTTCAGCAGGCGATCCGTCCGACCGACTGCCTTGTGGTGGTCCACAACGCAGCACTTTTAGACGCTAGATTCTATTCGACGTACAGTAAGAAGGGGTGCACGAAATCGCCACCACCTGGAGACTTGCTCTGACGATTCGACTAACATCCGGGACTCCTTCTGGCGCACCCGATTGGTTGCCATTGTGCGTCTTGCCATCTTGGAAGGACTGGCCTCATCAAGTTGTCAGCAGCCAGTATTGGAGATCTTGCAGTCTCGTGGAAGAATCGGCGTATCGATTACACTATGAGCAGTTTCGGAGCAGCGGCCGCCCTGGCAGCCATAGACATTGGCGCTGAGGAATTGGAAGCATTTTCCAGCGATCCGGCTGTCTTGGATGCGCCCTCGGTCCTCGAACAGGATATTCAGCCCAAGAAGAAGAGCACACGCCGCCGACTGCTCCAAGGGCTTCACAGCAATCTGTCGTCCCCCTCACTCTCTCGTGCCGGACGTGCGAGATCCTCAAGCAGCCCTTACCATGGCCCCGGCAGCTTTTCCTGTGTGAGCTTGGCCTCGAGCCCCTCGCCCTTCGGACCGACAAGCCCTGGTTACTTTTCCGTCCACTCACACGGGGGGCTTTCCACTGCACCGACGTCAATTCCTGGCACTCCGGGCCATGATTACTTCGACGGCACCGAGGATGTGCTTGCAGCTCGCAGGCTCACCAAACTAGATGTGGCTGCAACTTCGACCCTCACCGTCCCACTCCCCGCCGAATTCAGACCAAGAAAGGTCGTTTTCAATATATGGGAGCACTTGCCGCGGGAGATCAAAGTCCAAGTCCTTGAATATCTACAGCCTAGGGAACTTGTGCTCCTCTCAGCGGTCAACCGTGAGTTTCACGAGCTCTGCTACGATGGGCAGCTGTGGCAATCGCTGGACGCCTCTGAGTTCTACACGGAGATTCCAGCAGAAGCACTGGCCAAGATCATCGTAGCCGCTGGTCCCTTTATCAAAGATCTCAACCTCAGAGGCTGTGTCCAGGTCGAGCATTACAAAAGGGCAGAGGTTATCGTGAGATCATGCAAGAACCTTATCAACGCAACGCTCGAGGGCTGTCGAAACCTGCAGCGGACGACTCTGCACAGCCTGGTGAGGAACAATGAGGGGCTGGCTCATCTCAACCTGACTGGGCTTACCGCCGTGACGAATACGACCTGCAAGCTCATTGCGCATTCGTGTCCGTCGCTGGAGCTGCTGAACGTCTCTTGGTGCAAGCATGTGGATGCCACCGGTATCAAGGCAGTCATCGAGGGATGCCCCAGGCTCAGGGACTTGCTCGCTCGTGAGATCAAAGGCTTTGACAGCCAAGAGGTGGCGCAGGTCATGTTCAAGACGAACAACCTAGAGCGCTTGCTGCTCAGCGGCTGCACCGATCTATCCGACAACACACTGAAGACGATGGTTCACGGGGTCAACCCTCCCATTGACATCCTCACAGACCTGCCCATGGTCCCTCCGAGGAAGCTCCGCCATCTGGACCTCACCCGATGCAGCAGTCTGACGAGCCAGGGTATCAAAGCGCTCGGTCACCTGGTGCCCAACCTCGAGGGCCTGTTGCTTCCCGGCTGCCACAATCTCTCAGATGAGGCCCTGGAGCCAATCCTGGCCACGACCCCTCGGCTCACCCACCTGGATCTGGAAGTATGCAGAGGACTGACGAACCGAATCCTTTCCGAGCACCTGGCCAAGGCACCCTGCGCTCCTCATCTCGAGAACCTCTACCTCAGCTCCTGCGAAAATCTGGGCGACGCTGGCATGCTACCTGTGATCCGCAATTGCAAGTCTCTACGTTCAGTCACGCTTGACAACACTCGCATCTCCGATCTTGTCCTCGCTGAGGCTGCTGCCATGGTCCGGCGCCGTTCGCAACGCACAGACAATCGCTCACAGAGGCCGCAGATTGGCCTGCATATGGTCGTCTACGACTGTCAGCACGTCACCTGGACCGGCGTGAGGGAGGTCTTGTCTCGCAATGCCGAGATCAAGAAACCCCTCAACGGTCGTGGCGAGCGTCACCAGACTTTCCCTACCGAGATTATCTCGTTGAGGTGCTTTTACGGCTGGACTATGACGGTCGACGAGCACACCAAGCGGGTGCTGAAGGGCGACTTGGCTGCGGCCAACCGCCTGGAGCGCAAGTGGGCTGATTACATGCAGGCGAACGAGGAGGCGGGGGCGGTCGGAGCTGGCGGTCGGAGACGGCGGAGGAGGGCGAGGGAGGCGCAGATGGCACATGCAGATGAGCAGGGCGGTGCGGGCGCCGGCGGCGTGGGCGGTGGCAGACGGAGGGCGAGAACAGCGGCTTGCATCGTCATGTGAGCTTGCCAGCTATAGACAGCCAACACCATGCAATAGGAGGACAGCCACTTCCGTCGAATATTGCAGATCGATTGGATGAAATGAATCCGGGCACTTCAGTGCGTGGAGCGCGGGGATTACACCAGGCAAGCGGGCTTGGACGGATCATGGATATAACGAGACCACCACATATGATTTTTCTTCTTTTTACCTTTCAATTTGGCGCAGCACGGAACATGGCAGGGCAGGGTGGGATGGTAGCTTTCGGACGTTTCATCATCCAAACCTCTTTTTCCTCTCCTTGTGTACTCTTCATCGGCTCCTGTACTATTGTTCATAAGATCTTGACATCGCCTGGTTTCTTCATTCCCTTACTTTAGATTACCTTTCTTTTCTCTCTCTCTCTCAATTTTGCAAGTTGTAGCATCAACCTTAGTCGTAGACATGTCATGAATATTCGGACACTTTTTTTTTTCTTTCCGTTGCAGCATCGGGTGTGCTTGACTTGGAGAGAGAGGGGGGGGGGGGCAAGCAAGCTAGTCATCTATGCCATTTAAAGGAGGAATCTATATTCACGCCAGACATAAACTTTGTACATCTATCCCTCGCGTCTGAAAGATCTCCCCTTTGACTGGTATAAAATGCATAAACAAGACTTCATATGGCTTCCGTCGCCTGGAGTCGAGAGATAAAGTGTCTAATCTTGTTTATACCAATATAGCTTATAGTGATAGATCCTATCCTATCTACTATCATGCTCAATTTTGCATGCGATTGCGGCCTTGGTTCGAAATCAAATTTCCCTCCTCTTGAAGGGAATAATGGCCTGTCGTTTGGTAAGCGGTATTCCCCCATGAGAAGGTGGGTCTGGCTCGTCAATCTGGCTCGAATCTCGAACTGTGTTGCATTCGACGGCGATCGGGAGCTTCATGTTAGGGGCTGGCGTCTTTTTGCCAAAGCAAGTCTCAGGGCTCCTAGGTCGGAAAAGAAAGGCGAGAGAGTCTCCGAAATGCTCAAGTGTTGATGGAGCTGACTGCAGGCGAGGAGGAGGGGCTGGATCAGCCTGCTCATATTATTATGAATAGCAAGCTGAGATTGTATAAGTTTGATACAAGCAACTCGTCGAGTTCATGTGGAAATGAAGCAGGAGACTACCATTGGCCGCAACCGCCACACACCCCCCCCCCCCGGGGAGGGTTGGTTGATCATCCTTGCCAAGATATAAACGTTGAAGGTATTTCTCCGACGAAGATGAGGCCTGCTGGTCTATAGAGCCTCTTTCCAATCTGCAAGACATCCGAAACAGAAGGGATAATCACATGCAGCGAATGTCACCATCGTAATCAACTTGAGAATCTCAGCTGATCTCGGGGTTCGCCCTGAAGTTGCACCGACAGCGACACTCCGGCACGGGACATTCATTGTGCCTCGCGAACCACTGGCGCGCATGGTCCAGGTGCAAGACATGCTCGCACTTCAGACAAAATGTAGGGAACCGCAGGGCCAGCTTCGTGGCGTCCGGATCAGCCGCAGCGGCTGGCGTGTCCGACCGTGGCACCCCGACGACCTCGAGACAGACCACGCAGCGCGGCAGGTGTCTGTTGCACTTTGGACAGGTGATGCCGGGTGCCGCCATCTTCTCGCTATACGAGGGGTTGGTATGGCTGTGGGACGACCTGCCGTTGGCGTGGAAGGGCCCCGGTATGCTGCTCGCCGCTGGACCATGGCTCACGATGTTGGCCGACGACGACGCCGCCGACGTCTGCAGCAGCGAGGTCTCGGCGTCGCAGTAGACACACCGCAGGGCGATCTGGCGCGACGGCGGCTTGATGGTCGGCCTGCCGTCGCGCTTGCTGCGCTTGGTGCTCTCGACCTCGAACTTGGTGCGCTGGTAGAAGGCCTTGTGGCGCTGGAGGTACGCGCGGTAAGCATTGCGCCAGGCCGTGCAGCGGTGATCGTCAATGTAGCGCGGGGAACAGAAGGACATGATAAGCGTGGCGGTCTGCATGTCATGGAACTTCGAGACGTAGGTGGCGAGGATGTCGACCGTCTTTTCGGTAACTCCTGTCAGGACGATGCCCTCTATGTCCCCTTCCTCGATGGCCTCCTGCACCTCGGCGGCCAGCCATTCAGTGAGATGGTCATCATCGAAGTTCCGCACCGCCACGAAGGTGCGGTCGCGAAGCGGCAGAGAGCGCTGCGTGGCAATGGCCGCCCAGTCGCCCGTCGCGATAAACGATGAGATGGCCCGGAGGTACGGGTCTGTCTTGGCAGCAATCACCTCGTCGAAGTCGAGCTGCTCTGCGGCTTCGCTCCGGTCCGCCCTGCTAACAAGCTGGAGGGCCAAAGAGACGAAGAGGAGCTTGGGGTGTGCCTTGCTTCCCTCCTTGAGGATTCGGATGGCCTTCTGCGCGTCATCTCGGAACAGCGCGAGGGCCGTCATCTTTGTATACCATGACGCACCTCCTTCGGCGTTCTTGTAGTCCACTTCACCATCCATCAGGGCGTCCTCTATAGCAGTATCGGCACCCCATCCGCATACATCGAGAAGCAGTTGGCGGTGGTGAGGTTTCTTGGTGTCGATGCCATCAAATTCGGGCAGATCACGTCTTTTACAGATTGCACTGATGCACCGTGCCCAAGTCGCTCCGTCCGGAGGGCCTGAACCCTCCGCCAGCCGTAGTGTTGGTCTTTCGCCTGCGCATGATTTGTCAATTTCGGGTTGTCCCGTCGAACGTGCCATCAGAAATTCGTCCTTACCAAGATCCTCTGTCCAGATCGCCTGAACGCCTAGAAAGCTAAGGTCAAGAGGGTGGGCCAGCATTCCGCCCTCGAGGCAGGCCTCCTCGGCGTCTGAGTACATCGACTTTTAGTCATTCACAGTCTTTTGGTCGGTCTATTGAATCAGCACCGTGGAGGAATGAAAAATGCACGTACCTCCTATCCAACCCCACACGTCTTTCAACCATGGATCGTCAGCTACAACGGTACGATTCACCCTGCAGTCAAACAGATACTTCTCCTTGGCTCGGGAGAGCATGGTGTGGTCCAGGACAAGCTGTGCAGCTCTTGGGAAGCCAGCAGTCTCCATGGTTGACCTGAGCAGGCTCTCGTGGAGAGATCGACTGGCGACATTCGAAGACTCTTCAGGGAGGCCTTCCTGCAGTTTGATCAGGGTCATCGGCCCGTACAGCGTCAGGTCCTCCTTTTCGGCAAGGTCTGGGTTGGTGATCCCCCACTTGTACCCCCTCAGGGCCTTGAGCTTCTCACTGATCGTGCTGGCACTGGTAAACGTCTCTGGCAGAGGGACGTTGCTCGCCATCTCATCTTCCAGCCGCCCATGATCGGCCGTGAAATCGCCTTGGGCCCTGTCAGCCATGGCGGCAACACTGGCCCTGTCCGGCCCAAAAATGGGGAGGTTAGACAAGAAGTTCTCTAGAACGAATGGGCCCAATGTGTCCTTGGCCTGGTTGCTTTCCAGACTCAGGATATTGTGATAAGAATCACCATCTGCATCGTAATTAGCTTTCCAGCCTCGTAATCAGATGAGCAGTGGTCCAGAGCGTACCTGCTAGATCTCGGTATGGTGCCTGCCATGGAGTCAACTTGTAAGGATACATTCTTGTAACACATGGTGCTTCTAGAATCTCCAATGCCCCGTTGTTGCGGAGGACGAGCAGTCTTGGTCCCAGCCATGGAGAGGGCGAGGTGACCCAATCAAATGAGACGATTCGTTCGTTTTCCCGGTCCGTGTCGGTGTAGAAATTGTCCATCTCGTAAGACCTTCGAACCTGCAGCAGCTGGGGGCCCTCCAGCTCCGTGTTGCCCGGCGCGTGCCCGGCCTGCTGTGTCGAGAATACCTTGAGCTGGCCAGTTCGAGACAGCACGGCAAGCATGCCCCTCTGGTCCCGGCAGTAGCCCAGCTTGCGGATCAGAGAGCTCCTGGAGCTTCTGGCCTGGGGGTCCCTCTCCAGCTCCATTGCCTGGGACAGACAGAGTGCGCCGCCCAGCGGCATGTTGTCCACATCGACGGCCTCGAGATACGCCGGAGACGCCACAGTCCGGCTGAGCGCCCTTCGGTCCCACACCATGACGACCGGCGAGTCGAGAGCAGAGGAGGCAAAGTAGTTTTGGTCGGCGTAGTCAATGGCAAGGTTGTTGTTGCACTTTGTCTGGAAATTGATGACGGAATCATAACCTTCGCGGAGGTCGTGTATCCGCAGCCCAGACCCCTTCATGCCAACGACCAGCGTGTGAGGATTGTCCTCGAAGAACTTGATGCTCGAGATGGACGCATTGTGTTCAAGACGCTTCCACGGATCTCTGGCAATCAGGGCGCCGGATGGGAAGCCAGGGCCGGTGTCATGGATGGTAGAGAGGCGATTTACGTCCCAGATATGGAGACACGGGTCATTCCTGACCCTGTCCAGTCCGACAGCCAGAAGACCGGTCGTGTTGAAGGCCACTGCCAAACAGGTCCGGGCCACCTTGGGAATAAGCTCCTTGTAGTCGTTTGAGCCGTCATCTACCCTCAGAAGGTTGACGATGCCAGTAGATGTGCCGACGGCGACCAGGCCCTGTGCCGAGGGAGACCAGTCGTAGGTGGTCAAGGGCGGGACCTCATCGTGTTTCGAGATCTTGTCGTAATCGAACCGCCCGTGCTGCGCGTGGCCAGTGGGCCTGTAGAGCTGAACAACTCGATGCTGTAGATTCAGATGAAGGAAAGAATCGTAGCTGGCATTGGGGGACCACTTGATCAGTCCTGGCTCTGGGCGATCCATCGTCCCTTTACTATGGACGCCCGCCTCGAAAAGGGTGCTGACAATTTCTCATGCAATCAATAACTCAAACACCACAAAAGATCATACATGTTCCTGTGTGATCATGGGCTGTACAGAGCTGGTTTGGTTCTTTTCTCATATTAATCCATCTCAAGATTTATGTTTGGTCGTCATAACATTGTCAAAATTAAGGAAGGCCTGAACAGTGGCCGTCAAGGAGACGACTGAGGTTCGCCTTGAGCATTAGTTACGGTAAGCCTCTCTGCTTCTCTATTAGCTCCCCCTCACCCACTATCAACACGCGCCTAACCTAGCCCGTAGCCCTATAGCAGTGGGGGAGACCAGGGCTTGGGGAGGGGGGGGGGTAAACTATTGAATTGGAAGAGTTTCCCTAGCGCCGCAGGTACTAGTATAAGCCTGTTGATAAGATAAGTAACCCCGAATTTCAGGGTACTTCTTCGAAAGTCGAAAGAGAATTTGTATGCATCCAAACATTGAGTCGAGAAGCACACCTCGTTCATACCAGTACATTCCCCAACCCACCAAATTCAGCTCGTAACAATTTTCCACAGGTTTCTCTGCCCTTAGGAAACCCCAGAATGGGCTCCAAACGGCCCTACGCCGAGGTCGAGGCATCGGCAGCGACTCGCGATGCAGCAGCGAACAAAAAGAGGAAGCCTTTCAATCACCAGCACAGGCCCAAGGACTACAACAACAACAGCAGCAACGGCCCACAAAACCAATCGCTCAACGAGATCAAAAAGCGCGCACGAGATATAGAGCGACGGTTTGCGAGAGGCGGCGACATGCCGTCAGATGTCCAGCGGAATCTGGAGCTGGAGCTGGCGCACTGCAAGAGACAGGTCGAGGACCTGCAGCACAAGAAAAAGCGGAACGAGATGATCTCCAAGTACCACAAGGTCCGCTTCTTTGGTACGTCTAACTCCTCGCACTGCCCTTTTCTATAGAGGCGGTAGACCTGGTAGCTAATGTTAGAGCTTTGTTCGCAGAGAGGCAAAAGGCCGAGAGGTTGAAGAAGCAGCTGAAGAAACGCCTTGACAAGGCCACCGACCCGGAGGAGAAGGCCCTGCTCGAGGAGGACTTTCACAAAGCCGAGGTTGACTGGCACTATACAAAATATTTTCCCTTCATGGAGCGCTACATTGGCCTCTACCCGGCAAGCAAGGCCAAGGAGGATTCTGGCGAGGACGAGCCTATAGCCAAGAGAGCCCTGCACTCGGAACGGCCGCCCGTGTGGAAGGAGATCGAGGAGGCTATGGGTCAGGGGCCGCGCGCGTTAGAACGGATTCAGGAGCGGCGGCCAGAGAAGCCAGATATCGCTGCGGGCTCTCCTCCCCAGGCAGAGGCGCCCACGAGGGTTCAGGCTAGTCGCAAGAAGTCGGAGCGCAAGGAGTCGAGACCGGAGAAGGCCCACCAGAATGCGAATGCCGGTGTCTCCAAAAACCAGGACAAGAGAAAGGGTCGGCACAATCATGCAGAGACGGAGGAGCAGGACTCGGGAGAGGAGAGCGACTTTTTCGGCTGATGAAGTTGTTCTTTGTCACAAGGACCTTCTCTCCTTGTTGGAACAAGTACAACAAGTTTACTTTTTGATACCCACGAATGGCATAAAATTCATGATTCAAGAGCCTTCTTCTTCTGAAGACAATGCAGCGGAACACAGAATGTCTTATCAAGGAGCAAAGGATGCCATCCAAAGTCTTCTCACGGCACTCCATCCGCGAAATAAGGGTGGCTGTCCAGCGAATCGCTGGCTATCGTCCCTGGTTATTATCACATGCACGTCCACAGTGCAAGGCTGGCCCTCCATCCCGTTTTACTCGGACGCTGACCACCACCTGCCAGGTCGCTTTTTCTCCTTCTTTTTCTTCTCCTTCCACCTACATCCAAACCGACCACAGCCCTTTTTCGTTCTTATTTCCTCCTTCTTCAGGATTCCCAACAACAGTCATACCGCCATATCAACACAGTCAACATCATCTTTGTTGGCAAGGCAGATTGTTGGGTGTCTCACATCCCGCCCGACTGCATCATAGTCAGCTTCTACCCCACCACCGACGATGCAGGAGGCCTACCACCACGGCCCGTACGTATAAGGAAACCTACACCCTGCTACGAAGGACTCATCAGAGCTCCATCTTGAGCTCCAGCTTGACTTTAAGAAGCCGTCCTCCCTCCCTCTTGATCTCCCCTGTCTCTTCCTCTCTTTTCCTTTTCTTTAATACCACAAATTTACATCCTGAAGCCATCCAAGAAAACAACCCTCAGAGCCCGCTAGGCAAACAATCCAACATGACCTCAAGCAATATCTTCCCTCGCGCCGTTTATCAGGAAGTCAAGGCATGGATCGCGCGCCAGGAGAAGTTTGAGGCTACGCATAATAGACCAGCACCACTTACTCCCGCACAAGAGCAAGCCCTTGAGACACTTCGTCTCGCTCCTCCCGCTCCCCTCCCTGACGACCTGAACTTCATCGGCATGCTGAATGGTATGGATACTCTCCTCTCCCTCTCTGTTCTACCTCTTCTTCTACTCACACCATGAGGGGGCGGCCAAAACATGCAGAATTCTCTCAGACCAATCCCTGGCTGGGAAAAATAGAGTACGAGTTCGGGGGGAGTTCCGAGATGTGGAGGTGCAGCCTATCGATGGACTTGGGCCTCCTTCACGAGTCACAAGGCACCAAGTCCTTTCCTGCCCCGGGGTACGGCGCCGGCGACGACGGCTACGTCTCGACCTTTAGCACCAAGAAGGCTGCCAAGTCGCATGCCGCCCAGTCGGCCGTGAACTGGCTGGTCGCCTCTGGGTGGATGCCCAAAAGCTTTGCCCTCGCCTATCCTGGCGCCAATGGCACGCAGGCCCGTGGAAATGAGGTCCAACAGCAGCAGCAGCAGCAGCAGCAGCGGGCGGTCGCTGTCCCAGCCCCGCCAGCGGCAGTGACGGTAGAGCAGGACACGCACAAGAACACGGAGGACGACGATGAGGAGGCGACACCGGTTGGAGAGGAGACTACCGGAGGCGCGCTGCTGGGGGGTCCGTTGTCGACGAGGGCTGCCGCAACCATCTCGCCGCTGCCTCCCCCGCCAAAGAGACCCCAGGCCACCGTCAGTGCCGTCGACATCAATGACAGCGACGAGTCCCCGCCAGCTCCTCCCGCGACAGAGAGTGTTACCAGCCTCTGCCGCGAGCTCAACATCCCCATCCCGAAATACCAGTTCACCGTCTCTGAGATGGGCGTGGGTTTTCTCGACGCGTGGCCCGACTTCGAGGACTATGGCGATGAGGAGCTGATTGGTCTCCAGAAGTTTGCCACCGTCCGGGGCATTCCTGAGCGGGCCGTGCTGCGACGGACTGTTGATGCTCGGCTGCTGAGCCAGCTCAGGGCCATCAGGGACAAGAGGGAGGCACAGTTTGCGTCGCTGCAGGAGAGGCTTGGTAATGATTTTTGAGAGGCACGCATACATTTCGGCCGTTTTCTCTTTTTCCATCTTCTTCTCTTCTTTTCCTTTTCCTTTCTTGCTCTTCTCTGGCGGCGCAAAGGGACTATTCGGAAGGGAAAGGCGTGATATATTCGACTGGAGCACACGAGAAGCGCGTTGGGAGGGTTGACATTCCCCTCGGTTAAAAATCTACGGTGGGATCCCGTGGAGGTTGATGTTTCTTCTTTTGTCTTGGGAGAGAGAAGCAAAGGCTCCCTCATGATTATGATGATGATGATGATGATGATGATGATGATGATGAATACATACTACGCCGTAGAAGAAGTCGGCTGTGAGATCTTCTTCTAACACAAAAGAAAAAGTTTCTCAACAATGGGATTACCTCTTGCCTCCTTGAATTCATAAATCCTGCATAGGACGTACAGCTGTGCCTCTCATGTGGTTACAGGGAAAGCCGAAGCCACCCTCACCCAAAATCATCACCACATGATCCGGAAACCCTCCTTCATCACGCCCCTCGCCCTCGTCCCCGACCTCGACCTCCCCCTCTCCCACGTCCGCCTCTCCCACCCCTTCTCCCAGATTTGCTAGGTGGCGGCCTCCCCTTCACCCCCTCGGGAAGATCGGCCACCTTGACCCCATCTTTCCACAACACGCCGACCTCATCCTCCTTCCTGCGGCCCACGACCTCTTTGAAGTACGTAGCCGGGACCAACCCTTCCTCGCCCACCCCAGCCGTGAGCACGACGCCGTTGTCACTGACCCACCAGCTCATGGCGCCGTCCTCGAGGCTCTTCCGCACGTCAACATACACCAGCAGCTCTGCATCGGCCCGCATGCCTGAGATGACACTGGGTGCATTGTTGCCGTTGTCTTCGTCGTCGTCCTTGTCGTCGTCGACAACGACGTTGTTGCTGTCACTGCTGCGGGGCAGGCCGGTCGAGCAGTGCACGTGGTTCCGCCCCATCCGCCGCAGACCACCGCTGTCGACGATGGACGGCCAAAAGGCAAAGTACGTCCCGTGGACCACGGTGGGCGGGACGTTGTCCAGGGTGAGGGGGTTGAGGAGGCCCTCGTCCTCGAGGGGGATGGAGTGGCCCTGGTTTGCGCGAATGAGCCAGTCCGACGCGTCCGCCTGCTCGGCCGTGGTAGTGGTGGTGTCGGCGGGATTTTGGTGCGCGGGCTTCATGGAGAAGCGTTGTTTCTCGTTGGAGTCTGTTATTTGGATGACTTCTTGGACGGAGACTTTGAGGGTGCGTAGGGGGCCCCATTGGAGCTGTGTGTGGTTGGTGTTAGTTTGGCTATTTGATTCTCATAGAATCATTTCAAAATCGTAGAGGAGGAAGGACAGAGGCCAAACAGATGCCTCATCTTGGAGGGAGAGAAGGAGAGAGAGAAGGAGAGAAGGAGGAGGGCATGCAGGCTCTTCATGACACTCTTGAAGAGCCTTCAACCAAACCCCCCCCCCCCTCTCCCATCCAGAAACGCCTTCATCTCAAAACCTTCTCAAACCTCCCACAGCAAGCAGAACGTCACAGCACAAACAAAACTCACCACCTTCTCCAGCGGCGCATACCCCTCCCGATCCAACTTGATACCCGCATTCAAAGCCTGATGCCTCAACAGCCTCGACAGCGCCCGCGAGACCTCCTTCTCCCTCTTCGCCCCGCCCCCTGCGCCCTGTCCTGCGCCCTTCGATCCGCCGCCCTTTCCCTTGGCTCCATGATGACGGTGGTTCTGCTGCGAGACTTGCTCCTCGAGCTGCTCGGCCAGGTCTTCTGTGTCCATGGCGGTGGGCGACGAACTAGAGAAGGAGGTGCGAGGAGGAGGCTTGGCTTGGCTGATGAAGGGGAGCGAGGACCGTCTTGGCGGGAGCTGAGTGACAAGCTGAGAATTCTGATGACGGCGGCGGATTGTGACGCCTAGTCTTTTTGTTGTTGTTGGTGAGTGTGCTTGTTCTTTGGCCTGACGTTCTCTAGTCGTGACGCCTGATCTTGAACAAGACTGAGCGGCAACGGCGGCGACCGAGGTGGACAAGAAACGCTGATGGGTGGTGAGGCTCTTTCGCAAAGACAAGAGCTGCATTCATGCAAGATGTCCAGTCTGTCTGTCTAGGAATGAAATCGAAGTCCTAATAAATAAAAAGAGTGTGAGATGTCATACATGAATTGACGGTGTTGTTGCCTCGTCTTTCTAGCTCTGGAGCTGGTTATGGCAAGTCCAAGCTACTAACTACAGTATGCTGTTTCCCTGTAGTGGAGCAAAAAGAATCCGCAAACATCCTCTGCCTACGTCAAGTATTACACACAGGCATGCAAAACCCAACATCAGCCGGCCTGACTCACTCAGTCACTCCAAAGACAAGACGAAAACATTGACCTCACTTGTGTACTGCCCGCACCATTTTACTACTCTTGTCTCAGTCATATTCATCCAAGAGGAAAATGTTTAAAGAAAAAGAGAAAAAAAACCTGGAGATGTTATTTTGTTTTATCTTATCTTTTCCCTTTACCGAAAATAGAGAGAGTTAGGCAACGGTTTCGCCGACAGACTCACAAAATGTAAATAATTTCTTCCTGCACAAGGCAAAAAATTTATGGTACATTGATACAAGCTGCCTAGAAATACATATATGCAGAGACATACAATCATGAAGGGAAACCCCAATATGAAGTGGACAAGCCCTTCTTTCATCATTGATCCCCCCCCGCCTTTTTCCGCCTCCCAGAGTCAAAGTCAGCCGGCGGGGTATCGATGCTACGGTCTGACGCCCAAAACTCCTTCTCTGCCGCCCCAAAGAGAGAGCGAGAGAGAGAAGGAGAAGAGAAGAGAAAAGAAAATGTTGTTTCTCGTCTCGTGATGGAGTTATCATTCATTTGGAGTGCCCACCAGCCGCTTTCCCCATAGACTTCGGATGCCATTAGGCATGTCTTTCCCTTCGTCTTCTACCGCCCCCGTTGCGCAGATGAACGCCGTCGGCAACCGCCGTTGATATTGTCCTCGAACACCTCCCTGCTCGTAGAGACCGATGCAAAGAAAGGAGAAGAAACGACAACACAATAAAAATGAAGTTCTGCGCATCAAACAACACCCGCTAATACTATGCCGGCCCTTTGTCATCCCATGCATACGTAAAATCTCAAGTCTTCCTGACAAAAAGAAAAACAACAACAAAAAAAAACAAAAAAAACGCCTCCTGATGCTTTTTGATATTCTTTATACACACCATTGTGAACGTTCATTCTAATCATGGGCTGCCTCGTTATGAGCATGATCCGTTACACAGGTGGCAGCAGCGGTCTGCATCCTCCCGTCGCAATCACCGGTAGCCGCCCACATTAGACGCCGTACCAGACACGCTGGGGATCCCGCTATGTCTCTTGCGGTGCAGGATGGTAGGCTGAGAGGCCGAGGCTGAGGGCGGGGCACCGAGTGAGTACCGTTGTCCGCGGGCCTCGGCCAGTCGACCCGTGATGTTACTGGTGTCGTCCCTATCCTGCTGCTGCTGCTGCTGCTGCTGCTGCCGGCCAACCTGGAGGAACCGACGCCCGCTAGGTGTTGTGGGCGTCATCAGTCGGGACGATGACGGCGGGCCCGGGGTCGGCAGGGCCGATGTGAGCAGGCGTCTCGTGGGCTGGGCTGCACTTGCCGACACTGGTTCTTGGCCTACAGGCCGGCGTGGTGTGCTGTCTCGGGGCGGCACGGCAATCCGCAGGCGGCTTCCCACCTCGGTGATAGCTCTCGATGGGGCGCGCGAGCCCGGCTGTGGCTCTTCGTCGATATTACTGACGCGGCTGATGGTCGTCACGCGCCGCGGCGCGATCGCATACGACATGCGCCGCGTCTCCTCGGGGTCCTCCGCATCTTCGGCTTCCGCAGTAAATGCTCGTCGCGTCCTCAGAAGTGCCGTCTTCCGGCCCTGGTCGTCGGGCTCTTCTGTCACACCACGTCGCGCCCGTGACACCACCAGAGATGATTTGCGTCCCTCTTCGCCCCCCAGCACGCTGGCTGCATACCGCGGCCCCGCCATGCTGGAAGATGCACCGTTCATCCCCGTAAAGTTGAACGTCGCTCTCTTCTCCAGTCTGGTCACCCTAGGACTGCTGAACTCCTCCACGCTGGGGAGGGGCTCATCCGGCCCGGCGCTCCTTCGCCCGGTGAAGACCTTCACGGCTGGCGGGCTGCTTGGCATGTCGTCCTCTCTGGCTCCTGCAGTGCCCCGCGTCTGTGGTCTTGACAATGACGTGTTCTTCCGCTGGGATCCCTCCTCTGTGAGGGCCACGCACAACTCCGTCAGATTCCGACAGATGCTCTCTGCCTTCTTCCGCAGTTGTCGGTCCGTGATCGTACTGGAGCCCCCGAGCCCGATGGTACTTGCGCCGCTCGAGATAGGGCCTGGCTGGCCTGTTGTGCCCATCAGTTGCGACAGCGAAGATGCATCGTTAGCGGCCGCTTCGATAGCATCATAGACGTCAGAGCTCACGAACGGCTTGGTCTTGGCAAGAGCGGACCGTAGTAATGGCTGCGTCTCCTTCCGAGACGCCGAGAGGCTGACGATCTCTGTCTGCGAATCGCCAACGCCTGGCGCGCGTTTCGGCGAGCCCGATAGCGTGGTGGCACCAGTGCCCGACGTGGGCGGCCTCTCGTCTGATATCCTTGAGACGGCTGCGCCTGAGGTCTTGGGGATCTTGCCAGTCAGCTCCAGCCGGTGAATCCGCGACTTCAGCTCGTCGAGCTCGTCCCAGACCGTCGACGGCGCCGCGGTAGAGTTGGACGATTCAGATGCCTCAGGAAGCTGTCCCCCACCCACCTGGTGCGAGGCGTCCCCGTTTCTCAGCGTCATCGTCGAGGATGAGGTAAAGGATTTGGACAGCCCCGTAGGTTGGCGAATGGACGAGGAACGGCTATGATCGCCAGCCTTGGTTGATGGCCGCCGCGCAAAAATGGAACTCCTGTCGCTCGAGTTGTCGAGAACGCTCTGCGTGCGCGGTGTGATCGGGGACGGTTTCAAGGCAGGCATTCTGGTCGGCACCCGCGCGGTCGAGTCCAATTTCAGAGAAGGACGGCCTACAACACTGCTCTGGTATGATGGGTCCCGGTTGGTGTTCTGCTCGGGCTGATCCTCCGGTGCTCGCCTTGTGCGAGATGACGATACCTGTTGCTGGTGGTCGGACACGCGTCGAGAAACCGAGGGTGGGGTGGCAGGTCTCTGCGCTGCTACTGAAGATCCACCATAGTAGCCAGAATTTGGCCGTTGGCGGCGCACAACGCGAGACTGTAAGCTGTCAGCTTCCATGTAAATCTTTCTCTTTCTTTGTTTTTTTCTTTCTTTTCCTTCCCTTCCCGATGAAATGCGCTGCTGCTCTACAGGTGGGAGGTATAAAGAGAACAAGAGTGTGTGTTCGTGTGTGTGTGTGTGTATGTAACACGATCTTTTCTCTCAGGAGAGATGAAGGATGATCTGCCCAGGTACACAAGCAGCCAGCCGAGACAAGGTCACAATTAAGGAAGTATCCACATCGACTCATAACCTGCAGGAGCCCCCTCAATGGAGATTCAGGAACCGCTACTCCATCCGGCCAATGAAGATCGGAGCGGCACGGATACACCATGATGACATCTGGAGAAGAGGAGCCCCAAGCGCAAGGAATCGAGGGAGAAGACGAAGAAGAGCAAGGAACTTACCACTGTGCCGCTTGGTTCCTCCTCGGCGCGCCCGTTGTTCGGTTTTGGCCGGGGCAGCGAGGTGGACGAGTCCTCCCGCGCAATTCTCATAAAGATGTCTGCCGTATTGTTCTCGCTCTCTGGGGTCTCATCCTCACCATCCGGCGGCGCAGCGTCTCGCGGCCAGTCGCTGCCAACCCGGCCCTCGAGCGCCCGCAGCGAGTGATCTCTGTGGTTTGCACCCTGCGGGTAGTCATCGCCATCGTCGTAGTAGCGATACGATGATTTGCTCATGTCGGGTGCGGAGCTCTTGCGGGAGCCTGACGACGGGCGAAGGGTGCGTAGTAGGGGGGGATTGCGTCCAGGGGTCGTCGCAGAGCAGGGCGTGGATACTGATCGTCTGTTCGATATGGGTGGTCTTGATGTGCTCGATCTCCGTCGTCGTGGAACAGCCTCCTTGATTTCATCTGTAAATGTCCCGGCTAGGGCCTTGGGCAATATGAGCCCGCGATGGCCGTGGGTCCACTCCTTGTTCGAGGACCCTGGTGTGGGCACGTCCTCCTTTTGTCGTCCTCGCGAAGTGAGAGGTGACGGCGCGCTGCACGAGTCCCTCGAGGAATCTCGGCGGCGTGTTCGCGGACGGGTGATGGGCGTATAGAAGCAGGGCGACGACTCCGTGTCGGCCTGCGATTGAGGAGTAGGGGGCGCTGAGGAATCGTCGTCGTCGGGGTAGGCGGCGGCGGCTGGAGGAGTCGAGACGGTGGTGGTGGTGATCGACTCGTCAATTCGTGAAGAGGCAGGTCGCTTCGTTCCTGTGGCGTTTGGGGTGACGGGCGCAGAGGCGGAGGCAGTCTCGTACGTCGACGCTCGCGACCTCTGGTTGCTCTTCTGATCGGGCGACGTAGTGGATGAGGGTGAGCGCAGCGAGTCGGCTGACGTAGGAGCGTGAGCGTCCTGGCGTTGATTGTCGCACTCGGTCACGGGTGCCGGTATTAGCAGGTGCTGTGCAGTAGGTTTTGGCGGGAGTGGTAGTGTCGGTACAGTAGTAGTAGCAATGGCAGTAATGGCAGTTGTAGTAGCATTGACAGTTGCAGTGGGGGGGGTGGTAGTAGTAGTAGTAGTAGTTCTGGCAGTATCACTGGCACCAGCACTAGGGGGGGAGGATAAGGGTGAGGGCGAGGCCGGTGCGGAGGCAGCTGGAGGAGGGCCCTGACTGCTGTTGCTGCTGCATCCAGTGCTATTTTCCAGGGTGCTGGTGGTATTTGGGGGGAGGTGGTGCGCTGCCGTGTCCACTAAAAGGGGATCTGGCTTCGCTGGTGGGGTGAGCTTGCTACCCCCTGCAGGGAATCCGCTAGGGTCTGGTAGGTGATTTGAGACGGCCTGGACGGGCACCTGCAGGGAGTGGTGATTCTGCAGCGAGCCGAGCAGCACACCACCAGCACTCCGACCCCACGAGCGAGAGCTGCGGTCGGCGAAGCGGAAGGCAGGGAGTTTCGAGGGCGAGTGGTTGAGCCTGTGTATGTGTATGTGCGAGGAGGAGGATGAGGAGGTATCTGCTGCTGCTGCTGCTGCCGTTGTTGTTGTGCCTGCGTCTCCTGGCGAAGGGGATATCGTCGAGTGGTTGTCGTGATTGTCGAGCCCACTGATAGTGATGACAGTAGTACTAGGATCTGCATTTTTGGCAGCGCCTTTTTCGAGACTCTGGGTCTCGGTCTGGGGTTGAGGCTGAGCTCCGGGGAGGTGACTCGGGTGAGGATGCGAAACGCCGGCTTGGAGCTGGACAGCCCTGCCGCCAGATCCAGATTTGACCTCGTCACAGGTTGGTGGCTCTGATGGTGGTGGTGAGCCGCCTGCTACCTCTCTTGGTTCTTCAGGAGAAGCCATTGCCTACAGCAGTATTGCTGTCGCATCAAGACGTATCTGTCCAGAGAGAGAGGGGGGGGGGACCCTCGGTTCCAATGGTACCAAGGTCGAACAGCTGCCCTCCGTCTACCCTTCTTGATCCCATTAACGGGGCCTCGTCAATTCGTCGCCTTTGTTGGCATAAGAGGTACCAAATTAGGAAGGGGAAAACAAAAGAAACTTAAAAATTAAAATAAAAAAGATAAGGAGAACCCTGGCAGTGTTGGGCAAGATCGTGCTGGGATATACAGTTAGGGTCCTCGACTCAATGAATGATCGGCCAGAGAGATGAAAAATGGTTGTGAGGTTAACACGATCCCCTGGTAGCGATTTCAGCGCGTAGGCGAATCTGATGGCCAATTGCTGCTCAAAGAAAAATCAAGAGAACAAAGAAGAAGGAGTCAATTGATGTCGAGGCGTGTGTGTTGCGGCCCACCGTAAAAGTAGTAGGCAATTGAGCCCAAGGGGGAGTCAGTCAATATCGTAAAATCAGCGATATCGATATCTCGAAATTACGCTTCCGCTTCCAGACAGGAACGAGGCCGCAATCCCATGAAGTGGGACACTCAAGCAAGTCTGAGTAAAACTTCCTCAAAACGTCTACGACCACGACTAAGACCACAGCAGAAAAGAAAGAGGGGTTGGTTGCATTACAGCCATGTCCCCAACGTTGGTACTTCTTGCAGTAGTATGCTGCACTGCACTGTGATGCGATGCAAGCTGCGATGTGCTCTGCGAGCAGTCACACATTTGCTTTTTCTTCTCTTGTTTTCCATGCCCCCCTCCCCCCACCGCCTCTGACGAAAAAGGTTATCCACTCGGCAGGGGTCGCGGCTTGACTGCAGACTGACCCAGGCGGAGGAGATTGGAGTGTGTGGTTGCAGGCTGACACGATTGGGCTCTCTATTCCGTCTGTGTCTCCCTCGTCTATCCAAATTACATGCAGCAGGCTCTTTCTCGCGCATATAGCAAGGTGGGGTGCCAATTTTCCCAATAATTCGCAGAAATTATGGGCTCTTTGTCCGTTGTGTGTGGATTCGAATGTGGGTGGACGATTGGCGGATGGAGTGGATGGGATGGTGATGTGATAATGGATACTTTGGGCTGACAGCGGCAGCTCCCCTATCATACATAGTACACGGTGCCTACCCATCCGTTACAGTGCTGTACTACTGATACTTTTAGGTATTGTGGTACGGTGATACTGGAGGTACTGTGGTTTGAGCTATGTACATCACTAGTGCTATGGTATAGCATGAGTCGCGGCACAGCCTTCATGACACAGTACTTACTTAATTGCTATGGTAAGCAGACATCCCCCTTTTCCACACTCGCGGACACGCCGTCATTCTTCAATGCCATCCCCATCAATATTCCAGAAGCCCAGCGATATGTATAAAAATCCTGAGATATTCCTGTGCCAAGATAAGATAATCCTACCACGTGTGAAAAGCCCCAGTGGTCCACACTAGTTAGGCCCGAGCCGTTGGCGGCCTCCTCTATATTGTCGGGAAGAACAACGGTAGACTGACCGACCAGCTTGCCACCAGCAGAAGCCAAGGAGAATTGGAGGTTACTATGAGTCAACGGAATGACACTCACCTGAAAAATACCAATGCCTTTGTACTTCTGAGAGGGCAAAAAGCACCCGGGTTGCGTGGGCTCCAGGTACACCAAGTCTGTCCCTGCGGGCGACACTCTTAGATGAAGCCTCCTATGGCGGGTCTTCGTAGTCTCTGTTGAGAGACTCGACTCGAACTTGCACAGCCTACTTGAGTACCTATGATCTCGTTGGCACACAACTTGGCTGCACAGAGGACGTGGGAGGGTTGCCGGTGAACGCAGTCACTATGAACGAAGAGAGCACATATGACCAGAATTGAAGTTACGGGAGGCCTGTCTACCCTCATCCAGTTCACAGTGACTAGGTCGAGGGCTGACCACTTCACGGACCCTAGGGGCTCTAGGACTGCGGCATAACAGAAATGGTCGTCGATATCTCCTTTGGACGGCCGCGCAGGATGCACAGGGAAGAAGGGGTTACTCAAGGATGAAGCACTAGAAATCATAGCCGTGCGTCTCGCAGGCACGATGTAGTTGGTTATTGATGGCTGGGCGTGGGTATTAGTGCACCAAGGTGAACTCGAATGGAAACTAGAGAGAACATAAGGCCCAGGAAAGACAAACTTCAGTGCAGATTGGCCGCTATGTGTCCAGATATCAAGAGAACTGACCTGACCACTTTCCAGCATCACTTGACAATATATAATCAGAAGCGGTGGTTCACCAAACGGGATGAAATGAAACTCTTCGAGCACTTAAGGAACGGCCATCCTCAGTGCACAATAGAGGTGATGTGGCTCATATAGAGTGTTTGGATCTCGGGCAGAAACTATCCGCAAGCTTAATAAAACCAGCAGCCTTTGTGTCTATGTATGCGTATCGTACACATACACACACACACACATATATATATATATAGAGAGAGAGAGAGGGGGAGAGAGGGAGAGAGAGAGAGAGAGAGAGGACAAATCAACTCGAAATTGGGAGTCAAAAAGAAAAGTCTTCCCTTCTCATTACTACGCCACACTTTTCCACCGACAGTTCATCGTACCGGAAGCGAAATTCATAGCTCAGAAGTATTTAATGGGAACCTCCTTTCTATAATATGGCCAGCTTAATGTCTGCAGAATAATCGACAGGATTCAACTGGGATCCTTGAGGGTGGTGGTTACTCAGATCCACGAGAACGACAGATATAAGATGTAATTAATCAACTTGACCAGGCAAAACCAAGTGATGCCATCTCGCCGTTGTCTACTCTCAGAAGTCTGCGCCATATTAAAACAGTGTGAGACTGAGCAAGAGCGGTACCCTAGTAATTCCTCTACTTTCAATTTTATGAGTGTCTGGACACGATACCAGATGGGATGTTCACCACTGCTCTCAAATACGATACCGAGGTATCTGGAACCGAATATTTAAGTAATCAGCCAACGAAGACGACAAAGATGATATTGCTCTGACAGGGCATTGAGGTCATATTACACATGTTGCAAACGCAAAAGGGGCTCTTGCCTCACCAAATCTTCCTCAACAAGGCGCGGGCTTGGAACAAGAAGTCGAGGCTCGAGGATATGATCACTTTGGTGTTGCGGATTAGGCAACCTGTTGACGATATTAGACTTGCGAGTCGCAAAATAATTACGTGGATAGATGACTAGATTGGCAACGACTAGTTGAATGGTGCTACCTATCCAGAACTCTCATACTACCTATTACATGGCGTGATCACCTGCTGATGGTAGAAAAGAGACCGTTGATGAGATATTGTTTCTGATGAGTAATCCACCATAGGGAACGCGCACCGTTGCCGTACGCCCGAATTGCGCTCGTCCCTCTGGAGAGACAGATGGGCCCCGTTGGCCGACAATATAGAATTGTGAACGCAATTCACCAACATGGCCCCGTAAATAATCCGTTCCGAAAGTGTCCAACCCAAAGGACCGCACGCCGGAGTTGGGAGCCGAACCACAACAGAATGGTCCGATATTGCCTGCGTCCCAGACCCGTCGAGACTGACTTCAGCGCCGACTTCCCCAGTCAGTGTAAGTAGGCACGTGGGCCAACAAAGACCCACAGCCTTGAACCGGCAGCAGCATCCTACTCTTGATCATACAGTACCAAGCTCATGATGAAGCCTACCAGGCGGCCAAGCCCCTCCGGAATTCCAAGAGTCTCAAGGGTCATCCTGATGTTGGACGAGAGCCGCAGCACTACCGCCGTCAAGGTCATCCCATCAACATTACAATCAGACGACAGAACTACCAGGCTGGCCTGATTCTGATTTTGCTCCCTGTCTTGTCTGTCTGTCTGTCTGTCTGCCTCTTGCCTCTCGCCCTCGGGCTCGAAACCTTTTAGAGTTCGTCAAATGCAGTTAGTCCTGTTTCATTGTTGTGTAGTAGTGAACCGTGATTGAAGGTTGTTTTGGGGTGGGGGGGGGGGATTGTGCAACCGGCAGCAGGGAGTAGTGCAATAGCTGACGATCGACGTTGCCATCAGACACATTATTAACCTGGTTGAGTATGAGTTGTAGTCTTAGGGCTGCATAAGGCGCTCGCGCAGGAGGTTGAAATTGTCTGTGCTGTTGCAATGGGCGGGACACTGGAACATGGGCGAAAGATAGTCTAGGAGGAAG
Organism: Cryphonectria nitschkei; assembly: GCA_006503525.1. NCBI lineage: Eukaryota > Fungi > Ascomycota > Sordariomycetes > Diaporthales > Cryphonectriaceae > Cryphonectria > Cryphonectria nitschkei. The sequence continues at coordinate 705,481 of LAZJ01000001.1, read as the reverse complement.
ACTAAACACCCCGGCGTGGGGACTTATTTTGCCCTTCCCTTCCTTTTCGCTCTAGTCGATAACTTTTGAAATTGTCATGTTTCCTTGTAAACCTCGACTAGGAGGCCAAATTTCCCGGCCACCGAACCCATGAAGCCAAGCGAAAGTCGACGAGATGCCGAGGCGAGCGCGGCGCGCTTGCCGCCGCACAGTTGGTCATGATTATGTACTCGGAGCAAGGCACGCCGAGCTGTGCAGTAAAACGAAAGCGGAACTTTCCTTGAAATGTTGGATCAGCGTCCGTGATCGCGTACGTACAGGAGAAGCACCGAGCTGGGTCGCGTGCCTCTCTCTCGTGTCTGCGCTTCATGCCTGTGCGCAAATTAAGCATGATTCAGCGCAATTTTGGAGCCGTTCCGTCTGATACATGTCGTCAGGCTGCCTCTGACTCTGACAGTATCCATCGATGGTCCCGTGGGGACGGACAAGGACAGATAGACTTTTCACCACCGTAATTGTAGACAGTTGATCGTCTTCACACGAAGTTGACGAACAGAGTAGTCGAACGGCTATTCTTAGTCAGTCTGCCTCGGCATTCGTCATCCATATACACACAGCCAGGATCTCATGGCCCTCTTCATCCATCAAGATTCTAGGGTAACGGAGCACGAAGAAAATAGAAATGTAGGTGGGGTTTCCTACCGCAGGTTGTACGGACAACCCCCGTCTCCGAATACCAGGGACGACGGTTTTAGCCCATCCCATCCACCAGCCTCATCCGCTGTCACACATTGCTGGCTTGGTTGATCAACTTGGCTGGGACAGGCGGCAGATCGAGTAGATGGTCAAGAGAATACACGCGTAAGCCGACAAGTAAGCGCGTGCGCAGCAATGATTCGCAAAGATGAGGCGCACTTCCTTACGCACCAGTGAGATGCAGCAAGTCCCGGGAAGCCTGGGAAGCCTGGTCGAGGCGTACTGTAAGAGGATACAGTCACTTAGGTGTCGTTCATAGTGGGTGACAGCGGAAGCGGCAGTGTTGGTCCGTGGCACGGCTCGCTGACCTGTTGGCAATTCGTCCGACAAGTTGCTCGCCCACTAAACAGTCCCTGGAGTACTGTAGTTTGACGTTCAGTCATCTGAGCACTTGGCACAACAAAAGAGAGGTCTTCCGCCATGTCACGAGGGTGAAATCAGCCTGAACTTATTGCGTAGCCGGGGTGGCTTGTATCTTCCCCAAAACGGTTGGTCATGACCCCTCACAATGCGCCTCCGTGTTTCAGGTTGGCTCCATCTTCTGACACAGTAAACAGTGCTCGTGCTGGCTAGACTGTGGGGGGGGGGGGGGCCTGAGAGAAGGGAAAAATCAACGGTCAGCACGGGCGCAATCGACGTCGTCCTTTTGGTTTCGAGAGACGCGCCCACTCGTAGGAACACGACGAGGGCTAGACGGTGGCTCGTGCAAATTTTTGTGCTCTCACGACGAGAGGAAGGATTTTGAAGTTTGACGTTTGAGAGATGACTCTGGCCACTCTATCACTTGGGACTAGGGTTGTTGTCATACCTGACGTTCGATACAAGGGAGATCCCTGGCGCGTTCGATCCCATCTTGAGAGGCGTTTGTGCTCGTGCTCGTCAGACACAAAACAGTCACGATGAGAAGGTTTGGCCGAGCTACCTATCTCGCCAGTCTGGACGCGAGAGTCAACAAACTCACGTCATAGCCGTGTGGCTGGGGAACGCCGCTTGAGATGTGTCCGTGTTTCGTTTCTACCCCCGTTGCCTTGGGAAGCGGGGGAAGGAAACCATAGTATGTGTGCCAGGTGGCCGGTGATGAAGCACGCACGGCAGTAGACCGAGCTCGACCAAACCTAAACAAGGCGGTCAAGGCGGATCTGTTGGCTAGCACAGTTCGGCTCCGGGTCTGAGGTGTCGTGTGGAGGAGGGGCCTGCCTCCGCTCACGGGTGTTCAGGAGGAGGCTGAAGTTAGACGAGTATGGCTGGGTCTCGGGTCGACTGGAGATGCAGAAGCCTAGACTCTGCTAAGCCCACCAGGCCCGGGCTGGCCACAGGCTATACAATAGTACATTGTCACAAACAACAGGTGAGCGTTGGGCAAGGTCAGGTCAGGTCAGGTCGGGTCAGAGTTAAGCAGGGCGGGGCAAGGCGAGATCAGCTGAAGACGCGCGAGGCGATAGCACGATCTGTTCCCCGACTCCGGAAGGTGGGAACCAGATGGAGGCTTTGCGTCCTGCCAGTCAGAGCTGGGCGTGCTCGGAATGAATGGTAACATGTAGAATGTGATATCTGCTAGGTACGTTATGGTAAGTGTGTGTGCCTCGGTTAGAAGATCTCCGTAGTGGGCACTGATCCCATCTCGAATCAAGTGCAGTACCGTAGATCTGGTCACACTTGGTCTATGGGTGTGGCCACAATCCTGGATTAGGTAAAAGTGGGCGTGGAGTAGTATGCATACAATGTAGAAAGAAGATGCTGAGGAGGGCGAAGAGTGGAGGAGAAGGAGGAGGAGAAGGAGGCCAGAAGGGGACGGGGGGAGATGGTAGGCCTCGGTAGGGCCTCAGGTTTGAAACTCAATTCAGGACGATCAGCCATAACACCATAGTACGACGGTACATCACCAAGGTCACGCCCCTACCCTGACTAAGAGGCTCGATCTTTCCTCTCCCTTCTGATCCACTTCTCACACACACACTCTCTCTCCCTCCCCCCTTCCCTCTCTTTCTGTGCTTCTTCTCCCTCTTCTTCTCTTTTACTTACCACTTTGCTTTCTTTTTTCTCCTTCTCCCTTGATCCCCTGGCCTGCCTTGATAGGGAACAATGCAATTTCATGGGATGATTCTATAGTAATACACAGTAGCTTGCGTGTTCTGCCTCTTCATTCCCACCGTCCAGACCCACCACGACGCTTGTGCGGTGGGGACCTTGACGAAGCTCCGCCTCACTTCATTGGCTGAGCTGGGCAGCCGTTTACCGCCGTGATCTTGCTAAAAATAGTCGGCTGTTTCGAATTGCCCGCGGTGCCACTCCAGAGGCTACTGTATACCATGTCAGGCTACTGAGTTAGTTAGTACACAGTACTACAGTACTATAATATTGTACTGCGCAGGAGGAAGAGACAGAAGTGTAGAGCCCGCTGCGTACGTCCACCGAGCGACGTGATAACCCCAGCCTGTTAATTTCCCAAACCCCCGGCGTCTTCAAGGTCGGGGGAAGCGCCTGGGGGTTCGTGCATTGCTTTTGCCGATTCCCTTCCTCTTCCATCATTATCACCAAACCCCATGCTCCACGAGGACATTCCTTCCTACCCGTGTTACAGTAGCCCGGTAATGAAGCCGTCAAAGTGGGCATTGATAGGACCGACCTCAGGGCTTTCTGGAAGAGATGGTTGAGCCCACAGGGAAGCCCGCCGATCTCATCTACAGATCGTGGGGCCCTTGCGTTGCGACTGAATACTACCATAGCACCTTCTATTGTAATACGTATACGTATACATCCAATGGTACAGTCCATGGTACTTATGGTAACTGCTAATATTACTATTAACATAGTACTGTGTACTATGCACCAATGCACCACGGCCCCTCCGTGCTGCACACAGTAGTAATAAGGCCGACAAGGACACAATAATAGTCACTTCCGCATCGGACGCGGCGAATCGTCACTTTGGCAATGGTCCCTTTCCCCCCCCTTCCTTTTCTTTCTTTGGGAAGGGAAGGGGGGGGGCATTTTTCGCCTTTGGGGGTACTCTATTTCTGGAGATTGACGGGCTCTGGCTCTGCACTCTCACATTGCCACGCTGTGCCCCCTTCCACCCTCCCCTCCTGTCTCATTGGCTGCTATTCGGACCCACCAACCCTCCAGCCGCAACTTCCTGTCCCGGTTCTTGGTGTACCCCATTTATCTCGTCTCCGTAGTGGCTGGTTCGACCTGGAACCACCAGAGCCTACCCTGGTCGAACCTGGTGGCCCTGGTCAGCATTGCCTGGCACCTCCGCGCTTGTGAGGCACACTGGCGCCTGGGCCCCCTGCAACCTGCAACTCATCCCTGGGGGCATATCCCTGTATTCTTGGACCCCTGCTCCTCGCTCGCTCTCTGTTTCCCCCTCCGCCCTACACTCTCGCTCCCTCCCCCTCGACACTTCTTGGGCCTGTCTCTTATTCGTCTTTTTGCCCTCGAGGCGTGCGCTAATCTTTTCCCGCTGACCCTGGGCCACTGGCAGCTCCACTGTCACTAGCACTGGGGCCTCTTCTTTTTGGGTCCCGTCTCGTCTCTCAACCGCCCACCTAACCTACCACCTGCGACCACGCCTTCACCTTTCCGCTTCTCGATCCCGCCGTTGGGTCACACACTCTTCCACATACACACTCGCACGCCTCTCTTTCCTTCTCCCCCGCCCCTTCTTCTCCTTCCTCCCTCCCTGGGACAACGAGGTCAAACCTTACAGACCGACTTCTTTGCGCGGCTGTCGCTGGGTCCAAGAACCTGTACTCAACCTATCACAACAGCAGGGTCTTTCATCCTCCTTCTTCCTCCTTGCCGCTTCCGATCCCGCACAATACTCCATCCAGCCATCCTGGCCTAGTCACAAAGTCGCTGTCCCAAGCCCTCGTCCTGAGAGCTCGTTGTCTCTCTCCACTGTCTGTTCTTGCCCATCGCTTCCGAGAGGGCCCACCCCCAAGGCACAGGCAACTTGATCCGACCTTACGGCCTTCTTGACGGCCTTTTCTTTTTCTCTCTTCCTCCCTCTAATCTTCCCATACGAACAACTCGATCCTTCTGGCGATCCTGTGCAGCCACTCAAATTCACCGCTTGGCGCCCCCCTTCTTAGAGGTTATAGAGGAGAAACGCCTTGACGCACAGAAAGACAAAAGACCCCAGAGTGGCACACTCGAAGACCGAAAGCCCGCCTCGAAGAGAGAAAGGGCCACCAACCCGCTCGTCAACCCCCCAGAAACCGGCCTCACGATATTCGACCAACACGGCCCACTTCAGCAATCGTTTCGTCTCATCTACGGTCTCGCTCACCTCCTCACCGTCATAACCATTACCCTCGAAGTTTGTGGTCTGGACATCAGGTCGATCATGTGTTGACATCAAGAGTCGTTCCTCCTGCCTCTAATTGTCCTGCTCCGCCCATTTCCCTCTTTCGAGCCGATAATACTTTTTTTACTTTTCTCTTTCGCATCCCTTCGATCCAGCCTGGCGGATTCCGTCAATTAGCAAATACGTACCCCAACAGATCCTTCCGCCCCCCTCCCCCTCCTCTCTCTCACCGCGATATCGAGTGGACCATCGAACCTCGTGGGACCTTGCCCCATATCCAATCCACCATAACCACCGTCGATTCCTTCTAGAAGACAAAAAGAAAGGGCATTGCCGTGACGCAGGACAACCACACAATCCCTCTACTTGGTCGCAACCGAGGTCATCACCGCTCGCACACAGGATACAGCAGTGCTGTCCCGTTTCGCAAACAACCAGCCTCTACCTATACGCCTCTAGTAATCCGCCAGCTGTTGCCCTCACCAAGCCGCTCTCATAGCCAGAGCTGCTCGCCCACGGTCTTCCTACCCGCGCACGAAACAGTGTTGGCCTGGTGGTCTTAAAGTGTCAGACCCGCAGCAGACGAGGGCTCAAAACTCTGGAACCGGTTCAATCGACCCAGACCGGCCTCAGCAGCAACTCAAGCGCTGATCTCAGTGGCACGTCATCCCATAATCATGTATACGACGACAGCGCGGAGGTTATACGAGGATCAAATACCCTCCTTTATGTCTGTCTTTGATCTGGATCAGGCCATGCAAGACCAAGATCAAGACACAGTCACAGTGGTGGATGCTAAGATGATGGATATCGAGCCAACATGCAGCCCAAAATTGGGGTCAGACCCTTCGGCACTACTTCAGCCACCAGCAATTGCGCCCAACCACCAACATCGCGAGAGTACGTCGACGCAGACCTCTGAATCTGCAGGCTCGTCCCCCACGACAACAGTATCGTGCACCGACTCATCCTCGCTCTCAGATCCTTCTCCCTCCTCCTCCCCCGACTCTCCCGTCAACCTGGTACCTCTCAATGCGTATCCAGGCACCTCGTTTGGGGCGCTACCGTCGATGGCGAACCTGACCGTTTCAGAACCCACGCCCGGTCTAGTGCGTCCCATGACGTCTCCGGCGCCGAGGCGGAGAAACATGAAGGGCTTGTCCATCCAGCCTCCTTTTGTAACCTCGGGTGCTTCCTCGACACAGGCATCGGAGCCCTCCTCACCGTCCTTCATCAAGCCCAAGATCCCAGCAATGAAGAGGAAGCCCAGCAACCTCAGCCTCAAGACGAACTCGGACGATCTGGCCGGCCGACCTACTCTGGACGTCCCGCAGAGCCCGTCGGTTCCTGCGCTGGCACAAAGACGAGCTCTGAAGCACTCTACATCGTCTCCGCACATGCTGTCCGGGCTCAAGTCCGCTACTTTTGGCCCAATTGGCGGCATGGGCTTCCCTACCGTCTTCGAACGGAACGAGTCAGGCCTGTCGTCCTTCCTCCGAAGAGCCTCCAAGGATCCTTCGTCAAACACCACCAACGATCCGATCATGGAGGAGGACTCGCCGATCAGGAGTCAGATGGCAAATCGCACTGCTTTCGACATCGAGCCTTACCATGAAAAGGAGAGCAACGAAGACCAGAAGTCGCCCGGTTACCCTGATGGGCCTATTGCGATCTATGGAGACGATGTTTATCTCTATCTGGAGCCCACAGCCGAGGAGGCGCGCAAGTTTGATGTTGTCATCAATGTGGCTCGGGAGGTCGTAAACCCTTTCAGGGGACTAGCAGCGTCTCGAGACGAGCCCATGAAGGACACGTCGCCCATCCCTGATACTGCCGTCACGGACGCAAGCTTCGCTACAGCGTTCGAGTTTCAACCCGACGATGCGACGCCCACAACCCCGAAGGCCATGTTCACGCCGAAGGAGCCCGAGTACATTCATATCCCATGGGACCACAACTCGGATATTGGCACAGATCTCATGCACCTGTGCGAGACGATCGAGAGGAAGACTCTGGCAGGCAAGAAGGTTCTGGTCCACTGCCAACAGGGCGCCAGTCGCTCAGCCAGCCTGATCATCGCCTACGGCCTGTATCAAAACCCTGAGATGAGCGTGAACGACGCATACTACGCGGCCCAAGCGAAGAGCAAGTGGATCAGCCCCAACATGCGACTGATGTACTGCCTGCAGGACTTCCAAAAGGAGGTAGCCAAGAGAAAACTGGCTCCCAACTCGGCATACAAGCCCAGAAGTGGCCGGAGCCCTTCTAAGCATCGAATGACACTCTCGGTCGACGCCATTGAGGTGCCCAAGGAACCACGAACAGCGCCTCTGCCTGATGAGGATGGGGCGATGAGATCTCAGAGCCCCGAACCGTTGCCGTTGCGCGCGCGGGGAAACTCCTCCCCGGATCAGCTTGCCATCTCCCCGGGCCCTTCTTCTGCCCCGTCTGCCTTCACCTGGACACAAAAGGAGGATACGACTGACCCGGGCCGGTTCGGTCGTTTCAATCATTCGTCCATTTTCACAACCCCTTCGCCGGTTGCCGAGAGCCCTGAATATGGATTTCCAAAGTCGTTGTACCCTTTCCCGAAGCCTCCACCATCTCCCGGATTTGCGCCGTCCCTGTCTGCCGCTTTTCCCAAACCCCCTCCGTCACCAGGTTTCGGGCCGGCGGATCCATTTGCCAGGCCACCACCATCTCCTGGGTTCGGTGCGCACCGGTTTGGCGGCCAGGGCACCTTCGGATTCACCCCGCTGCATTTCGGGTCGTTGGCTAGACGGAACAGCGACGATGCGCCCAAAGAACAACAGGTTCAGGCCATCAGCACCAAGCCTGACGCTACTCCCTTGTTGTCACCCAGGGCCGAAACAATGACGAACAATCCGATCCACACATCGTTTGCCGAGTTCACGGGAATGCGCTTCGTCGAGGTTCCTCCGACACCCAGTGACCAGTTCTTGCCCGCACAGCAGGCATCTACACAAGACCTCTTCTCACCACGGAAATCAGAATTTCCAAGAGATACATTCAGCCCCTTCGGGAGGCCCAGGCAGGTCACCGACCCCCGCAGTCCGCCTACCAAAGGCGAGGCACCTATTGTCAGGTCGATTGATGAGATGCTCTAAGCGTTCACACAGAGTCGATCCTGCATGTTACCTATTTTGTCTTGCACACTTGACATAGCCGACAAAGTGGACAGTCTCATAATCAAATGACTGCATAGCATAAGCTGGCGTTTTTCTTTCTCTTCTTTCGGCTCAGATCGAAATTCATCATGATCTAGAAGAGCGTCTCAGCACACACAAAATCTTTCTCCTTTTGGTTTTCACTTTGTTCACAGTTGGGCTTTCTTTTTTCTCAACTCATTCGCAATATCACACGATCGCTCAGTGACCCGCGCAGGGTCTCAATATTTTCTAAATGGAATGTATAATCGGGGAGAAGGGGGTGCCGCTTCTTATTACTGGTGCATGGGATCGGGTCCCCTTTTTGGGGGGGGGGGACAAACTTGAGAAGGCCACGGGCTATACCATGCCACATCTCGTTCGAAGGCGTTTTCTTGATTTTATTTTCTCTCTTTGTTGTTTCTCTTATCGTGTCGCAGGCAGTGGCGTATCATGGGACGAAAAGCTCATATTTTCTTTGGCTGTGGGGGGCTCAATTGTCATTGCGGGTTTTGATTCTCAGAATCAGCCAATGCCGAAGGAAGAGATCGCGAGGTCACGGCCCCGATCACGAAGTCGAAGGACCGAGGAGAGAATGTGACTCTGGATATGAATTAACATGAGAGGGAGAGGGAGCGGGAAATACCAAGCAGAAGTGGAGTGAGGGTGCGCTGTGGAACGAAATGGGCAAGGCGCTATTGCAGAGACGAAATGTAAGCTATGGCTCGCAGGAAATAAAATATCACCATATCACGAACAACATAATCAAACCTACTTGTGCTCTCTATGACTCTATGAGCGAAGCTCATCCAGATATCCACGTAAGAGAAATGCTTCTGAGCGTAAGAGACTGAACTTGTGCTTGTGTTGAATTCCTGTCCTTCTGAGTACAAAACACTTGAGTGTTTGACGGTCCCGTCCATACAGCATCCTCTGGCTTACCACCACCCGCTACAAAAGGTGATATAAATGACACCCGAAGAACTCGTTTACCTTTTTACTCACTTGATCTACAGTCACCTCCCCTTCGTCTTTGTACATGGTATACTAAAAGAGGAAGACCAATTATAGTCAAGAACTGACCCAAATCAAATTTCGACATCAAGAGGGACGAGCATGATTTATATCTCGAGACATCCATCTATTTGCCCTTGCAAAAGTATAGAATCTAAAAAGTTCTGCCTCGACAAGGCTCTCTCCATATCTGAGATATACAGGGCTGACCTGGTGACGTCTCTTTTCAGCCCCTTCTCCCCAAGGCACAAACAAATACAGTCGAAAGGAATATATATACGTACATAAGTATATGCCAAAAAAGAAGAGAGAGAAAGAAAAAAAAGCTTTCATAGAAACTCCAAATCTCTCCTAACCTAAACGCCCGTACGCTCCACCCAGAAACAAGCAGAAATATGTCTATACATGTACATCTATCATCTCACTGCGCCTTCTTCCCCGTCTCGTTGCTTTGCTTCTTCTTGTGCTCCGCCTTTTGCATCTCAGACTGATGCTTGATTTGAGCCTCGACGCCGATGCCGCCAAACACCATGGAGACACCCAGCCACTGCATGTGCGTGAGGCTGTGGCCGTACCAGATGACGGAGAGGATCATGGTCAGCATCTTGCGGGTGACGGTGACGGTGACGAGGATGACGGAGCCGAAGTTGGCTATCGTGTAGACTGTGAAGGGGAGGGCGTCAGTTAGTCAGCACGAACGCTATTTTCCCTTTGCAATGCAATCTATTGAAGCGAATGGAAGAGAGAGAAGGGGGGGGGGNNGGGGGGGGGGGGGGAGACGGAGGGTTGTATTCATCAAGAAAAGGGGAAAAAAAAACTTACAGATAAAGACCTGTCCCACAGCACCACAGGCTGCAAAACCAAGCACATCCCACCACACGCCCGGGTGCCGGGCCATGAAACCCAGCGCGGCATACAGCTCGCCGGCCTCATCACCACCAACCGCCTCGGCCATGCCGAACCACGCGCCCACGGGCGTGCTCACCAGCCAAGGGCTGAGGACGAGGTAGAGGCCGCTCAGCGCTGAGCTCATCATGTTGTTGGCGCACATCATCTGCGGGCCGCGGTACGGGCGGAACTCGGAGACGATCCAGTCCTGGGTGCTGTTGGTCAGCCCGTCGAAGAGCAGGTTGATGCCGAGCAGGAACATGCCCCAGGCCGTCTGCCCGCTCTCGGACGACGACGTGCCGTGGGAGCTGCTCTTCTTGTTCTTGCCCGAGTGCAGCGTGAAGACGGCCACGCCGATCGTCACGGCCGCCACGACGAGGTACTTGTACAGTGGGTACTTCTTCCGGAACAGCGTGATGTGCAGGAACATGACGGGGAGGAGCTTGCAGCTCTTGGCGAGCGTGTACGTGATGTAGTTGACGTGCGCGAGCGCCGCGTAGCCGATGGGCGCCGCGAGGGCCTGACACACTGCGACGAGCAGCAGCGGCAGGATAATGCGCTGGTTCGGGATAATGGCTGGCACGGCCTGGTCCTTGGGTGTGGAGGTGTAGAGGTATAGGGAGCCCGTGATGGAGGAGAAGATGGACTGTATTACTTGGAGGAAGACGGGGAATTTCCATTTCTCGGTGAGGCCGGTCGATGGATTCGTGTACGGCGTCGTGAGGACTTTTTCTTGGAGGACGCCCCAGGTCAAGCTAGGCCACATAGTAACAAACATTAGCCAAGTGGTTGTCCACGGAACGCGGCGAGGCGGAAGCTCTCTCTCTTTCTCTTTCTCNNGTGTGTGTGTGTGTGTGTGGTACTAATTGGCCACAGAAGAGCCACGAGATAGAGACTCACAAAGACCCGTAGATCCCCAACACGCAGACCAGCAGCTGGATCACACCCGCGCCTGAGTCCTGCGTTGGGCTCTCCCTCTTGGCAGCTTGGACACTGCCGTTCGCGCCTTTGACGGCGAGGTCTCCTCCATTGGCCGTTCGATCGTGTTTGCCGGTGTACTCGGAAGACAGCTCTCTCCGGATAGGTGCTGCGGCCTTCGTTCTTGCCATGTTGATGCTGTCGTCGAGGGGACGCCCCTCTTTGTGTTGTTCTAGTGAAAGAGAGGAACGGGTTGAGGACCTCCGAGGCCACTCAGTACGTAGTAGCGAGGTTGGACTGGCCACGTTGAAATTCAGGGGCTTTTGCGAAGGACTGGGAGCCCAGTGGACAGAATTGGCTAATTGTGAAGTACAAAAGGTATGGAAGGTCGTCTTGGACGGAAAGGACTGGGGGCGACTTTTATTAAAGTTGTCAAAGAAGGTCAGGAGACAGAATCGTCCCGAAGCTGACAAGGTGGCTTCAACTGGAAATCATCTTGGAGGGAATGTGACAAAAGTGACGATCCCCCCGGGCTATAGGCTTATCGATAATCTAGCGTCATGTCAAGTAGAGAGTTGGGGTGGAGCAACTCCAGCAAAGCTCCACATTGTACCCCTGGTTTTGCCAGGCCTGTTCACGTCGTCCCCTGCTTCTGGCACGTGGCGATCGTCAGTGTCAAGATCAGATTCCTCGGAGCAATGACATGGCAATTCAGGAACAGCATGTCAGCGCAGACGGGGCCCATGTCATTGCTTGGAGGGGTACATCAAACAGCTTTTCATTGTCACTTGGCAGGGGAAAAAGAGGGCGGTCACACAGAGAGGAGAGTTTTGCGAGTGCCTTGCCATGATGGTCTGTCATCTGCACCAGATATTCTCATTCATCCCTCCGATCTGGAAGCTGTCTCAGAAACGAGGTCTTGGCCTGGATTGGGACTGTCGTCAAAGAAAAAGAAGGAGGCGAGGGAGAGCCTTGGGAAAGCAGTAGAAAATACGGAGTAAAAGAGGAGTGACTTCATCGTTAATTTTGGTGTTGTTGGGGATAGTGACTGAGTCGAAACCGGACCAGGGCAGAAGGCCCAGATCCAGAGCGCAGGCGGCAGTGCATAACGTGTTGATGCGAATAAGAACATTGGAAAACCCGAACTAGTCTCGAGCTTCTTCGATAAAAAGGGTATCTGATATGTTTCGATGGCCGAAGCTGCATTCTCACGTCGACGAAAGCCGCATCCTAAGAAGAGCCTTCCCGTCTGCCGTGTCATGTCGTCGTAACGAGATTAGGACGATTCTCGTTGGTCCGCAGTAATCGTCGGGTTCAAGTGATGCACCTGGGGCGAGGGCGTTCTCCACGCGATTCAGACGCCTGAGGAACGGAGCCCCAAGGCCTTAAGACTCCTCATCAGTCTTCTGCCTCCGCCACAAAACCAGTCCCGTCCGCTTCCTTCCACAACTGCCCACCAAATCGATCCGCAAAGAGAGGGTAACTGGTTCCATGGTAATTAAAGGCCATCGGAACAATTTTCGGGAAAGAGAACAGTCGCACATTCATTTTGCCTTCGTCCTCACCCACCAAAAAAAAAAGAGGATCAAAAAGGAAAACGAAAACAAAAAAGAATAAAAGAAATCAGCCTTGCGGCAAGTCAGATCTGGAGGTTTCCCAACCGTCAAGGGTGACCAAATCCGACCGTAAGTATGAGAGCCTTTGGAGTTAAGTATACAACACAACCCTCCAAAAAGAGCCATCCGAAACGCCTGTCAACAACACCCCCCCTCCTACTCTACTTGGGGTGCCTGGCTGCGCCGGACCTTCTCGGCCTCAAGGTTCTCGTAAAGAAGGAACAGAGCGGCCTCGTTGGCTTTGGCAGTACCCATGATGGTGAACATGCGCTCACCAGTATCATCATGAGGGGCCTGCGCGCATATTAGCCAACACCCACGACAATACTTTGCGTGCGACAGGATCGTGCATTGTGCTTACCTTGGCGATCGAGATGCGCGCTCCCGAGGTCTTGCGGATCTCGCTGATCTTGCTGCCAGCCCGTCCAATGATGCAGCCCACCATGTCTGCCGGGATGCTGATGTTCTGGGTCTGGATCTCTTCACCGTTCTCATCGTGGGTCGGCGGGCCCCGACCTCCCATTTCGGAGTCAGACCGGCGATTGAAAGACCGAGGTGTAGCGCCATTGCTAAAGTCAGCACCGTTCCCAGTGCGCATAACACGGGACGGTGGACCATAGTCGCTTCTTCCAGTGGAATAGCTGCCGCCGCCAACACTGCCGCCGATACCGCCAGGTGCAGTCCGAACGGCGGGGTTGTAGAGGACGGTGCCGGTACCACGCTGCCAGTCGTCTATCAGACACTTGGAGATCTCCCAAACAGCTCTCTGGATACCCTCGGGTGTTCCTTGTACTTCGACGATCCTCTCGGTAGATTGAGGTAGCATATCCTTCTGTGCGACCATGCGCACCCCGGATACGTCCTGAATATACTTGATCTTGAGACCCTGTTTTCCGATGATGGTTCCCATCTGGTTGTGAGAAATGAGGAGCTTGATGGCTGCATTGCACACAAGTTAGCAAAGACCACTCCGGTCAGAACAGACGGGATGGAGGCATGAATAGAAGACCGTACGGTGTGTGCCGTTGTTTTGGACGACGCCGCCCATGCCCATGGCCGGGGCGCCTTCAAGCAGGGCGCGAGAGACGACCATATACGCCTTAGAGATGGCGTCGCATCCTCCAGTGATGGTCAGAACACGGTCGTGAACGCCCTGTACGACCTTGGAGACGCCAGCCTTGACTCCAGTCTCGTCGCGCAGCTCGGCGACGTTCTTGCCGCCCTTGCCGATGATGACGCCTGCCTCCTTGGAAGACACGATCGCACGCAGGGTCAGCTGAGCCACGGCGTATTCTTCGTCGGTGCGAGGCGCTGGCTCTCCATCGGGGCCGAGGCGCTCGCCGTCGTCGATCTTGACGCGATCCATGCCAGAAGGCAGATCGTCGCCGATGGGGGACATTTGATCCTGGGAAGCAGACATGATGTTGGATGGAGGGGTCGTGCAGAGAAGTGTTGGAACGTGATGAGAAATGCGCGCAAATGAAGTGGCTGCGGTCGGGAGAGTCAAATAAAGGTTGCGCGAGGGGTGGGGTGGGAAGTCGCCTCAGAACTGGTGACGCATTCGTTAGCTTCTGTTGTGGGCGCTACGCGGTTGAGAACTGTGGTTGCGCAAAGGTTATGCGACTCAGAAGTTCCGGGAGAGAGAAAAGAAGACGCGAGAATCACAACGACGAGGAGGAAGTGGTAGAGGAGGAGCGAAAGGTGAAGGGATGGATGGTCAGGGGCGTGCCAGAGTCAATTGTGCGCATGGAAGACTGGAATCGAAGAGGGTGCGCGGTGCATGGCAAGAAAGCTCTGAAGGGCTGGGGGGGGCCGCGATGTTGATTGGGTGGGGCGGGCGGGCAGGTGCACTGGCGCACCTCCAGAGGTGCAGGGGAAGGGTTTGCGGCGGGGCAGAGGCTGCTTTGGTGGGTGAGGTTCGCGTGGGGACAGGCCAAGGTCCCTTGCTTGGGGCGGGGAAGATAGGCTCTGATAAGATGCGTGCTGCGTCGTACCTTTGCTAGACCAGAGATTTTTAGATGTTCTGTGGCAAACCCTGAACGTTGAACAGCTAGGGTCGAGGTGGGATAAGAAGCGGGAGGGTTGGGTGTTTTTTTTTTGGACGGCCGAATCAGTCAAGACTGGCTGTTGGAAGGCGACGCAGGTCGAGCGAACGCGCAAGGTGCCTTGTCGGGTGACTGCGCGAGAAATGGCGTGTGAAAAAGGGTGGGATGGTGTGAAGGTGGGCGGAGAAAGAAGAGGCGGAGAGGATCAGTGGAGGAGTTGAGTTGAGAGAGAGGATGGAGAAGGTTGAGAGAGCCGAGCGGTGAGGAGGATTTTGTGATGGAGACGAGACGGGAGAGATGGGTGAGAGGAGGAGGGAGTAGAGGAAGAAGAGGAAGAAAGAAGAAGAGGGCGGAGGAAAATGGCGGGATGGATGGGGATGTTTTCGACGCGACCATAGACCGACAAGGACGGCAGGAAGCACCACACGCATCCCAACTCGCCTGTACCGCGTATGGGCAGTGGGCAGGTGGGCATTCATGGGCATGGCAGTTGCACTCCTCCCCCCTAGTACCAAACTTCTGCTAGGGAGAGGGTGTGGTAGTGAGGAGGGGGTCATCTGGAACGTCCCCAGAAGTACTCAGTACTCCTAGCCTCTGCTAGTTTTGCCGCGCTATATCGGTACTGTCTACTCTTTCTCCGAAGACTGTGTGTTCGAAACTAGGCCGGTTGCTTGTCCCGGATGACCTTGTCCTTGCCCTTTCCTGCAGTATGTCTTGTACTGGAGAGTGCATTAACCATGACTGTAGTTTTGACACAACAGCCCTGAGTAGCTCTTCACATCTCTGAGCCTCCTCAACCTCAAGAAAGGATGTTACATCCCATGCATAGAAGTGGAGGAAAGCGACTGACTACATCATCAATATTTGTCTTCGTCATGAACATCTACTGGCAGGCATATACTGCGAGAACACTAGGGCTTAACCTACTTCCGCACCCACTCGCTCTGCCTGTTCTAGATTCCGGTCCCTGAAACTTTTTGTAAAACATTGTCTGCCTGCACTTCCAGAAGATGCACAAACACTGCTCTGTAAAGGCCTAAGGATCATGCTGGGTGTCAAAGCTGTCCACTCCCCCTCTTGTACGATGCTGTCAGCCTATTTGACCATCAAGCAAGTCCATCACAGCCTTACTGGTGTTGCAAGTCTTCAGTCTCTCCTGCCTGGACTCTCTTTACACGGGCCGGAGACTCTTTTTCACCTCAGCTAGTTGGTCTTGTTGATGTATACCACTCCCTGTACATCTGAGGGCTAGGGAAGGGTAAAAGGCCTGCGTTGAAATGCTGTTGTACACCCCTCTGATAGACTACTTATAAGTAAAATCTAGAGATTCATGAGCAGTGCTTTCTATTCCTCTACAATGATTCCCAGCGTACTACATCCTAGAACAGCACTGAAAACCAGGTGCTGGGGGACCCCAGCCTTTAGCAAGGTCATTGCCAACCTCGCCCAATCATCTTACATAACTCTTTCTCCCAGTCCAAGGTTTGATGGCCCAGGCGACCGCCTCTTGGATTGAGCTGTACTGTTATGTGTGTGTATAATGGCAGGCAAACAGTATATTTTGTCAAGGTGATTCAGATCCTGCATCTGTGAAGGTTTTGCATACAAAGAAAATGTCGTACGCCAACAACGGGGTGTCTAATACCAACCAGAGACACACTGGAGCGTCTGAAATCCCTTGCGGACCGGTCGATCATTTGATCATTCATTCCAAAAGGGAAAAAACAAGAATGAAACCCCTGGAACTAGGTAATTGGGCAGACGCAGTGCACATGCCCTTCTCCATGCACCGGATCACGACGCCCACGGGCCGTAATTCGCTCGCAATGCCACCCTGCTGCAGTTCGAAGCGCCCAGCACGAGACAACAGGGGCGCTTGTGTGCATCGTCTTGCCTTATACGTCCAAAGCTGGACGAATAGGGGTTTTGCATGCTGTGGGAAATTGTGGGTTGTGAAGTATTGCTTCTGCTGCCGACGACAACGCGGATCCAACTCCGACCATCCAGCACGTCCCAGGATATCGCAAGTGAATGCAACTCCTCGACACTGGCAGCCGTTCGCCCAATAGATTATGTACGTAAGAGATCAGCAGATTGAAAAAAAGGCAAGTCCTAGAACGCCCTGCTAGATGCCACCCGTGAACAATGTGTAAGTCTCCTGACAGATCACCAGGGAGAGACACGCACCCACCGATATGGTGCGGTCCTACCGTGATCTCAGCCTCTCCTCGTTCCCCAGCCAGAAATTCCGACACGCCCTGTGGCCCCAATGCTCGACCCACCACTCGCCAAAACTATCCTCGACGTCAAAGTCCACCCCCTTGACCCTCTCATCTCGCTTCAGGCCGCAGACGCAGCATGCTTTTGGGGCCGTGGGCACCACCTTGGCCGTGGTGACGGCCATGTGGTCGTTGATCTCGGGCACCTTGAGCGGTTCCAGCTTGACCACCTGCTTCTGGAGGCCGATGTTGGCAGCAGCCACCGCGCTCTTCAGCTTGCCGATGTGGTCGCGCCACACGCCGACCACGTCTGCGGCCTCACGGTCCTCACGGGCTGCCTGGGTCTTGTCGATCCCAGCCAGCTTCATACCACTTTTGGATCCGGCGGCAGAGATGGACATGCCCTGCGAGAGGAATTTGTCGCGGTGCCAGCGGTGCTTACGGCCGGCCAGGACGCGCGCTGCGACAGTGGACAGGACGAGATAGCCTCTTAGATAGTCGAGTGTGGCCGGGTCAGCGTATACGCGCGACTTCACAGCAGGTGTCTGGTTGGCTGTTGGTTTGTACAGCCTTACATCGGCCTCATCGAGGAGTTCAGGGAAGATTGAGAGCAAGATGGACGGTGGCGGGACATTGGTGGGTGGCGGTCCGATGATTTCTTCATGCTCTGAGGTCTTGCGCTGGCTGCTGGTCTTGGATGTGCGTCGGGGCGGTGCAGGCTGCGGCGTGTCGACTGCATCCCAGTCCCAACTTGACGAGACTGCTGAGGGGTCTGCTGGTGTGCCAGTCGAGGCATCAGGTGGGAAGTCGGCGAAAGCGTCCCAATCGTCCTTGTCTGTTGGAGACTGCGCCCCGGGCCATGCGGTGACAGGCGTGGGCGATTTCTCTTTGTCATCGTCCTTGAGATCCGCCGGGAAGGACCCAGATATTGGTGTCGTCACGGCTAGTCCAGGGAAAGGGTTTCTATCCGAGAATGATGGTGATCTCGGAGCCTGAGGGTAAAGGGGGCTGGGATTCAGGGATGGGGTGGTCAGATTCAGAGAGGACTGTAGCGGTGTTGGAGGTTGTTTCCGCGTCTGCGAGGCCATAGACGTTGTAGTCGAGAAATTGGACAATGAGGGCTGAGGGCTTGGTGCGCCGAAGTCGATAGAGATCAGGTCTGCCAATGCTGGCTGCACCGGAACAGCTGCTTGTACGGGCGCGGCTTTCGTGTCTACAGTCTCAAAGTCGCCAAAATCGTCATCGTCCTCGTCTTCTGGTGGTGGAACCCCACCAAAATCGTCGGCGTCAAACAGAATATCCGAGTTGGCCGGGATGGGTTTCGGTATCGAGACTTTGGGGGCTGGCTGGACTGCTTTCGGTAGCTGGGGGGATCCCAGGGATTCTGGAGATTTTGTAGCTGGCATAGTCATCGTCGTGTTAGTGGTGGTGGTGGTGGTCGTCGTCGTCTCCCACGACGGTCTGCCTTGCCAGGGCTCTGGCGCCTTTCCAACAGCCAGTCCCACCAAGTTATTTGACATTAGGTCCATCGTGTCTGCCCGAAGTATACGGTTCCGCACCAGAGGCGCCGGAGCGGATTTTGCCTGTGCTGTCGGGCTCGCCAGGCTGCTGACATGTGCTACCGGCGGAGGCTTCGTCGATGTCGTGGATGGGGCTTCCATGAAATCTCCCCAACCAAACTCATCATCATCACCTTCTTCTGCTCCTCCTGCTGTGATTCCTCCTCCCAGCGGCTGAAGTGGCTGTTGTGCCATAACGGGGCTTGCCTGGACGGCCCCCAGATTTCCCCAGCCATTGCTTCCATTGCGTAGTTGCTGCTGCTGCTGCTGCTGCGGTTGTATTGACGGCCAGGGCTGGGTCGGAGTGTGAAAAGCGAGTGGGGATGTCGTCTGACTGGCTGTACTGAAGAGAAAAGCGAACGGATCAGTCGTTGTGCTCGTTGTCGCTTTCGGCTGTGATTGCGACTGCGCGGTGTGGTCAGACCGAGTACTGTTCGAGTTGAGTCCGGCAAACTCAGCAAAGAGGTCGGCCGACATGTTCGTGGACGGGCTTTGCCTTGAGGGCGACTAGGACGGTTGGGAGGAGAGTCGCGAAGGTAAGGAGAACGAGAAAGAAGAAAAAAAGACAGCAACAGAAAAGGTGGCCTCAAGATTGATCATACAGTCAAGGAGCGAGCGATAGCACCTAAAGTTGGGATGGGACGAGGACTGTCGGTGTTGGCGGAAGTTTAAGGCAGGGAAACATGTTTGGCTCGGAAATATCGTTTCAATGCACGCATGCAGCCCTGAGGCGTAGGCATGGGGATTGTAGACGCGTAACTCCGTTGGTCTCTATGTGTGTGTGTATGCGTATCTGTGCGAGGAATAAGTGTGGTGTGGGTTGGGGGGGGGGTGTGAAGGAATTGGACGCAGGGCGACGATAAAAGGATACTTCCCAGAAGGGGTGAGGGCGAGGTGCCCAGGACAGGAACAGTGGTGATCATCTCCCCAAGTCTGCTATAGTTCGGTCTAGCTGCCCGCCGACGGCACAGCAGGTCCAACGCCACCATACATAGTAGCAGTGTGGGGGCCTTGACATGCTTAACCATGCTATAAGACCTGTAAGGATTACTACGCCATCACCCGAAATCGACCAGGGTCAGTGACAGGAATCCGCTGAGTCGGGCCCAGCACTGGTTCTGGCCAGCCCCAGGACCGACCCCCCTGAAACCCCTCCAGCCAGTGGGAACGTCCCGCTAAAAAGTCAGGTCCGCTTAGGCTCTGGCCTGTGCATCGTCCTGTAGTGGCTGTAGTTGACCCAGCGGCTGGGCGGGAGGTGGAAGCCGCGTCTTTGGGCTTGGGGCGTTCAATGCGCGTCGGTGGTCAACCGCGAATCTTTAGAGACGACATGCTCTCGTCGTGAAACTCACCTCTTGGCAGCCTGGCCAGGGTCGTTGTGATATATCCTGCATGCTCCACATAACTCATCTTTTTTTGCAGTTCTTTCTGGTCACATCTTTATAGAAACTAATCATCCATAGATTTGTTCGTCAGTTGTCGGCGTCGTCGGTGGTCGCTGTCGTCGTCGTACGTTGGCTTGGGAACAAATCGGATCTCGTATCCACATTCTCGTTACAGACGAACGAATCCTCTTTTTACGATCCTGATCGGTCACTACGTGCTACGTCGTCATCGCGATGAGGACCCTGGATGATTCCAAGTAGGGAATCTTCTCTCAACTAGCCGCATCCAGGTGCGCGCAGTCACTGACCTGACTTTTCTCTTCTTCTGTAGGGCGCGATGGGAGGAGACACTCAAGCAGAGCACCAACTTTGAGGACTTGCAACGCTCTGTGAAGTTCAACGGACCTGGGAGTCCCTGTGTGGCAGGCTGTCGATCTGTCTGTTGGAAGGTGAGACTTCTTTATCTTCTTTTTCCCTACTATCCTGTCTTGGCACGACGAGTTCTAGGGCGCATCGGCTCACACAAAAATAATAGGCCTTCCTGCTGTTCAAAGATGCCAGCGCTGCCACCTGGTCGCATGTCCTCCTTGAGAACAGGAACACATACAGCACACTCAGGGAACACTACCTCAAGTACATCAAACATCCAGAGCTTCTCACAGAACAGACTCTGGACCCCCTCGCGGACGACCCGGATGTATGTCCGGCTCTCCTCCCCTTTCCCCTCCTTCAAACCAGCTCAACCCATCCACACGACACGCATTCCTGATGAGCGAATTACTGACTAATACCCACATAGTCACCATGGACGGCATCCCGGCAGGATGAGCTCATCCGCAGCGAGATCCTGCAGGATGTCCAGCGCCTGCCAGATGAGCCCTTCTACCATCTCGAGACCACCCAAACCCTCATATTGGACATCCTCTTCATATGGGTCAAGCTGAATCCCGACGTGGGAGGCTACAGGCAGGGCATGCACGAGCTGCTCGCGCCTCTCCTCTATGTCGTGAATGAGGACGCCATTAGTCGCGACACCATCGGCGATGCTGTGGCCGATCCGGCCATGGTCGAGATGCTCGACTCGTACTTTATCGAGCACGACACGTTTGCCCTCTTCTCGAAACTGATGGAGCAGACAAAGCCCTTTTACGAGATTAGTGTGGACGCCAGCGGTCCCCTGTCCTCAGAACAGAGCGCGATCGTCGAGAAGAGCAAGCAGATCCATGAGATTGCTCTCATGAGCGTCGACCCGGAGCTGGCGAACCATCTCAAGGTCATCGAGGTTCTGCCTCAAATCTTCCTGATGCAGGTCTCCATTCCGCCGCCCTTCCTTTCCATAGCAGACGTGATGGGCTAACGAAAATGATAACGCGCAGTCGGTGGATTCGTCTGTTGTTCGGAAGGGAATTCCCCTTTGAGCAGCTGCTTGTACTTTGGGATACCATCTTTGCGTATGACCCAACCCTTGAATTAATAGACCTAGTATGCGTTGCCATGTTGATCAGGATTCGCTGGACTTGTAAGTTGCGCATGGACCATCGCTAAATATGAAATAGATGAGATGTGCTGACATGTATTGGAAATAGTACTCGAGGCGGACTACACGAGTGCCCTGCAGCTGCTGCTAAAGTACCCGGCCCCTGAACAGCTCCACGGTCCACACACCTTTGTAGATGACGCGCTCTACCTCAGAGATCACTACAACACCCCAGGTGGCTCCAGCATCATCATGAAGTACACCGGCAAGATGCCCTCACCAGTCGCAGAGCAGAGGCCTTCCACACCTGAGTCTAAATACCCAGGCCTCTCAATCAGGAGCAGGGCGCAAGGCGCAAGGTCGCCCCTCTCCTCACCTGCACGCTTCATCTCGCAGCGCGGCGGTGTCGAGGCTCTCTTTCAGGGCGCGGCAAAGAATGTCATCGAGCGCGGCGAGAAGCTGGGTATCAACCAGGCCGTCCGTGATGCCATGGGCGAGATCAGACGGAATATGCAGGATCTCCGGGTCTCGAGCGGTAACAACTCTCGTGCCGACACGCCCATCACAGGCCAACAAGGTCTCTTCGCCAACGGTGTGCTTGCATCCCCAGGTAGCCTGCAGGCGCCCACAGCTATGATGCTCGAGCAGCGGAACAAGCAACTTGCCATGCTCCTGGAGGAGGCCATCACCAGCCTGAAGGCGCTGGCGGCCGCCAACCTGGAGGGTGACAAGGACAAGAACCTTGAGGCCGTAGAGATGGCCGCCGCCAAAGCACAGTTTGTCAAGATCTATCTCGAGGACTCCTCACTCGATCTCAGCCTGGACTCTCCTCCTCCTGCTCCTCCTCTCTTGCGAGACGGCGAGGTCAGCACACCTCACGTTATCATCGAAGACGCCGTGCCAGATGTCGTCTCCGACCCAGCAGCGCCGCTAGCGCCAGGAAATATTAACAAGGAGTCCTCGCCCAGCCTGATGATAGCAGAAGACGAGATCATGACTGACTCGGAAGCCGCTGGCGCCACCACCCCCAAGATGAGCTCACCCGTCACGAGGACGACGACGACGATGGAGGGCATGGAAGCCTCGCCCCTGTCCCCTGCCTCCAGACCTCCCGACTCCATCTCCCCGCGGCGACCCACAACGATCCCCACGCACTCGACCTTTGCGCAGTCGTCCTTCTCCCTGATGCTCGAGCCCGACGAAACCACCCCCAAGTCTGGGACCTCGCCAGTGTCCGTCACCTCTTCGGCCGCCGCCGGCACCGGCGCAACCCCTTCTGCCACCGGTACGCATCGCAGCACAAAGAGGCCGAGCAACGCGTTCCTGTTTGGCGAGGTCGTTGCAGGTGATGCCGAGAGCGTCGCGGCTGGTGGTGGGAAGGGGTTCACGTCCGAAGACATCTTTGGGCTGGAGCCCTTGCGGCGGCCAAGTAAGGCTCGGGGGAAGTATGATGATCTCTTTGGGGGTGCACTGGGTGAGAGTTGAGAGTTGAGAATTGAGGAAGGGAGGTCAGGGCCTGATGTGTATATATACATATGAGAGAGAGAGAGAGAGAGAGAGAGAGAGAGAGAGAGAGAGACTGCATCGTGTGATAGAACAAGGAAAGGGGAGTCGAACCACTGAGGCTCGACAGGTCTCCACGGGGCGGGGAATTGCGCTTGGGTATTGGTTTTAAGACATATGGAAATACCCTCTATAGATTTGCTTCAGAGCATCGAATACATATATAAACCATGTCACGAATCCTCGTCATTTCTCACTGATACGCTTTACATCCAAAACCAATTGTTGGTTCAAGTTCAAGTAGAACAGTGTCCCTTGCAGAGGCACGGTTCAAGACAAAGGGCACAACACATAATTATACGTACGCACCATCAATCAGGTGCCAGTCCTGCAGCCTTCTCAACCCTTCCCCTGGGAGAAGCAGGCAAGGGATACTTCACCTCATCTTATCTCATCTCACAACACAACGCACTCACCTGTCATGTGTAACAAGACCCAATCATACTCCAAAGAGAAAAGTGTCATCGTGATAGAAACAAAAAAAGGTTATTTGTATATAGCAAAGGTTTCAAGGCTTATGATATGATCTAGATGTGAACCTCTCAACGCCAGTGAGCAAGGCCTTGTTGTGCGGTAGCCAGCAATCTTGATTTTTCGGGGGTTGGTTGGGGGGAAGGGGGGGAGCAGGTGCTTCTTAAGGGGGTATCTCGGGTGCTGTGATGTCGGTTTCTTCCCCTCTCCTGAACCTCCTCCTCTTTGCCTTCCAATTACCCATCTTTCTTCCATCCTGGACTCTTTGTCGTTTTCCCCTCCTTCACGTACGTTACTATCAACCAAATGAAGACGCGTCTCGTCTCGACTCTCCATCACGGCCAACCAGTGTTTCCCGCGTGGACTTGCCGCATAAGCACCAAAACAACATCCTCCCGATGCCTCTTGCTGTGCTATCCACTTTATCTCTTCGACTTTGCCTTCTCTCAATGCCAACCTTACACATAGAACATACTACATATGGCAATCACCAACCTGCTCCCTGCCATAATCTCATCTCAACGAAACGACCGCCCACTCTTGTGCGCCAAAGGGCTCGACGCTGCAGCTGCAGCCGCAGCAGCCGCCGCGGCGCTCGACGCAGGTGGGCCCATCTTGGACGAGGCGCCACGTCCAGCAGCACCAGCATTGGCCCGTCCGGTATGGCGCATCCTCCCGCCGCGCATGTTGGGTGTGTTGGCGCAGAACGCGCAGATGTACACGTGGGGCACGTCGTGAGGTGCAGCCATGTCGATGCATTGACCATGGAGAAGGCAGTCACACGAGTGGCTATTGGGTGCAAAGAAAGGGGAGGAGACGGGCAGCGGTCAGCAATGTTGCTCTTGTTCTTTTTGTTTGTTTGTTTGTTTGTTTGTTTTGTCACAGGCATGATAGGTTCTGGCCCCACGCGCATAAGAGTGCTTGGATAGGGCGAGCCCGCATACGCGTAAACAGATAAATTGCGCGCATGAAGAATACAGTGGGTCGCGCGAGAGGATCAATATAAAAAAAAACAAAAAAAAAACAAGGCTAGATGGAAGGCCCCAATTTCTAAGCTGAAATAAAAGGGGGGAAACGGGAGAATGGACGAGAGAGAGAGAGAAAACTTACCACTTCACCAAGAATGCGCCCTCGCCCGCCTCGGGCCTGTTGCACACGCACCGCACTTGGCTCTGCTCCCTCCCCTGCGTTGGCGATGCACCTGGCAGACTCGCCTCTGAGATAGTCGACGAGCTACTTCTTGGACCAGGCGGGAACCGCTGCCTGCCTCCACCACCCAGAGCTGGTGGCTGCTGTCCACTGCTCGGCCGCCTCGGATTGACTGCCTGCATGACCTTGCGCAGTTCTGCCGCGGCGTCACTCAGGCTTCCCCCAGTGGACGGCCGCTGTTGCTGTGGCGGCTGCGAGGAGGGGGGCGGCGCCTCGAACTCCATGGCGTCTGCTTCGTCCTTCCGAAAGGAGGCCGTCGAGGGCCGGTCGCTGAACGAGCGGCGCTGGATGCGGGTTTGCGAGAAGATGCTGCTGGCTGTCGGTGGTCTCGAGTTGCCCGAGGTGGAGCCTCTGCGTGGGTCGGGGAAGGCGAAAGATGGGTTGCGGCTGGGAATGATGATAGGTTCGTCATCCGAAGAAGACGAACAGTCCTCAGACGCAGGTGAAGAGGCCGGGAGGGGAACAAAGCCGCCCCATGTGTTTCGGTGGTCGATCTGCTGACCGAGAGCTAACGGATCCAATTCTAGTTGCTCGTCGTCCTCTTCGTCACCATCAATCACCGTCTCAGCATGTGCCCGGCCATTCTCGTCGATGACGAACTTGACAGACGTTCTTTTCGCACTGCTCGGCCGGGATGGGAGGTTCGCAGTATTTTCGGGGATGGAGGTCAGGCTCGACAGGCGGTGATGGTGCGACGACTTCAATGGTGAGTTTCTCCCGCCTGGACGTCCGCCTGGAGCCGCCTGCACACGGCTGCCACTGCTGCCTTGGTTTGCCGTCTGAGAGGATACATTTGGTTGGCGATTCGTCACAGGCCTGGCTGGGGCCAACACTGGAAGGGTGTTGCGACCTCCACTCACAGCCCGCTTACCGCCTCTCGCACTTTCACTGAAGCTCCGCGACAGGCTTGGTCGGCCGTCCGATTTCTTCGTGGAAGAGATGGCAGGCGCACGGCCGAGCTTCTTGCGTTGTTGGCTTTTGCTTGCATCCTGGCTTCCTGTGGCAGCAGCACTGTTGTTGTTGTTGTTTCCACGCATGTGCGTCTCCGTGACGTTGGGATCGGAAGTCATGATTGCCGGTGCTGAAGAAGTCGGATGTTGTGGTGTGGTGGCGGTGTCCATGGACATGGAAATCGTGCTGTGGTCTAATGGCGCCGAGGTCGTGGGCTGACTGAATAGTAAACCTGGATCAACTCCGCCAGGACTTGCGCTGAACGGATTGTCCATCATCTGGAACGAGCCCAGAAAGTTTTGGCTGGGAGACTGCTGGCTTAGGCCAGGGGTCGACATGCTTGCCGTCTTCGGTGCAAGAGCACGTTGGCGTCTGGGGGTGGTATGTTGCTGGGCAATTTGGCCTTTCGACCGCTGTTGATACTGGTTTTGCTGGTCTGCCGGAACAACCATATCCTGCTGCTGCTGCTGCTGCTGAAACATTTGGTCTGCTCTTCCCCAGTCCATCGAGTTCATCTGCCCGTGCGCGTCGTAATGGTCCTGCGTCGTGTTTGTTTGGAAGATGTCCACCGCAGCAGCCGAGAGATCCACGTCGATGGCCATTGCACCTGCAGAGTTCATACCTGAAGCGTCCATGTCTAGTCCCCAGAACGGTCGCGGGCCCGTGATTGGCGGTGCAGTGGCCGGCCCTACCTGATAGCTAAAGACATCATCCGGGTTTCCCGTCACAAAGGTAGTGTCCAGGTGAGGCTGCTGCGGCGCGCCTGAGAAGTCTGGTTGTGAGAAGCCGTGATCCTGCATATTGTCCATCTGGGGCCTGGGCGCGAGCTTGCGCCCACCCCTGGACGAGGGAGGGGGAGTCGCAGTCTGGCCCTGTTGTTCCTGCACAGGAGCTGGTGGTGACTTGGGAAGCGTCCCAGAAACACTTGCTCTCCGAGGTTTCTTGGCCAACCTCCGACCTTGCGCCTGCGATACCTTGGTCGTAGTGCTCAGGTCGGCACCAGTAGCGTCCTTGTTGTGCGAGAATGCCAACGGCTCAGAAGACGACGAAGGAAGCCGCCGGGCAGGATCAACCGGGGCGAGGGTGGCAGGGTCGGCCGTGAAATGATTTGCATGGGCTGCGACCTCGACAGCGACCACCTGGGCAGACAGCGGTCGTTTCCTACCCGTCGTCGACGGAGCCACCACAGGGCTCGCGGGCACAAAGTCGAGATTGGATGCGTCGCTCCCGGGTGACGAGATGCTCCGAAAATTTCCTGGGGTGGAGTTGAAGACGGAGTACTCCTCGGCGAACCGGGGCGTTCGGCCAGAGGTCTCGTCAAAGTGATGACTAGCCTGCTGCTGTTTGGGAGTCTGGAGAAGTGGACTCGGAGAGACGGCCGTCGGCATTCGCTGTGGGGTTGGCGGCCGAGCGTTTGGATCACCAAAGCTAGGCAAGCAGACAGGAGAGAAAAAGACGTCAGCAGATTGCGGGGATGAACATAGAGGGAGGGTCTAGGCGGCGGAAAAGGCGACGGCACTCTCTCCCCCCTCAGTGAGGAGGGGGGAGGGAGCGGAATTTGTGAGTGAGTGGAGGATTGACGCCCTTACCTGGTTGCTGCCTGCTGCTGGTCGCAAACACTCATAGCAGCTTTGGATGTGATCCTGTGCCCTCGTGGTTTCTGGGGCGCATTACAGTCCGGGGCGGCAGAACAACTGGAGAGGAAAAAGGAGAACTAGAGGAATGGTGGTTTTGTCCGGCCTTATGCCCCCGTTTGGCCGAGCAAACGGTATCCGTAGAAGGGGGGTTGGGTTGACGTGGTTTCCCGGATCTGATGGATGGTATTGGAGGAATCGGGTTCGATACCTTGTGATGTGTTTCAGACAAAAGGGTGTTTTATTGCCGTGTAATCATTCATCCCTCATTGTTCAAGTCGTTCTTGTGAGTTGTTGTAGCCAAGTAAAAAAGGTCAAGGAGTGGTCATGAAATGATGGTGGTGTTGGAGATGTTTGGATTGCTGCTGCAAGGCTTGAGAGCTCTCAAGTCTCCAGGTCAGTCCAATGGTTTCCAATCGACCATAGCTCATGAAGTTTTGACAGTTAAGATGGAGAGATAGCAAGAAGAACAAAGAAAGAAAAGGGACTGGAAAGAAATTTTCAAAGAACGACCCAGGACATCCTAGGCATCATCTCAGCACGAACAGCAAGAGGAAAGAGAAGGGAAAAAAGGAAGGCTAAGACAGTAAAGAAAATCGTCATTAAGGGTCGTGTGTGTGTCGGGAGAATCCAAACTCAGACTGTGCATTGCCGTTCCAACAGAGCAGCTCCAGCAGGTTTAGACCAATCCTGGGGCTGGGTGAAGGGGCTGGCGGGATCGCTAGAGTTGTTTCTGGGTTCAGGTTCCAGCATGAAATTTTTTGCCAGAGTCCGTGAGCAGGATGATAGACTGTGCAGGTAACATGTCGGTGGGGACTCCGGACGACGTAAATTTGAGTTATGATCCGAAGCGCCGGTCCAGACAAGCACTGTCTCTGAACAGGCGAACAACGGAACACCAACAGAGAGAGAAAAGAGATCTCTCTATCTCTTTCTCTTGTGTGTCTATGTGTGGTCTCGAGGCTCCCGACCGCGTCTGACAGAGTGTACCACGAACAGGCACACCAGCGGAAGAAGGCAAGCTTGTAGGCGAGTGAGGGAGGGGAGTGGTGGGGGGGGGGGGCTTGTAACGTCCAACAGCAGTCAGCACGTACCTAGCACGACAGCACGCGAAGTACTGCACTGTTCAGTGTGGGGGCGGCTAAACAAGCGAGTGTGCAGCTGCAGGTCGAAAAAGCAAATAAGCGGCCGGCCTCACGACGTCGTAGGAAGCTTCCTTCGTGAGATGGACTGGAAATAAGGAGTCGAAAGTTCCCGTACAAGGCCATGCATGAGGGCGTCCCAGGAGCCTGGCAGCTGGGCCGAGAACAAGTATGTTAAAACTGTACGGTCGGCCACTTATCGAGGGCACACGCCAGTGTCCGTTGGTGTGTGTCCCTTCGTACTTTGTAGCCCCGGAAAACCAAAGTTCGACAGGGACGCAGAGGAATGGATAGACCTGTCGAGCCTGGGCCATGCTGCTTCTCCCGGATATTACTTGCATACCGGCCCTTAGCGCCAACCACTGACTGCCAGGTACAGATAGGCAGGCCACAGCCTAGAACTAGCACTTGCCCCATGGTGCGTCCGTACTGAGAAATTGTTGCCCGTTGTGGTGCTGAACAGCTGCGAAATAGACCTCTCATGCGTGCCTCCCCTCCCTCGAGAGGGCTGGCAGGCTCAGGTGGGGGAGTCTCTCACCCTCCTGTCTTCCTGCCCCCTCTTACCCCAGAGATTTCTGCCCCCCCCCCCCAGATAGCGTTTAAAGACACGATGATACGGTTGGGTCGGTATTTTTGCCGTCCTCTTCCAAGGACGGTCCCAGTGGGGTAGGCCCTGTCCAGGGAAGGCTTGGGCGGTGCTGGACGCTCGTATACTGCAGATCAGACAAGCGTCGTTTGCAATACCAATCGGTCAGACCCCTCCTCGGAGCAAGGCACAGGCAACACAGGGGCTGCAAGTAGTGAACGTGAAAAAGGACCTTCTTCTGGCACACACTTTCTCGGCACGCCAGCTTTTTTGTTCTGGCACCCTAGCGGAGGGCAACCAACCCGGCGGAGCTACTGCACAAGTGTGAGTCAACCCTAAGCGCACTCCGCTATCACAGCCTACAGCCTGCAGGATGAGTAGTAGTAGAGCCTAGACTGCCTCCCTGCACAAAAAGCAGGCTCCGAAGGTCGTCCATCGATGCGTAGAACCACGAAAGAGGCTGGTTGAACTCGGCCGAAGTTCAATGAAGAGGATGTCCTGGGACCCAGAAGGGACCAAACTCTTTAGAGTGTATTTAAGAGCTGAAAGTCTAGGAGGATACGGGAAGGTTGAACCGCGATGTGGTGCTCTTTGTCAAGTTGGACACTGTAGCAACATTATTGCTTGATATAAATCGAGGCCCCATCAGTGTGCGACGTCCCTCTTCTGGAGGCTCTGGGTATAATATCCCGATCCGGTGGCCTTAAGCTGTCAGCTGCCGAGGTTATAGTACTATCCTCTGGCGCCAAAGCCTCTCAGTTTCATGTCTGTCAAGAAGCAGGTCGATCATCACCACGGCCCATTGAATGCGCGTTCAGTAGTAGTAACGTGAGAGAGTGACGACTGGGAAATAATTGGTGACAGCGACCTAACAGACTCTGGGGTCTGCTTCTCTTGTTACGTAGGAGGAACCGCCATGGAAGCAAAAGAGTTGATTGGTAGTCTGGTGTTCACAGTCTCTGAGCACAGTACCGGGTCCCGGCGTGCATCGGATGATGATAGCTGGACAGGAGGAGATGCGGCCGGAGGAGCGGGACTCGTGGTGTGAGGGCCGAAGCACACCCCGACTAGCAAGCCTCCTGTAGGCTTGTCGCTAAGGCGGTAAGGGAAGTGCCAATGAGGCAGGCCAGGCGAGATTGAACCTCCTGCAGGTTCCTGCGTCAGCCTGTAGGACCGAACCTGTGGGCGGCCGCCTCTTGCCCAGGTGGTGAGACCTCCTCCGTCCTGCCTGGCCCCTCCTCAGGCACGCAACCACGCACAACACGCAGCGCATATCATGCATGCACGCCAGGCTGCGGGCCCCCTCCTGGAGGCCCCGGCCCCACCCCCTCGCAGCCTGTGCTAAAGTGCTTGCATAGGATATCAGCGCCAGTGGCCGGGGCATGGGATGGGATGACGTGTGGGTTGCTGCAGTTAGCTGGAGGCGTCACGTTCGGTCCTTTCCATCAACCTGTGACCTTGCTTGCTACTGCTTGTGTGGGGGGAGACAATTTCCGACCTGCAACAGACTATTGATGGATGATAGACACCACTGCTTGGATGATCTTCCCTCGAAGGGACCAAGACCTTGCCTGGCTTGTGAAGTAAACACTTGTCAGGGCTGACAACGAGGCAGGTTCGGAAGGTCATAACAGTAATTTTAATAAATAAATAAAAAGATGGTCAGAACATGACTGTTCTCAAGGGCATCGAAGCAATATCACATCGTACATGTGAGCGGGAGGAATCAGCAGATCAGGCAGGTGGGAATCCAAAAGTGGCCTTGAGGTATCTTGCTGGAAACTGCCAACAAGGCATCGGTGTCCCAAGACAGGCCAGGATGTCGTGATAACGCGAGCAGTGCGCGGCAAGGGCAGCTGAGGATACTGTGGCAGGTGCCAAGTACCATCTTTCCGTGCTATGCTATAATTCTTGATGGGAAAGGTGAGTTGCAGTGTGGAGGGGAATCGCGACCCCTGCGCCTGCCCATGATTGGCCCGGCTGCCTAATTTGATGGAAACCAACCCAAACCTTCCCCTCTCACCACCAAAAAAACCCCCACAAGGCCATACCTAAACAGATTACGCCCTTCAGCTGAGGAAATATGCCTCTTGCTCTGTCTGCTCACTAAAGCTGTCTTGTCATTCTTCACCTCGGTCAGGTCCGGAGCTGCAATATTGCAAAGTACTTTCGTCGAGCCGCCCCGCGAGGATCAACCCTCACCAGCCGCGCAACTCTTTTCCCAGGCCGGTTCGTGGCGAACCTTCACACACATAGTTGACTCATCTCAGGATCAGTCCGCCAAGCAATCCGCCAACGCATACTACCAGGTCCATCTCGGCTCCAGCGCCAGGAGGACACCGCACTGTCACGAGGAAGTGCTACGGCAGATAAGCTGTAGCTTTCGCATGAAGCTGAAGTTGAGAGATGGGACGATTGGAGGCCAGCCCTACACACTAAGTTGTCGTGGTGCGTGGACAAACAGGCAGTGGCCCTGATTAGATGTCGTTATCGAGGGTCGACGATAGTAAAGATCGAGAGCTTTAGTCTAGGAAGTGCTGTCTTATGTCCTGTTCTAGTGGTTGGGAATGACATGATCGGCCAAGCAGACCCCGCCAAGGCGTCGTCAGGGCGCCCCCCGTTCAGCGTATGCCCGTTCTTTCGTCGGCATCTATCCAGTCTATGTCGAATTGATGCCGGGTTTACCGATGGTTTACCGATGCTACCAAGACGAGAAGCAATTTCCCCTTGGCACAGTCTCCTTCAAGACTAGACTGAGCTCAGATCTGCGTCGCTGAACTACCCGTTAACATGCCATGGAGCCTCACGATCCGGTTCCAGGTGTTCGTGGATTCGGTCGAGGTCGTTTGGGTCGCGGGACACCCTCTCTAAACTTACCCCTCGTCACTCAACTCTCCCTTGGGTGTTGTCCCGGGGGGGGGGGGGATTTCTGTCCCATCTAGCCAATTTCGGAGAGTATCGCGAAGGCGGCACACCCAACGAAGGCGGTGGGCGTCCGTGGCGTCGATCGTCCATCTTCGCGCCAGCCTGGAGGCGTTCTCCGTTAAGCTCCAAACATGGGATGGAATAAGACTCAGCTCCAGCCAAGAGCCCTACGTCGCAGGTGTTGAAATAGGGCTTCAGCAGCAGTGGCCAGCCGAACGCCAATTATTAGACGAGGCTGACAAAGAGCTGACCTGGATGGCCCCAATATGTGGTATATGTTACTGTTGCTACCCAAGTTGAATCAGATTCAAGACGAATCTCAACGTTAGAAAAGATGAGATGAAGCACGCCAAACAAAAGGATCAAAGAAAGAGACACATGTGTACGCCGATGATGGAGTCAATTTTCGGAACGACCTGTAACCCCCTTTTGAGTCCTCCTGTTCCGCAAAGTTTGTCGCCGTCAACCTGATTTTCGTCCTCTATTCCTTGCCCGTCGTTACAAGGCTAGCCTTGCCCCTTCGTTCCAGGATACATCGCCCGCCAGCATTGCGTGCTTGCTCTCGCCGCGAGGCTGAGTTGGTCCAGTCTGCCGCGTTCCCAAGTTTGCTCGAAGCTAGTCTGTCAAATTATACCATAGCCCCTTCACGGGGTCCAGCCCTGGGCGCAGACCTTTTCCCCTTGCCCCCCACTTCCCTTCTAGAGCTCTGGACAGGAGGTGGCCAGGGAGATTTGGTATACTGAAACGCCGGGCCTGCGCCGTTGTGTTGGAGCTAGCTCGCTTTCTTCGTTTTCGGTTTCCTATACGGCGGACTGTCTGGCGACCTTTGCTAGTATAGAAGAGAGAGAGAGAGAGAGAGAGCAAGTTCCCTCATCTCGCGTGATTCCGACCTGCTTGGTATCTGTGCATCCATACACCTGCCCTGTTTCTTCGGTCTTGCCTCGGATGGTATGACTCGTGCCCCATCCAACCTTGTACGTTGGTTGCGCCCTGTTGAAAGGGTTCGGAAAATACGGTTGGCACAGCAAATACGATTTTCTCAAGAGAGAGATCGCACCAACATCGTCAAAACATCTTCTCTGGGTGATGGGCAACAACACTGCAAGCACTTTCCAAAAGAGAGCCAAGTCACCGACTGAGTAGAGCTTACATAGCAAATCCAAGAATCACGAGGGAGAATTCAGTGAAAACATCCTTTGTTGTTGATGTCGTTGTTACTGTTTTTGTCACAGACAAAACACTCTGGTGTCATTTTTGTATCCAATCGCCCTCCAGAGAGAATCGATCTTGCCGTGCTACCATCCCATCTTTGCCTATTTGGGGTATCCTCCTCTTCCTCGATCGATGCCAGAAAAAGGAACAACAAGCTAAAAAAAAAAAGGAAACGAAACAAGAAAAAGACAAAAAAGCACAATGCAGCTTTCAAAGCCAGACCACCATTCTGTTTTCTTTTCTTTTCTTCTGCGCCTCGCTTACCCCCATATTTTCCAAGAGCTATCTACAACTAGACTACCTAGCTAGGGGCCATGCAAGACCGAGCAAAGAAGGGAGGGTGGGCGAATGTGCCACAGGGGGGGGGAGAGAGGGAAAAAAAGAAAGGCGAAAATATGAACACGAATATTGAAGAAAAGAAAAAGTGGTGCAAAATGTGATGAACGAGAGGATAGAAGAGAGACAAGGGCGAAGAAAAAGATAAAAACAAAAAGGCAAGGGGGTATGAATTCAAACAAGTGGGATGGGGGGGATTTCAAATCGTTCAATCCCCTTATGCTTCCTCATCAACTTCGTAACGATCTATTTCGTCATCCTCCGTAAATGACAGGCTGTGGGATATCGCATGCGGGCAAAAAGAAAACAAGGACAAACATAATCAAAGAAACCAGAGGAAACAGGAAAAAAAACAGACTTGACAAGGAAAAGTAAGGAGGTATTTTGTTTACGGTCGGGACATTTTGTGAAGAAATGTCAGACCGAGGATTGGATTTCTGTTGAGAGAAGGAAAAAGAAGTGGTCAGAAGAATGTTGGAAAGCAAATTTCTCAGCCCAACGAACCCCCATGCTGTTGTTGTTCTATGGTATTCCCTGAAAGCCCTGAAAGGCCCCCTCCTCGTTATTGCCGTGACGTTACGTGTAAGAAGAAAAAAAGGAAGGGGGGAAAACCGAATTGTTGACTGCTGGGAAGAAAAGGGAGACGTGTGTATGAAGTTCGGCCTGCGGAACTTGGTATGAGGGAGAAGGTATGGTCTTTAGATCATGTTGGAGAAACCATCCATCATGCCCGCGTCTCCGTGTTGTAAATGGGCCGGGTGAGGCACCATGGACTGTTGGTAGTGATGTTGAGGAGGAGGCTCTAGATGCTGCCGAGGGTGAGACGTGGGCTGAGTGTGTGCCAGTGTCGGCGTGGTGGAGGCGTTGGTCGCCGACGAGGGAGTGACGGGCGTCATAGGGTTCTGAGAAGGTTGTTGTGATGGTGGTGGTTGCTGGCCGGGCTCCACCTTGGGCCTCGCCGTGGTTGATGCCGCCAAGCGCTGATGGCTGTTCTCCCTCCTGCGCTTGGGCGCGTCCTTGAT
The DNA here is from genome assembly GCA_006503525.1 of Cryphonectria nitschkei. Lineage (NCBI taxonomy): Eukaryota > Fungi > Ascomycota > Sordariomycetes > Diaporthales > Cryphonectriaceae > Cryphonectria > Cryphonectria nitschkei. The sequence goes on along the minus strand of LAZJ01000001.1, from coordinate 671,101 downwards.
CTTGGGGTGAGTGTGGCACTACATCAGACTGAGTTAGCTGCCGTCTGGGGAACGATTCCAAAAAGAACGATTCCACTTTACCTTGTAAGCATGTCGGAACCAGGTCGTGCCCTTTTTCTTTGAGCTGACCAGGGCAATCCAATCATTACAGCTGCCACAAAGCCCTTCCCAGACATCCGGATTCCCATCCATGCGTCGTGTCTCCTGTGGCTCCTGGAACGGCTGGCCTGTGGCGGCGCTGATGCCATGGGTGAAGCTCTTGTCATACCAGAAGGCCGAGTTCTTCAGCACCAGCCAGCGCCCCGGCTTGCAGATGCCACACCATCCCTCGCGCTTGTTTCCATGTCCGCGCACCCACTTTGGCGTATACAGATCACCGTCGAACCGCAGTTCCTGCTCGTGAGGCACCATATCGGGATCCGAGGGGTTCATATCCTCGGGAGGGGGTGGGATCTGTTCTTCGTGGAGTGACGCGTACAGGTCTGGCGGGTCCGACAGATCGGTGTAGTGGCCGTGCAGCGAGTGGGGATCGGCATTGCTCTGTAGCATGCGAAACAGCCCATGAGAAAGCAGCGGGGGCGGGGTCTCGAAGTGGTGATGATGATGGTCGTGCTGTTGGAAGCCTTGCGACGGCAGCTGTGAGGGCAGCAGCATGCTATTGCGCTGGAAGGCAGCAGGATGAGCATGTCCCATGAAAAATTGTTGCTGCTGCTGGGTTGCCTGCAGGTTGCCAAAGTTCAGCGGCATGTGCCCGTTCTGAATGGTAGGCGAGGAGTGCCTGGATGGCATGCGTGGCCCGTAGGCCTCAGGCGTGTGTTGGAAGACAAAAGGCGACGGTCGTCGGTTCGTCGAAGACATGGTCCCATAAGATCCAGTGGACCAGCGCTTGTTCCTCCCGCCTTCCACACTATAAGGTGCAGACCGCATACCTGGACGTGGCGATGGCGACGCACGCCCCCTGCTGTGTGTCCTCACAAGCTCCGAACGGCTCTGTGGTGTCATTCGCGGCGAGGCAACTGGCGATAGCTGCGTTGAGGACATGAGAGAGTTCCTGTTCGAGGGCGGGGGGTAGTCCGAGGTAAACGAGTGGGCGTCGGAAAGAGCTGTTGAGAAGTCCTCGTAAGATGTCATGTCTGAGAGCCCACCAGAGGTGGACATGGTGAATGACGAGCCTGACATACGCCGAGGGTTCATTCCATTCTCGAGGTTCAAGGATTCACCTTCGACAGGCTGTCCATGATAACGCAGATCGAGAATGGGTATCGCTTCGTCAGTTGTGTAAGCCTGCCCAATGGTCATCTCGGCATCAATCCCATGCATCTCCAGGCTGTCTTCGATGGGCTTCTGCATCCATTGGCCTGTAAAAAAGCACGGTTCATTAGCTATCGTGAGACCCACCGTCACGGTCGAGAGAGGAGAGAACGCACCGCTCTCCATGCTTGTTGGAGGATAAAACTCTTGGTGGACAGAGATAGGCCTGGACGACACGGTGTCACTTGGTGTCTGCTGCTGTTGGTGTTGCAATGGCAGGGTCGAAGAGTCCCAGGCTGGCAGGGCATCGTAGCCTTCTTCCATGCAGTACGAAAAACCTTCGTGGATGGTTGCAGGGCGCGGTCGCATGCCCGCTGAAATTGGTGTCGTCCACATGGCCTGCGCTGGCGCTCCCATGCCCTCAGTCTTGGTTGGCACCTCGTTTCCGTTCATGTTGACCAGATGAGCAGGCTGTCCAGTATTAGAAGGCGTGTCACGTCGATAATGATTGTTCAGATGGTAGGCAAAGGGCGGCGGTGATTGGATTTGGTGGCTCCTGTGTATAAAAGAAGGTCGTGTAAGCTGAGACTGGAAAAATGAATCCTGCGACTGTTGGTAGGGCGCGACCTACAGTTGGGCCGTGCTTGAATCCATTGCGGGAAAAGGAATCCTCTTGCATATAAGAGAATCCAGCTTCTGAAATGTCAATTGGAGACAAGGGAATGAGATTTAATAATAATAAATGAAAGGAGAGTTCGGAAGCTTGAAAGGGAAAGAAGACCATGGTATGTCAGCATGAGTTCATGGAAGTACTCTCGACATGGCAGAGCGGAGCAGGCTTGCTAAAGGGGATTCCACAGTGCCAACGTGTTGGGGAGTACATCGTGGTAGATCCTCAGGCGATCTTGTAACTTACTTGGATATAGAAAGCGAGGCGGAACCCAGGACAGGGTCAGAGGAGTAGTGAATACCAGTCAGTGTTGATGAAAAGAGGGGATGCTGGAGCGGCCTGCCCAAGCTTTTTAGGAATAATATGAGGGACGGTTCTGCTGAGATCAAGACCGCGTAGATCCCAAGGGTCGGGGGGGTCGGTGGGGTTCTCGAGTTAAGTAGACTCTTTCTGTGTGTGGGACGGCGTAGGCGGATAATCAACAGACACGTCTCGGAAGAAAAAGTGACGATGTTCTTTTTTCCCCTTTCTTCCTTTCCCTTCTTGCGTGGGTGGTCAGTTCTTGCTGTCGGGGGGTGGGGAGAAGAACCCGTGTTAGTCGACCAGGGTTTGTTTGTCCAAAGGAGCGTGGTGAGTCGCAGAGACAACTCGAAGTGACGATGCGGAAAGACAACGACTGGCATCCGTCGGAGGAAAAAGAGAGCCAGCTCTTGCTATGTTATAGGGCAGCGGTCGGAGGCGGACGGCGGTGATATAGGTTCAAGGTCCAACGGAAGGGGAGGGGGGCTGTGGAAAGGAGCGACTGGCAGTGAGCTTTCGATGAGGAAAAAGGTTCCTGGACGGACGGTGGGCACAACAGGGGGAAGGAGAGCAGAAAAAAAGGCCCAGATGGAGGAGGGGCAGTGCAAGAAGGAAACCCTGGCAGTATAAAAGAATAAGTACCGTGGTATCGAACGGCATCAACCTTGAATAGACCAACACCGCCGAGGCGACAGATTCGGAACGTCGGTAGGTGCTAAGCCGGAATCCCTGATACAAGCCTGACCTGCAGTCTTGGATTTTGAAGAGAGAGGTGGGGAGCAAGGAGAGTGGTGGGCTTTGCCCATTCAAGAAGATGTTGCAAGGATTCGAAGGACGGGACATCGATGTGTGTGGAATCCCCCATTGGTGTGTGGGGGGGAGGAGACTCGAGATGCCGATGTACCATAGCACCCAGAACGGACCCAGTCAAGGCTTATTTTGGGAGTAAGGATACAAGGGTTCTCAGAATCACCCCTCGATGGGAAAAAGGGTGGCCCCAGACATTGCAAACAAGGTCACAGCCTGGAAGGAGGAGGGAGGGAGGGAGGAGGAGGAGGACGAGGGGACGAGGGCGGACAGGTATACCGCCCGGAGGTCTCCAGGGCAAATGTACAGCCCAGTAGTTCCACCAGGCCGGGACACACGACGGATGAAGATGCTATAGTAGGAAGGGAGGACGGTACATAGTAAAGTTAGAAAGAGACCAAGGTGGTGTGTTTGGGTGGGTGGGTGGGGATGAGGGAAGGCTGAGACGTCAAAGAAGGAGGTACTGTGGTACAGGCTGGGAATGTAGGGAGGACAACAGTGTGTAGACGGAGGGGTCTAGGTCGAGCGGCTCTGGGCCGAGGAAACCCAATTCATCCTAACTGCTGCTCAGCCCTGAGCCCAGATAGGTGGGTCAGGGCCTGGATTTCGGTAACTTGTCTCAGGTCCAGTGTCCCCATCTGGATGGACTATGGAGGTTTTTGGCTGCCAGGGAGGAGAGGAAGAGAATACCATAAGTACAGCAGGCTAGTAGTATTCGATGCCATCATCGGTACTCTACCCAGGCCCCCCGGCCTGGCAGACGTCAGGATTTAGGCCCTCGGGCTTAACGGCTGAGATCGACCGAGGAGGACGTCACACTGAGCGAGTCATCCTTTTTGAGAAAGAGAGAAAGAGACAGAGAGGGAGAAGAGAGACAGGAGAGTGAGGTCACGTAGTAATGTGTGTGTGTAAGCAGCAGTGAGGTCGTTGATGAAGCCACTCGGTCGAGACAGGATTTCCTATTATCGCAAGACGGTTATCCGTTTCCGCCACAAACTTGTGAGTTAGTAAACTTCACGGCACTCGGGAGCCCCGCCCACCAAGAAAGGAAGACAAAAGTCTGTCACCTCTTTCTTGAATCTTGGGTGATCTGGCGTCTCGCGCCCGCGTGTGAGTGTATTACCCTGGTTCTCGCTCGCAACACAGGTCAAGAATCGATCTTCGAAAGTTGGCCGTGTCGACCGTGCGAGAGCTTTGGGCAAGGATGTCGCCTGCACCCCGGCAAGAAGCCTGGTCTCAAGCAGACAACAAGTCGAGCCCAGTAGTGGACCTGGGCCGCTAAAAACCGCCCAAGGAGGTCCGCAGGAGATAGCTCAGAGAAACAAGGCTGATGACACCCACCGGATAGGAGGGCGCGGGGCAGTGTGAGAATGACATGCCTACCGTGGTCAAAGGTCCTGTCACGGTTATAGATGAGATCCAAAAAAAAAAACCAAAAAAAAAAAGAAGAAAAATCGGCCGACACGGAGGCTGCGGTTACAGCCCTGGCTAAGAGCCGCAGCCGCAGGCGACACGAGTCCTGGACGGAAATAGAGAAGCGCCAGACAGCCACGGTGGTTAGTCTGCCTGTTATCCCCACTACCAAGCGAGGGTTACGAAGTCTGGGAAATGTGACGTCCAGCAAAGGCCATCGTCGCCATGGTGGCTGGCTGCTGGCAGAGGGACGAGCAGCCAGCTGGGCACAGAAGAGGTCATGAGCTTCGAGAAGGGAGATGAGCAGGATCAAGGCTCTGTTTGAAGTCGTCACGACGACCCCGGAGAGGTGCCGAGTGATGTTTAGCCCAGATTCGTAGATAGTGTGATCTTCTGATTCGAGGGAGATCAGTGGAGAGGAGGAGCTCTGGACAAGGCTGACGGGGCCGCAGCAGCAGCAGCAGCAGCAGTAGAGTTTGAGCCCGTCACATCAGGTGCTTGAGTCCTTCCCTCCACCCCCCGCCCTCTCCCCTGAGCACGCAGCCCAGAGTAATGGCGGTGTTGGCTTGGCCTACCAGAGATAAGACGAGTAGAACAATGTCGACAAACGAGGTTGAAAACAGACAGCCTAGAGGGCAACCAGACACAGGTACCACAACAGATTGGGAAGACATGTGGTGCGTGCAGGCGTGGCGTGGGTATCGAGATCCCAAGTGTGCGAGGTTTTGGGGTGCAAGCAGCAAGTGTCGTTGAAAAAAAGAAGGGGAACCCACCTAGGCACATCTGGAGGCAGCTGCAGGGGGCTTGTGCCACCCCACCTCTAAGCCCACCTGCCCACCCAATGCCAGCCTGCCGTGCAAGGATGCCAGCGGCATCCTCCTCTATGAGTGGCCCGGTCTGTCAGCTAGCGGGCTGCAGGACCCAAGATTTACCATAACAGGTTTGGCGCCAGCTGGGGTGGTGGGATCGAAGGAATTACTTCACACATGAAACAGTCGTCTCACCTGCTCCCCACCTTCTCCCACCTTGTCCAGCCCTGCGGACCTATCGCAACCGCTCCTCCGCTACCAAAGTCCAAACCTCAACTTGGGCCCCGTCTCTGCCTACCACATACCAAAATACTCCGCACACGATACATTCAACGCCATCAAATGGCCCTATGGATATTCCGACCAAGCCAGCATCGTTCACCGACAGACTCGACCTCTTGACTTGAAGCTCATCATTAGGATCGTTGACGGGGTCCTTTTTTAGGACCGCCCTGGACTGCGAAGAAGAAGAGAGCATTGAGGTCCATAGTCCAGAATCCACCACCACAAATACGATTGGCTGTCTCGATAACAGCCAATCATCTCAAAACAGACATATTCATCTACGATGATAACCTTTTTACCAGTTGTGACGGCGCCTTCTGTCCTATGACTCAACAGATTTGACATCGTTGGAAGGAAGGATGGAGAGAGAAGGGAGCGCCAGGGGGGGGAAGGGCCTTCGGCGGACTAAGTGCTTCAGGGACATGGGGTACACTTCTATCTTCCATCCCATCTTTGGTCGAACCATGTTTGGCCTCTGACAGTGACAGTACAGGGCGCCTGGGATGAGAGGGCAGCCGACAGCCTTCCGCTGGTCCCGAGCGAGGTTGCGAGGATGACTGCTACTGGACCCAACTTGTGCCGTCCATCGTGGAGATCGAGCCATCTGTTGTGTACTATGTACAGGCTCAGAATTTTGCCGGACCTAGGCCCCCTTCCCCATTCGATGCCTCCCTCATCGACAGTCTGGGTCATGTCACAGACTCAGAGTCTGGGGACCTGATACGGCGCCCGGAGTGGTGAACCAGATCTCCTGGTCGGGGGAGGGGGGGTGCGGGGGCAAGCCAATCGGTACCCGGGAACAACTTCATCCTGCCGTTTCCTTCCCGACCATACTGGCTTCCTTGGCATGTTTGACCGAGTCTGAGGCAGAGTCTGGCCGCGAGTTTCGTAAGCCAAAGCAGACACCGAGCACTCAGTACTATGTACCCAGAGTCGCTTCCCCCCCCCCCCCCCGTTTCCCAAGTGGCACTTTGATCAGTAGTTGCTTACGGTACATACTCTGACGCTTGCAGTCTGGACTCTCGTACTACACAGCAAACGACGATCAGGAACGGGTGCCTTGCGAAGCCGGGCGCTCCTTTTCGAATCATCGACTCCTGGGGCTCGCCAGTCTCCTTCATCATGAGCTTTGCGCCCACGCGATGGATGGGCTCGAGAACCGGCTGCCACAAACTTTCTACTGGACTTGTCGTCATGTCCTGTTTTGTCGGCCGCTCGAGATGTGTCTTCTCTTTCGCTCTCGCGCCCGGGTTGTATGCAAGGGGGCCCCTCCACTCCCCGGCCCGCCACACCAACAACAACACGATATCATCCCAATTATAGTCAAGCTCAACCACCTTACTCTGGAATACCCCTCGAGGTGATCTTTATGCAAAGATTTGCATCCAAGTCAAGCCACCCTGGAGATGCTTTTGTGGAGCCTAAGCCGCACCACCAGAGACTCGAAGGCGGCTATGTATCCCAGAGGCCAAGACAGAATGACGACGGGACATGGGCATCGTGGACCCTATCCTACCATGTATGACCGAAACTTTCACATCAGAATACGTACCTTTTACTTGATAGATTTACGCGTCTGGCATTTGCTTTTCTTGTTTGCTTTTTCAAGCCGCCAGAGTCCCACGGAGAGATCGTCGATGGGTATGAGCTTTGACGTACCTGGCCGCGCCGGCGAAGCTGCCTGGAGGAGGAGGAGCGACAACCGTCATCTCTGGTACTCTGACTAACTCCGCAGGCGTCGCATCCCGTGTCCGAGGCTCGAGACCACGGCAGCCATGTTGGCACTTTGATACGCGCCCACTACCTAATACTCTTGCGGGAATACCTTGCGGGTGCACGTATTATGGTACCGAGTCGCGGTAGCCTGCAACAAGACAAGACGGGACCTTGACATGTTGAGCATCCGAGCGCCGAGCGCGCGTCTCCCCGGCCCTTGGCGCCTCTCAGTCTCACCCACAGACGCCGGCGTCGTCTCTTTCTGAAGCAGCCGGGCGAAGTTTGCAGCCCGTTGAGGCATGGTGCTAGAGCCAATCTGGGTACCTATACCGTGAAATGTTTCGATCACTTACCTAACCCAACGGGGGGGAGGCGAGGGGGGGGCCGCTGGGGCCGCTGGGGGAAACAAGAGATGATGCTTCCATGGCGGCTTCGATGACTTATTCTTTTCAGCGGGTCCGGCACTCTGTCCGCCCATCGACCTTGCCCCGGGGCGCCCGCCAACAGGGACCAGCGTGCAGTCTCGATGGCATCCTGAGGATGGTTTAGCGGGCGGGCGATCGCTGGACGCATGAAGAGCTCATCTCTTTTTGGGGAAATTGTCCTGGTCGATCTAGCTAATGACGGGCTTGTTGCGGTCTATAATCGGGCTCTTATGGAGATCAGGCCCTGACACGACTCTGCCCTACAACGGCCTTGCTGCCTTTTTCCCTCTTCCCTCTTCCCCCCCCCCCCTGCCCTGCCTTGCCATCGGAGACCAACAATCCCCCCCCCCTTTCTTCTTCTTCCTCCACAAATGGGCTGGAGGCCGCCAACTTGGTCATACTCAGCCTGGTCTATGGCCCTGAGGTTCCTATTGGTCAGAAGCAGCGCGCAAAGCTGACGAGGCCTTACCTGACCCACTACATAGAGATAGTCTGTGCTGTGTTGTGTTGTATGTGGATAGGACGTTTAAGCCGACCAAAGTTTTCTTGCAAGACTGCGCTTCACCCCCCCAGAACACTTTATTTCTGACGTTTGTACCCTTCATCCGGACACAGCCCATTCGTCAGCGGGCTGAAGATGAGCTGAACTTGGTTCATCCTCTCCTTGTAAGTCCTATCCCGAGTCCCTCAACCTCGGTCAACGGTCACTCTGGCAGTCTGGTTTGCCTCCCCGTGTTCCCTGCACTCGAGTGACACAACATCCACACGACACGCAAGACCCAGTTCCCGTTGTGCAAAAAGCCCTTATTTAGATTTGACGACCTCCAGGTTGCCCCTCTTTCTTCCTTTCCCTCTCGACTTGGAATCCATCGACCTACCTTATCGGGACCCAGCGGGTCCGTTTTGAGTGTTTTAAGTCATGAGAAGCCCCATTCCTTCCCGTCCTTGTCAGAGGCTCGTGCATACAGCATCACACAGTACTTACTACCTAAACTTTGCCCTTTTGCTTCTCCCCTTATCCACAAGCTACTGTAGAGTAGTATTACAATGTGTGTATGTTGATGATTGTGTTCACAACTGGCCAAGCAAGGCCTGGTTTTGGAAACGCTCCCCTCCCCCCCCTCGCCCCTCCCCCAATCACAGCCATCGTCAACCCCCTGGCCTGTTGAAAGAGTCTGGCCCTGTCTTGGTTGTTTGCATGCAATGTTAATTTCCGAAACTTCTGTAAATAGCACATAGCCCACCGGCCAGGGATATCACATCCGTCAGAGTTGGGCAAAAGAGGGAAAAGAAAGAAAAGGAGAAGCAAAGCCACAGGTAAACACGAACAATGACATGGTAGTAGCTTTAGGGTTACTTTCTCTCTTTCTGCTTCACCTTTCCCCAACTGGGTAGCAAGACCTGAGGAAGGAAAAACGGTAAAGTAGAAAAGAAGAGACACCTGCTAGGAAATCAGTAGTGGGCCCCTCCCCCCGGGCCCCCAAGTACACAGACAGGCCCTCGGATATTTCCGTAAGCGCGCGATACTAAGCTTGTGACAGGGGTTTTATGTTGCCCAAAAGAGTCTTTATCTTGTTTTCTAAAATGAAAAGATGAAGGCGTTTTTGTACAGTTACAGCCGTTGTAGTAAGTAATTCTGTTTACTATTCACCTGCCCTTCTGCGTAGCTACCGTCCTCCCCCCCCCCTGCAGCCCATGTTGGACGCCGCAAGGGATCATGAATTTGGCCGAAGTAGTCCAACGAAAGGTACGTCCCTTGATGAGAAGTGACAAGCCTGCCTACACAGCCCCCTCCCTCTCCATCATCCCATCTCCCTCTCTCTCTCTCTCTCTCTCTTCCCTTTTCACCCCTTATCCCGCATGCAACAGTACACACAACGCCTCCCAGATCCCATGAGTCGGGCCGGGGGAGGAGGGGGGGGAGGGGGGAGGCGCTGAGCAGAGATCTGACCACCAAAAATAAGACTAACCCGGCAGTCAAAGCGGTCGTCAATCGCCCGCCCTCCCCGCCCTTCTCGGCGTATTGTTTGAGAGATGACGATTCAGCCTTGTTTCGTCATCCTTCCAAGGCCGATGCGAGAGGCGCTCGTCAGGATTGTAGATTGGCGACTGTTGCAGAGTAGTCAGCACCCAAAAAGAAACAAGGAAAAAGGAGAAGGGGGGGGGGTAAACCCAGAAATAGGGGAGAGAAAAAGGACTTGGCCAGGGGACGTGTGAGAATAGTCATGTTTGTTGTTGATACATTGCCTCGTCTAGATTGATTGTAACTAAGTAGCTCCTTTTTGTTGGAACGATCCTATCTCCGTCGGTTGAGAGCCTCGTCCGAGAAGCTTTTCATGTTCCCTACGAGTTACATCGCTGGTTGACCTCCTTGCATCGCCTCAAAAGAGCATGTCATGTCACACTATTCGGCCCTGACAGGCCGCGACGATGGAGTACGTCACCCAACACCAAGTGCGAGCTCTCTCATGATCATCCTTCACCGAGCTCAGGCGGCGTAACCTCCATACGTCCGATGCAACACACACACACACACACACACACACACACACACACACACACACACACACGAGAGAGAGAGAGAGTCTATCCCAGATCACTCTGATGCTGGTCGACCGGACTAATTACTGTCCATCTGTGCGTGTCGTCCCCTCGTACACACGAGGACCCCTCATCCCAAAGGGACACCAGCTCGTGAAAGCATCCTCTTGTCTTACAGGTCCTTGTTGATCCTCTTCCAGACCCCTTCCTCAGCAGCAGCAATCTTCTCGCCCGCCGCCACCATCGCCCCCTTCACGCTGCCCCAGACCCCAGCCTCTCCGTCCCCGTAGCTGCCTCCCACCCCCATCCGCCGCCTCGCCTCCTCATCCCTCTCCAGCGCCTCCTGCGCCGCCCTCTGGTACCGGTCCAGCTCGCCCGCATTTGGGTTCTGCTGGTAACCGGGCGGGTGCTCCAGCGGCGAGGGAGCCGCGACGAACGCGGTGCTGGTCCCGCGCTGAGCGCCCTGTGTCGTCGAGGCGGGTGGCGCGGGGATGGACATCTGCGGCGGGTAGTACGCCGGAGTCTGTGCCTGCGTGGAGGACGCCTCGCCAGCCTTGGGCGGCGGCGGGAGGCCTGTGGACCTGGCTGCTGGCGGGTGCGTCGATGAGCCAGGCGGCATGGGAAAGGCACCTGGTTGAGGAGGTGGCGGGCCTGACGACGCGAGAGGTTGTGTCGGCGTGGGCTGGAGGGGTGCGTGCTGCTGCTGTGATAGAGAGGCTGTGCCTGTGGGTGCTGGCATGGAGGGGACAGCGCCTGCTCGGGCTGGCGGGTAGGCGTTGTGGTCTGTGGGTAGTCCTGATGTGCCCTGTGTGCTTGTCGGCGGTGGTGCTGGGTTTGCGCCTTGCGCCTTCTCCGCTGTCTGGGGCGTCACGCCGTTTGCTTTGGCCGCGTTGATGGGGCTGTGAGAGTAGATTGGAATGGGAGGCATTTTGGTTGTCCCTTACAGGCGTGTTTGCTGGCACTCGAGCCTTTGCTGGTTCCAAGGTAGGGTGGGAACTTTGTAGATCTGATGTGGTCTCGGATCAGAGGAGTTCACAGGAAGCAGCCCCAGGTTCCTTGACAGAGAGATTGATGTCCTTTGGAAGGAGGGAAAGGAAACAAAAGAGTCAGAGGATCAGTCAGTATGACTCTGAGTCAAAGTTTCACAACTTGATGTTTGTTGTGTTGGAGTGGTTCTTATCAAGGGAGAGAAAAGATATACAAACGTGTCCTGTCTGGAATTCAACAGTAGGCTGTCTTCGTTGACCTCTTTGGAGACAAGAGGCAAGTTGAAAGCGGCGAGGGAACGACGTCATTGCTGTCAGGTGATGAAACTCCCTGCAACACCAGGAGGGGCAGGTAGGCAACAACTCAAAAATCAGAAAACTCAAAAGATTATAAGAATAAAAAGATGGTGGCTTCAGCAAGAAACACATTTGTTGTTGTGAACAGCTAAGCTATGCCCAGAAAATTGCAGCGTCTTCAAGTATTACAGGCAAAGGAGGGCAGATTAAATTCCCATTGGCTTTCAGATTGTAGTCATGCTTGGTATTCCATTACACTTGGCACTCGCGATAATGGAAGACACCCTTCGATTTCCATGTTCCTACTTGAATCTCAAGACATTGTGATGTTTTCAAAGCCTCTAGGTGATGGTGGTGACTATTTGCCATTCTCGGCATCAACGTGTTACTATTACTGTACGTATCTAGATGTTGATCTTGACCAGGCATGAAGATTCAACGACACTTGGCAACACTAGGTTGGCTGTTATGAACAAGATGTCTCATTTTGCATATAGAGAGCTGGGTTACTGATTCTACAGCAGTCAAGCAGTGAATATGCTCAGAATGAATATATTCCCCTCCTTTTGAAGAGAAGTGGTGATGGCCTCGTCTTGCAAGCAGACCAAAGGCTACCCAGCACTCCAAGAGCCAGGCCAGGGTTGGGGATATGCTATGCTTGCTGATGCACGGGCCATTTGTGCTCTCTAGCGGGCACTAAGCTCTAACACAACTGCTCCTCATTCACGGTCAAGGGTCTTCTTTGCAGGTTGCACGCGAGGCAGCGCAACCTAGAGCTTGCTGAGCTCGCAGGTCGCGAAATCCGAGATGACCTGCTGCTCAACCTCGTAACCTTCATTTCAACACCACCACCATCTCTTCCTCCTTCCTGATCACACCATCGCCAATCCATCATCACAACAAATCGCAATGGTTGGCAAGGTCAGCGAGCGTGTGCTCGCCCGTGAGGGTTAGTATCTCCCTCCCTCAATCGATCGGCGCGATGCGACAAAGGACTTTTGCAATGATGAGCGATGATATGATGCGCTGTTGCTGACAGGTGATATTGGACACAGGTCTCGAGCGGACTGACAATGGCATGAAGCAGAGCAGCTGGCCAGATGTCATGCCCATCAACCAAAAGAACTACTATACGTAGGTCCTCTCTCTTCTCTCTCTCTCTCTCTCTCTCTCTCTGGCTAGCCCAGGCTCAGCAATGGCTGACTTTACCCCTCTCCTTCTCATACAGGGACTACATGAAACGAGATGACCAGATCCTACCACTACGACTCCAGAATGAAGCCAACCGTGATCGAATCGTGCAGTCGGCCAAGGATCGAGACCGCGAGCGCGCCCTCAACCCCAGAGGCGAGGTGCCGCTGCTGGCAGAAGATGTGCAGGAGGATATGGGCGCCGCCGCAGATGAGGACGGTAACGCGCCGGCGAAAAACGATCCCTCGCACATCATCATCATCCACCCCGGCAGTCAAAACCTCCGTATAGGTTTTGCAAGCGACGCACTGCCCAAGACCATACCCATGACCCTAGCGACTCGATTTCCGCAGACCGAATCCGAGCAGTACGAGGCTCTGCCCAGGCGACAGTTCGAGGCCAAGACGTCCGAGGAGCAGTATGGCGAGGAGTGGTCCAAGAAGTACACGAAGCAGTCCAGTGACCTGAAGATCGACATGCGCGCCAACAAGCGCAAGGTCCTGCCAAACTCCAAGGAGCTTGTTGTTAACTACAACCGGCGAGCAGACCCCGAGATCATACCCGTTCATAACGACCCTCTGCAGGTCGAGTGGACAGACATCAAGTCGTTGGAGGACCCAAACTCTGTCGCCTCGTGCTTTATTGGCAATGCGGCGCAGAGAGTGCCAGACGATTCGAATCCCAAGTTCAAGCTCTGGTGGCCCATGCAGTGTGGCTGGCTCAACGAGGACGACTACACGAGCAAGGAGCATCTGTACGACGACTTTGAGACCCTGCTTGACAAGACTATCCGGCAAGAGCTTGGCTTGAACAAGAACAGCGCCTGGAAGCAATACAGCTGCGTCTTTGTCATTCCTGACCTCTACGACAAGAGATACGTCGAACAGGCGCTCCGATCTTGTATGAACTGGTTCGAGTTCTCAAAGGTCTGTTTCATACAGGAGAGCATGGCCGCGACCTTCGGAGCAGGGTATACGCAGGCCTGTGTTGTGGATGTCGGCGCGCAGAAGACGTCCATCACCTGCGTCGAGGACGGCCTGTGTCTGGAGGACTCGCGCATCAACTTGAAGTATGGCGGCTACGACGTCACCGAGACGTTTATCAAGATGATGCTGTTCGATAACTTCCCCTACGCGGACATCAACCTCCGGCGGCGGCACGACTTCCTGCTGGCCGAGGAGCTCAAGGTGAAGCACTGCACGATGACGCAGGCAGAGATCTCGGTCCAGCTCTTCCAGTTCCACCTGCGCGCTCCGAACCAGCCCACACGAAAGTACCAGTTCAAGACATACGACGAGGTCATACTAGCCCCGATGGGCTTCTACGACCCGGAGATCTTCGACAACTCGACGAAGCTTCGTGGCCGCCGGAAGATCATCGACCGCTCCTACAACCCTTACGAGGTGGAGGTCCCTGACGATCCCTTGTCGGCGGCACAGACCAGTATCCTGGCTCTGTCCAAGCCATCGATAAACCAACTGAACCAAGGGGTCAACGGCTCAGCGCCTGCGGCGGCCGAGTTTGCCACGCCGATGAAGGAGAAGCCTAATCCGTTCAACAACATCGTCCGCGACGGCACACCACAGGCCTCCAACGCCCCGTCCCCTGCGCCAGAGGGTGCGAGCACGCCGGTTCCGCCTCCTTTCGTGTTTGGGAAGGAGAACCTGAACGGCAACGCAAGCCCAGCACCGAACGGCGGGACGCCAGCGCCAACCACCAATGGGTTCCAGCCTCAGATCCAGGCCACCCCCGCTCCGCAGGGAATGTTCGCCGACCCCAACGTGCCGGTGAGCAAGCTGCAGGCCATCGAGCGGGACTCGGTGCTCCCCATCGCGCCGCTGGACACGGCCATCATGACATCAATACAGTACGCCGCCAAGGGCGACGAGAAGAAGACGCGCGACCTCATGGGCTCCATCATGGTCATCGGCGGCGGCGCCAAGATCCCTCACTTCACCACGTATCTCGAGGAGAGGCTCCGCGCGCGGCGGCCCGACATCGCGGATAGAGTCCTGGTGTCGCGCAGCGCCAGGGACATGGACGAGCAGGTAGTCGTCTGGAAGGGCGCCAGCGTCTTCGGAAAGCTATCCATGAACGACTCGTGGATCACGCCCACCGAGTACGAGAGGCTGGGGCCGAGGACGCTACACCACAAGGTTCTTTGGTCGTGGTAATAAAAGATCCAAAAAAAAAAAAAAAGGCTACGGACCCCCCCTAAAAGGCGGTGAGCAGAGCATTTTCGCCAACAATGAGATTCGTTGCAGGCCTGGGAACAGAGAGGGAGAGAGGGAACATTGTCAATTTCAGAAGGGATAAACGGAGTTTGGCGTTGGTAAGCCAGGCAGACGGGATTTTCAAGAAGGCCTCACTCACTCACACACACACACACAAACAGCCAGAAGAGCTCTCAGCGATTTATGGTGTGAGATAATGGTCATGGAGCTTTGACATGCCTTTTTTGAGGGGTCAATGATTAGATAAATCATGGCCCAGGGGAGTACGTGGAGAATGAATTTCGAACTCGCATTCAAGACTGTCACAGAGCACCATGCATGCGATGGGCCATCAACAGAGGATATAATCATAAGAACCTCTCTGTCTCTCTCTCTCTCTCTCTCTCTGTGCTTTCATGTTCGGATGCACCTGTTAAAAAAAATTACTACTAGCTGGCTCTACACCAAGCCATGCAGCCACAAAAGTGCCAACCCCCTCCCCCCCAATTTTCTCTCTTGCTGTGTCTCCCCCTCACACAAATCTATCACAACCCAACCAACCCGAACTAATAGACCTTCTTTATGACCTTGATAAGAACAACCCCCTCACTCTCCTTCCCCTTGGCGTCCATAAGTCTCACAAACCGGTACCCCATTCGCAGCCGGTCCAGGCGCACACACGCCCACGCAGCGAGGTCGTCCCGCCTGAATTTGACGTCGTCGCGCACGATGAAGCGAACGAAGCTTAGCTCCTCGACGACGCCCGGAATGGCCTTGAACTCGAGTATTTCGCCCTTATAATCCGGATCGCACGTGGCCTTGGCGGTCTTGGT
Organism: Cryphonectria nitschkei; assembly: GCA_006503525.1. Taxonomy (NCBI): domain Eukaryota; kingdom Fungi; phylum Ascomycota; class Sordariomycetes; order Diaporthales; family Cryphonectriaceae; genus Cryphonectria; species Cryphonectria nitschkei. The sequence goes on along the minus strand of LAZJ01000001.1, from coordinate 655,364 downwards.
GCGCGCCTTGTACTCGCCCTCGAGCTCCTCGTCGTCCTCGCTGCGTCTGGTGGCCGCCGCCTTGGCAGCGGCCGCAGTGGCCGGATCGCACTCGTGGCCGTCGGCGGGAAAGTGGCCATGGCGCTCGCCACCGGCTTCGACGTGCAGCTCGACCTTGACGTAAGGGTTGAATGACTTGACCGAGGTGTCTGTCGGGAGCGGCAGATTCTGGGCGGCGAGAACCTTGATCTCGAGGTCCAGCGTACGGTGCTGCACGTGAGCGACCTCGGTGGGCGCGTTAGGCTTGTCGTGTCGGTAGCCTGGAGGCTTAAGAACGTAACCGCCTGAGCCGGCAAACATGCCCTCGTTGAGCCTGTATGGTGGGCGGGGGAGAATGGGTCAGCGATTGTAAACAGGCCAGTGCTTCTCGATGCTTTTTCTCCTCACTCACATCATGCCCTCATCCCAGTGCTGCCAGTTCAGCGCAGCAATCTGGATTCCCTTCCTCCAGAACGGCGTAGGGTCCAGATTGGACGAGCCAACTCTGAAGCCAGATGGGTACGCCCGCATGAGGTATTTGCGGTTGTGTTCAAACAGGTCCTGACCCTGCTTCTCGTGCACCTCCCTGACGCTCTTCTCGCCCAACGAGAAGACGTGTGACGGCATAGTGGCTTCCGGCTGATGAAGCGACTTGAACGAAACGGCCTTGGTGTAGATGCCCAGGGCGCTCAGAGTATGAATGATCTTGGAGGGCTTCTTTTTCTTCTTGGCCTCTAGAGACCCAGGGGCAGCAGCGACTTGGCCCGACGTCGAGAGATCCTCGTCGGATGCGGCGGCCGCAGAGACCTCCTGGCCAGGGGGCGCGTACTTGACCTTGACGAGAATTTTGCGACGCAGGTCGCTGGGCGGCGGGAGTACCTCGGCCTCCTTCTCAGGCGGGTCGAGCAAGAGGCCGGCCCAGGTCTCGTTCATGATCTTGACCATGATCTCCTGCTGTTCAGGCCCTGCGTGCACCTCGAGACTCACGATGAGCGGCAGATCCGTCACAGCAAAACCGTACTCCTTGATAGCCAAGCACACCTCGCGAAAGGAAACCTCCTTCGTCAGCGTGTACCCATGTAGTACACGGGGTTCGATGAGAGCCGCCGCGGGGGCTGGGAGCTTCTCCACCAATGGCGGCGCAGGAGAGGAGGAGGACGAGGCCTGGCTGGCCACTTTCACTTTCGAATCGTCCTTCGCTGCGGGTGCTGGTGCTGGTGCTGGTGCTGGTGACGAGGTAGACGGCGGGGCGGCCGCCTTGGGCTCCGTCTTCTTCTCAACATACTTCTCGAGCTTCTTCCCGAGCGAGGTCTTCTCGAGCTTCTGCAGCACGGATTTGGGAATCTTGGCCTTCGCCTTGTCAACCTTGGCCTTCCTCTTTGCGCGAGCTGCAGCGGCCTTCTTGGGGTCATGATCCTCGAGGTCGCTCGACGAGTACCCGCTCTCCTCCGAGTCAGACTCGTCCCCGTCCCAGACATCAATTTCGATGCACCTACACCCGCGTAGCAGGACGTTCTTGTACGCGTCCGTGCTGGCGGAGCTGCTGAGCTGGTTTCCCGTGAGGTAGGTGTTGTGGCTGCTGGAGATGAAGTAGCTGCTCAGCGGGTAGGATAGGTCCCCACACGTCTGTGCATCCAGGGGTGCGAGGGCGTTGGTAGCATCACTGGTCATGTAGCGCAGAAAGTCGTTGAAGTCCAACTCGTCCTTGGAGGCCAGGTCGGCCGGGAGGCCCTCGGCGCTGCCATCCGGGTCGCCAGCCTGAGTGCACCGAATGAAGGTCTCTGCCTGGCTGCGGCGCCAGGCCTGGCTGGTGTCGGCATGACAGTTGAAGATCTTCTCGAGGTATGGGAGCACAGCAGCAGAGACAGTGGCGATGCTGCGGGTTGGACCCGCGCCGGACATACCACCACCGGCCTGGGTGACGGCCTCACTGGGCGGAGGGAGTTCTCCCTCCTCCTCCTGCCGCTGCTGCTGCTGTTCTTGTTCTGGTGCAGCCGCCGCCATGACGACTGATGTAGGACCGTTTGCACCACTGTCCTGAATGGACGAGGAGATATTACGACGTACGTGGGAATCTTCTCAACTAAAGTAAAAGGAGGGCTTCGACGGCGGTGGGAAGAAGAAACTATATTAAACAACGAGTAAGTGAGTACGTGTGCAATGGCGCCACATACTCGGCTCAACCAGTGACCATCAATTTCAAACACCACGTCCACCTCACCGCCTGGCGATCTCCAGGAAAATAGGTTTGGAGGCCCAGCTTCGCCTTGATACAAGAGTGGAAGTAGAGCCCTGAAAGTGGGTTCCTTCCCGGACCAGACTTGTGTCGTAACGGACAAGGGCCTTTTTTCACACGAGCTCGAGCTTTGGAGAGGACAAATGCATACGCGAGACACCGCTCGCGTGTCACGGTCTGACTGGGCGAGAGAGGAAATGACATGTGTTCCATGTACCGTATTGAAGAAAATCAAGGCAGGATGGCTAATGTACACGTTGGCCAGAAAACTTGATGATCGCTCTGGCTTCCTTCCCTTGAACCTCATCCTCGCTTGCCCTCAACCCGAAATAGAGGGGGAGAAGTAGCAACCGAGGACCCTAAGACGTCACTTGGCAGGTCGCCAGCTTTGAGGCATTCCTTCCCTTTCTCCCTCTCTCGGGCCAGATTTGCGGGCCTTTTCAGGGGCTGGTCCCGTTCTGGGGGGCCCATCTTATTAACCGTGACTACCCTCGATCAAGGGCCATTGTTTTAGCTGCCTCCGCAAGAATCAAAAGGGTCTGGACGGATAATCGGGATTGGACCCTGAACAAGATGGATGCAAATCAATGATTCGAGAAAGAAGATGAACAAGTCACAGGGCTGTGGCTTACACGTGCTAGAGTGGTATTTGTTGGCCTGTTCAGTCTACTTTGAGTACATTGGGTGGCGTCGCCAAGGCACGGCCAAGCCGAATCACTCACACAGGTGAAGGCTCATGACAGGCCAGTGTTATGTGTAACAAAGCCTTTCAGTCTTTGGCGAAGATCACAGAAAACACCAGTATGTTGCGACCACAAAAAGATCCTCAGCCAGCATAACAGCATCCTCAAATGCATCGGGAGGCTGGACCCGGCATTGCGGAGCGGAAGAAAGCCTCGGCCAATTGGGCAAGCAGTCGACGTCACTTTTTCCTGTTTTTCTCCTTCTCCAGGCTCGTTTTCATTACCCCGCGTCAAATTGTGTTGGGTGCCTCGTGTGCCATGTGCGTGTCTGCAACAAGTGAGATGCGCGTGACATTTCAGCTGTTCAATTGATTTTGTAGCTCGTGTAGAAATTGAAATAATAGCTCAAGAGGAGCAGAAAGTCCATCATTTTTATATGCTGCGATTCAGAAGCAAAGCGCGTTACAAGGGTGGTTTTGTTCATCCGTGGTTCCGCGTTCAGCGTGTTGAGCAGGGTCAGCCCCCGATCTCGGAAGCCGGGAAGACGCCCATGAGAAATGAGGGGCAGATTTTCACACACAATCGTCCATGTCCCGGTGTTGAACTGAGAGAACAACAACTGCACCTCTCTTCCCAAAATCCTAGAGAATTGGACTTTCTCTTCCTTGTAATTTGATTTCTCCATCAGCGAATTCCTATCAAACCAAGATGGCGACACACAATATTGTGGTTCTGGGCGGAGATCACTGTGGCCCTGAGGTGAGTCGCAATACTTTTGTTCATCCTTTGAACATTTGATAGCCTGAGGACATGACATGCCAAGGGATATAGTCATGTGTGTCTCTTGAAATATGTATGAAATGAGATAAGCTAACAAGAGATTATTCGCATGGACAGGTGGTCAATGAGGCAGTCAAGGTATGAACCTCGCTCGGCGCAGGAGAAAAAGCTGGGTCTGAAGAGGTCAAGAAGGAGGACGGGGGACTACCTTCACACTCACTCACTCACACACTCCACGCAAATCATCACAGGTCATCAAGGTTGTCGAGTCCCTGAGCCCATCAGCAGGCAAGTTCAACCTGCAGGAGCACCTCTTTGGCGGCGTAAGTTTGTTCCCATCCCCCCCCCCCCAGCTTCAGAGTGACAAATGGCATAAACACAGACTCATCCCATCCTTCTTTTTGCTTCTTCACTAGGCCTCCATCGATGCTCACGGCACCCCTCTTACCGATGAGACCCTCGCTGCCGCCAAGTCGGCCGACGCCGTCCTCCTCGGATCCATCGGCGGACCAGAATGGGGCCCCTCGTCACCTGTGCGGCCCGAGGCGGGCATCCTCAAGCTGCGCAAGGAGCTCGAGACGTACGGCAACCTGCGCCCCTGCAGCTTCGCCTCCGAGTCCCTGGTCGACAGCTCGCCGCTCAAGGCCGACGTATGCCGCGGTACCGACTTTGTCGTCGTCCGAGAACTGACAGGCGGCATCTACTTTGGCGACCGCCAGGAGGACGACGGCGTCAAGGGCTTCGCTATGGACACAGAGCCCTACAGCCGGGCCGAGATTGAGCGCATCGCCCGCCTGTCAGCCTTCCTCGCCCTGGCCCAGGACCCTCCAGCCAAGGTCTGGAGTCTCGACAAGGCCAACGTCCTGGCCACCAGCCGCCTGTGGAGGAAGACGGTCACCGACCTGTTCGCCCGCGAGTTCCCCCAGCTGCAGCTCGAGCACCAGCTCATCGACTCGGCCGCCATGCTCATGGTCAAGAGCCCCCGCACCCTCAACGGCATCGTCATGACGAGCAACCTGTTTGGCGATATTATTAGCGACGAGGCCAGTGTCATCCCTGGCAGCATTGGCCTGCTGCCCAGCGCCAGCCTGGGTGGTCTTCCCGACGGCAAGAGCAAGTGCAACGGCATCTACGAGCCCATCCACGGTAAGGTCTTTTGTTCCTCATTTTTTTTTCTGGATGATTATCATCTAATTCTTCCTGGATTTTTGTTTTATTTTTGGCTGACGTTGAGACACACACACGCAGGCTCGGCACCTGACATCTCTGGCAAGGGCATTGTCAACCCCATCGGCACCATCCTGTCTGTGGCCATGATGTTTAGATATTCCCTCGGTCTGCCCAACGAGGCAAAGGCCGTCGAGCTGGCTGTCAAGAACGCCATCGACAACGGCACCCGCACCAAGGATCTTGCCGGCAGCGCAAGCACCAAGGATATGGGTGACGCGGTGGTCGCGGAGCTGGAGAAGATCCTCAAGAAGTGAGAGGCACCAGAAACGGCCTATCCGTGATTGGAAAGAAAGGATGAAAAAGAAAGAAAAAAGGAAAGAAAGAATAAGCAGTCATGTTCGACAAGAAAATGATAGCCGTGAAGGGATGAAAAGGCGACTCACTTTAGGCTCTGGAAGGGCCATGGTCCCGCGATGGGGTATTTGTACATATACAAGAACCGGTCTTCTGGAAGAAGCCCAACGGTGGGCACTCGAAACTCACTTACGACATGAATAGACAAAAGTTCTGGCACCAACTCTCCACAAATAAAAACACAGCCAGCCACTCCATACATCCGTGCGTCCTGTGAAATGATTTGCCACGGAGCCCCCTCGGACTTCAATATCTCATCTGAGATGAGACGCACCCAAATCTAGTCTGTTGCCAGTACTAACACGCCTTGGAGAAGATCAAAGCTCCTGAGCAGCCCGCACTCGGGCCCAGTTCTTCCCTAAGAAACAAATCAGACACATGTTGGTTTCTTACAAAACAAATGCAAGAAAGGAAGGCCTCGGGTCCAGGTCTGGCCATCCACAGCGTTCTTGTCGCGAGTCCACACGCGCCGCCGTCTCCCAATAGCAGGAGATGGAAAATGACGGCTGATGCCACCACTGCCGTCCCGGTGTTCAGATCCCAGCAACCGAGAGCCGAGAAAGAGGTCGAGACGCCTGATCTCTCCTGCATCTCGACCCTCCTCGACAACCCGGTCCATCTTACCGTCGTCGAACGCGATCCCGTGCCACAACAGGACGCCGAGAGTATGTGCCGCGTCCACCAGCCCGCGAAAGGCACTGCCACAGCTGAGATCCACACCAGGCATCTCCGCCTCCAGCCGCGCCCAGAAGTACTCACAAACTTCCTGCGCATCGGGCGAATAAGAGAACAAGCCATCGGCGCCAGCCTCTTCCTCACCCAGGAATGCCTCCAGGCCGTACAGGCCCACGCCAAAGGGCAAATATTCAGCCTCCGCCCAGTCCAAGAATCCAGCCAGGCCAACCGCCGCCGCCTCCCCATCCTCCTTCTCTTCCTCAGAAACCACCATCACATTGCCCGGCACCACGTCACCATGCGTCAGCACCCACGGCAGCTCCGTCACAATCTCGTCCAGCCTTGCCAGTGTCCTCTCCACCACCGGCCGAAACCGTTGCGGCAGCCGGGTCCTCATCTGCTCCAGCCGCCACCTCATCGATCCGCCGACCCGACGCGGAAGGAGGAATGGGTGGAGGCTGCTCGAGACCGCAGCAGGGCCAGCGGGCTGTCGATGGTTCCAGCCGGTGGCGATGAAGCGGGCGAACTGAGCCACGAGCATCTCGCGCTGCCGTGTGCGTTGGGCTGGGGTGAGTGAGAGGTGAGCAGATGATGCGCGGTGCTCGGCCAGCGAGACGCCTTGTGTCCTCGTCATGGAGATCACGTCGAACGAGGAGACCTGGATGGGCCTGTGGTTTTCGTCGTCGTCGTCTTGCATCGCGATGCCCTCGTCTACAGGCCTCGGGTCGTCCTCTGGATTCCTACCGCCCTGGTGAACCGCGAAGGGAGTTGAGGCGGCGACGGAGGGCTTCAGCACGGTCAGGAGCTCGGTGCGCGGGGCGAGTCCACCATAGACATCACGGGCTGCCTTGGCCAGGTCTACGTCCAGCCTGTGCGCTGGTGGTCTAAACTGGAGGACACAGTCGGCGCCCACGTATAGAGTGTAGGAGCAGTACCCTTGGAGGTTTGCCTCCTCGATACTCATGCCGGGAAAAAGATGCGCGGCCAGCGTTTGGCACTGGTGTCTTGTATCTGGCGGCGCGCCGCTGCGCTGGAAGAAGGCCTCGATTCCATCACCCTTTCCTGGTGTCGGGGGGTTGGCCATGGCCGAGGGTTTCTGGAGCGTGCTTGGTTTGCACGTACTTGATCTGAAATCCTCAATAATTCTCTCGGTGCTGTGTAGTATGAGATGAGAGCCATATCATCAGGTTGATATTGGAAAGCGGAGAAAGCCATGGTCACACATGCCTCTGCCCAAATGATCTGGTGGTGTACGTCAGGTCGAGTGGACGGAAAACCCCCACGCTTTGGCCCGACATCCCACTTCGCCCCGTCAGAGCGGTGCTGCCTGCCGTGAAAAGGAGGGGAACTCAACTCGCTTCCTCCTCCTTCTGTACTGCATTGGAGTTTGAATTGGTAAAAGATGAAACCGGGTATAAGAAGCAAGCTGGTTGTTCTGATTTTCAAAAGCTATGGTTGAGGCCAGGGTCTTGCATTTCTGGGGCCTGGCTCTAGAACCGGGCGATGATCTAGACGAAGATCACTCGGTTCAAATGATGTAAAGGGCCCACCGGGAGGTTTCCAGCATGACAAATGGAATAGATGTTACTAATGGTTGGAAATTAAACATGTGGTCCATTGTATGTGGTGATCAAAGGCTTGCTCCTGCAAACTGCAGCTTCCATGAAGAAAATGTGCGAATGGGCTTGAGCGGACGATGATGTGGTCTGGGAAATCGCATGGTTGACCCCTTGCATCACCTGAGCTCCATTGCGTACTTGGTCATCCAGTAAAACTCCAACCAGAATCATAACCTACAAGCTTGCATTTTGGTTTACTGGAGATGCGCTTGAAATTTCAAGATGGGTGATCGTGTCTTGGAACTAAGATTGACTTGGCTAATTTAAGTTGATAGGTTTCTATATGATAAGCTAGAAATCCATGTCTTCTCCAGATAGAAACACAGTTGAAATCTCTCCAATTGTTCAACATGGTGTGCTGACGCGACTCCTTCTGATGATAACTCTAGACCTCAGCCATATTCCGAATTTCGAGCCATATATATTGTTTTCTTTGTGCCTTAACTATGTATGTATATGCTGTTGGGGATGTGAAGTTCACGCAGAGTTCCACAGAGCCACGTGTGAGCTCATTGAGAGACGTCTTCCAACAGTCTCCTACCTTTATAGTACTCTTGAATTAGAAGTAATACATATATGAATTAGGAAAGAAAGGGAGCACAGAATCTGTGTCAAATTCCAAAGAACGTAGCCGTCCAAGCAGGTACTGGAAAGAATGACAAAAGCAGACCGAAAACGTAATAAGAAAACAAAATTCAAGGCGTGGCACGACAGCAGGATTGTAGATCATTCACTTGCATGAAATTTACATCACTGTCACTTCCCCACGACGCGAGCGAGGCGCATGATGTGGAACAGACCTATTGTACAGAAATTTCTGGTATCTGTATGTTGCAATTACTGACAGTGAGAGCCTCTACTTTCACCAATCCAACCGCCTTTCACAGAACCCACCTTCTATATCAACGCGAACTTTTGTCCAATCAACAACTCGACTGGGCATCTCCACCACTTCCAACATGCGTGCCACTTTCTATCCTCAGCCACGCGGTTTCCGCTTCAGCAACAAGGCCATTTCTAGCCATTTGAAGCTGGAACTTCTCAAGCCTCGTACGTTCTCGCGATCCGACACGGCTCGCAGGAACGCGATCGCCGTGCTGCGAATGTTTTGGGCCCTTCGCCAGTTCAGAGACATGCCTGGCCTCGCCGATGATATCGCTAAGCTTCTGGGCTGGTGTTGTGAGCCAAAACACGTCGTTGAGCTGCTAAGACGTCTTGTAACTAGCCGCGAGGCCTTTCTTGCCAACCGCCAGGGTATCAGAAGATATGGCGGCACGTTCGCGTTCTTGGTTGACCAGTACGTTTTCCCCATCACCCGTTCCTCCTCCCCTCCTCCCCTTTGTTTGAACCACCCTTGTGAAGCAGTCAGGTGCACTGACGCTTGCTTTCACAGGTGGTGCGGTCTGAAGCAACAGTCCCTCCTCCTCACCAAGATGAGAGTCACCTACTACCACCAATGTCTGGCTGCGCTGAAGCACCACCTCGAGATCGACGCCGCCAATGTCCTGCGACTGGGACCCTTGCCTCCCACCACCACCGACCTACTGCCACCTCGTCCCTCCGACCTTGACTGGAAGAACAAGCGCTCCAGGGTGACCTACATCGCTGATTTGACAGCGCGTGTTCAGATCGAGAGTGAGCTGGGCCTGGGTGCTACTGCGCAGACTGCAGCAGTGTCCCAGCACCAGTAAGATGGTGGCGGAGTAGGACGAAAGGAAAAGGCACAAGGGAAAGGCACGCATCGTTATGTCTTTTGTGCTGCCTGTACAAGGAGAAGAGATGGAAAAAAGGGAGAGCACTACAGGTTGTCTCTTTTGATGGACCGTCGTGTATTGACAGAGAGGGTATATACCTGATTGACAGCAGCTGCCTCTATAGTCGACATGTCATCTGGTAGCTTGGAACTTCAAAGTTGGCCAGAATTGCATGCAGACGTCTGACCCTCACTGCGGAGTTTCTGTAGAGAGGGTTTTGGGTACACTCAGGAATATCTCTCACGACGTGAAAAGGGAAAAGTGGACAACCAGAACAAGCGGAGCGGAGAGGACTCGTGGTCTCGACAATCCAGAAGGGAACAGGCTGCTAACTTTCTGCTACAAGGCTGAATTATTTGATTCGACTCGGCACGTCATCAGCAGCAGCTGTGGTTTAGTTACCAAGCCGTCCAGCATAGCATCGTGAATTGACCAATCATCTTACACCATTTGGCCCCACCTCACATCCTGGGCCTTGTTCTCAGCACTTTCCTCTCTTTAACAATTGTGGTTTTGGGTTGCACCTGCTGTAATTGATCATCATCATCATCATCAGGCTTGAACTTAGACTCTCAACAATTAAAAAAATCTCTAATACATCCTTCGGACAACGTGATCAAGGGCGAAAGGCCATCAACACCCCCCTTTGTGGCCATTTTTGCCAAACAGCATTCCTGCTTGTATCACTACATACTTACATGCATTAACCTATAGACAACCTAGATCAACAGCCGACTCGGACACCAACAAGAACAGCAACAACCAGGCCAAGAGTCCCACATGGCTCGGCAGAAGAAGCGGCTCATCATCTGTTGCGACGGAACATGGATGAACTCGGACAAAGGCTTCGAGAAGGGCAGGCCTCAGCCTCCTTCCAACGTCACACGGCTGGCCCGATCTTTCAATCGGAATTGTAGCGATGGAAGTGTCCAGATCATCTACTACCAATCTGGTGTGGGTACCGGAAGCACCATGGCGGATGCGTTCACAGGTGGTGCTTTCGGCACCGGCGTTGCAGAAGTAATGAATGACTCTTCCTTCATGACTGGCTCCCAGAAAGACTCCTGTGCTGCTGCTGACCTTTGGCTAGAACATGCGCGAGAGCTACTCCTTCATCTGTGCCAACTATGTCGACGGAGACGAGATCATCCTCATCGGCTTCTCCCGCGGCGCCTTTACTGCCCGGAGTATCGCCGGCATGATTGGGAATCTGGGGCTTCTTACCCGAGAAGGCATGGAGTACTTTTTCCCCATCTTCAAAGACATGCAGAACTGGCGAACCAAAAACTACAATGATCCATTTCCCGGGGTTCCTTTTGAGGAGAAGCCCACAGGCGAAGAAGCTGTCTTGGAATACCGACGAAGGCTTCTCGAGAAAGGGTATACACGAGTGTTCGAGCACGGTGGCGCCGGGAAGCTCATCACGATCAAGGCTGTAGCTGTCTTCGACACCGTTGGCAGCCTCGGTGTCCCGTCTGTCCCGTGGATGAGAAAGCTCGGCATTGACCATACAACTTCGGAGTTTCGGTTCTACGACACTTCGCTGTCAGATCGGGTCGAGCATGCTTTTCATGCGATTGCGCTTGACGAGCCCCGGCCGCCATTCAGTCCCTCAATTTGGGAACGTGTCGCATCCAACAGAGCGTACACTGATCTCCGACAGGTCTGGTTCCCTGGAAATCACGGCAACGTCGGCGGTGGCTGGCCCGACCAGGGAATTGCCAACATGTCTATGGCCTGCAAGTCTACACTGCCACTGTGTCCTCTTGTCGGGGTCCCGAGAAAAGGTGTGCTAATTGACTGACTAATGTCACTAGGGATGATGGACCAACTCGTTGAAGTGGGTGTCGAGTTTGACGCAGGATCTCTACGTCGAATGCTGGCTGATACGGAGAGATACTACCGCGAACATCCCATGGCGGCCGCCATGCCCACGAAAGAAGCCCCGGCGTCCAAGGAAAAGGCGCCCAAGGTGATTAGCGCCGTCAAGAGCAAGGTCCCCGACGGACTCAAGGGGCAGGCGTCCAAGGTCATCCCACCCACGTACTACAAATGGGCCAACGATGACATCCTCGAGAATAACCACCCTGTCAGGCCATGGGCAACGGGCGCCATTCTCCGCGCCCACAGTCCCGTCTACACGCTGACGGGCAGCATTGTCCGCTCTCCAGGCATGTACCACAAGCGCAACACCTACAACGGCAAGGAGTTGCCCGAGTACCTCGAGGATACCTGCGAGAAGATCCACCCCTCGGTGCGCATCCGGCTGGCTGTAGACGGTCTCGGCTACGATGACAAGAGGCGGTGGAGTGCCGAGGCACTGACCGACGCCGGGTGGGAGCTCAAGAAGAAGCCGGATGGGAAGTGGATCTGGCAGTACGAGGGCGACGAGGACTTGCCCCAAAAAGTCCTGGAGGAGGCTGAAATGGGCCATTACGAGCTAAGAATGTTGGAGCTGGCTGGTGGTACACCCCCGATCCTTGATTATGTCGAGAACATGGGTATTAAGGATGTCCAGGGACGTGGCAGCAGGAAGCATTCGGCGATCAAGACTGCTGGTGGTGACCCGGAGGTCACTGCCGAGGGTCGTTGAGGGGGATATCGTGTGGTGCTTGTGATTCGGGTTCTTGCAGTCTCCGTCTGATTATCTACTACAAAAGAAATTGGTAGGACTGACGACAAGTTGTCTGATGGCTGGTCTTTTGGTGGTAGACCTTTCCGAATCACCTAAGAAAACCTCTTCACTGCAAGACTGAGCAGCCACCAGGCTTGACACCTGCTCTGGGCCAGTATTCGTGACTTGAAGTCCAACGTCGTCTAACCTCCTTCGCTGAAGCTTATGTCTCCCCCTCTTTTGATCACTCACTCGTTGACGGGGGGGGGGGGGGGCTTTGAGTACTTGGTTAAGTAGGTCGCCAAGACTCGCAGGTACTGGATACGACATGACATCGCTCGTAACCCCCTTTTGACCATTCTGATCCAAAGCGGGTGCACGCACTTCTGGCACTATGGTATTTGGAATGGAAGTATATATCTTGAAGAAAAAAAAGGTTCGATCTATCCCGGGTTCTCGATGAGCCAAAGTCCAGCTCCAGGAAGAGGAGATGATGAGCTGTGACACGGTTCACCCGGCAGAATTTCTTTCCACGTGTTCTGCCTTCAGAATAATCTAGTTGATGCTGCCTCCGACTACATTTTCCAGTTCGGTACTTGGGAGATAGTAAATGCAAGGGTGTGGGGCCTTTGCTCGGATCGACAAACCTGCAGCAGAGAGCCTCGTGGGGCTGGAGAGGAGAATTGTTTTAGCCCCTTTGGCTCCGCATCCCCACCGGATAACCTTAAAAACAATACTCGTTGATGATCCATGATCCCCTGCATGACTCTCTTTTCCTACTCCGGGGCCCTTTTTTTCTTTTCTCTTTCTTTTTTTATCCCCTTTCTTTTTTTGTCTGAACTATCTCCTCCTTGGCAGATCTGGAGCTTTCTTTCTTCCTGAATCGAACTAACTGAGTAGTATATATATATATATATATATATATAGTGGTAAAGGTTGATGAAGAAGAAGAGAACCCCTCCATTTCCCATCTGGGCGTTGGTTGGGTGGATCACATACTTTTGCGCTAACATGTAGTGAGCAGGAATACGAGGGGGACATGATGTGGTAGATAGTCTTTGTGCCGTTTTCTATTCTGAGATCCATGAGTGAGTTGCGGGAGGAGAAATCCATGGAATTATGTTGGGATCCGCTCCCCCGTGGGGAACATTGAAGGGGGTTGATGTACGGCAGAAGTGTGTTGGAAATGGGAGACGTCGAGCTGATGGGAAGGGGGCTTGGTGGTCTTGGAGGTGGGAAACGCCTTAAAAGGAGGGCTGGTGGAACTACAACACTACAAAGGCCATGATGGGGGGTTGTTTGGGGTGTTCTTGTTGGAGCTTACATCTGCGCTTCTGTCCCAATGTAAATCTTCCCTAGGCAGAATATAATTATATTTACAAGAAGTCCAAACGAGACTGCTATGAAGTGTATGTGTCTTCAAGCGCCGGTATTAGGAAGTAAACCTAGTTCGTATAAGCAGCTTGACCCTGCTGTAGCTTGTGAAAATCCTCATCCGTACCGTCGGGCCTCCCTTGCCTGGTTTAGCCCTCCCTACCCCCCCTCCAAAGAGCGGGAAAAAAAGAAGGAAACAATAAAAGGAAAGTAGAGAAATGAATTTTTTTTTTTAAAAGGCCGCGCCAAACAAAGCCACCCCGCCGCCGCCCAACCGTATTACCACCAGTCATTACAATTGGAGGAATTATCATCATGATTTTGGACGTCATAGACAACGTCAGTCATAAGGAGCGTAAGGAAGCGTAGACACAGAGAGACCAATCATGGAATGGTCTTATGTGTGTATGCCATCGAAAGTACAGTTGGGCACTTTCCTTTTTTTTCTTTCTTTTTTCCTGGTCGGAAAAGCTGGCTCGCAGGGGCTAGACAAGAGCCATCAGGCCAAACATACCAGCGAGCAGAGCCACTGCTGGCTTGTTTTGCGAGTCGGCACCAGCGGTCACCACCGCTGGGGAAGAGCTCGAGGTGACCGTCCCGGCAGTGGTCGTCCGCGTGGTAGGAATGAGTGATGTCGTCGGCTGCAGCGACGTAGTCAGGTAGACGGTGCCATTCTGTGTCACCACATAGGTAGTGTAGGCAGACACCGTCTGGCCAGAGCCTACAGTGACCTCGACAGTCGTGTCGACTGCCTTGGTGCTAGTCACTGGGTAGACTTCGGTTGTTGCGTAGACCTTGGTCACGGAGACGTAATGAGTCTGCGTCACCTCAACCACAGTCGTGGACCCTTCGGCCACGGTAGTGTACGAAGTGACGGGGTAGGTCTCAGTCACATAGGTTTCAGTCGTCTCATAGGCAGTCGTCTCCGACGTGGTGTAGACTGTGCTGGCTATCGCCGTAGGGACCTTGGTTACGATCGTCTCGGTGCTGGTCAAGGTCTGCGTATACGTCTGGCCACCTTCAGTAATTGTTGTGTAGTAAGGACACAGGGAAGTAATCGTGGTGTATGCAGTGGCCTCCGTTGTCTCGGTGTGGCCTGGCAGAGACTCTGTGGTATAAATCTCTGTGGGCACTTCGGTAACGATCGTCTAGCAGTAGCGTTAGTGAATTTGTTTTTTCCCTTCTTCTCTCTTCTTTTGAGAGGGAGAGCATATAATTACCTCGGTTGAGGTCCAGGTAACAGTCACAACCTCACCACTGAGAGTTTTGGTCTCGGTGACTGGGCAGAGAGAAGTCAAAGTGGTATATTCGACAACACCCGTCTATATCACGTTTGAGAGGGTCAGCAAGGACATGAAATAGACGGGGAAATAACATCTTGGCACTAAAGACGTACCGTAGCATAAGATGTTGGCCCTGGAATGGTCGTATAATACGTGGAAGGCACGAGTGTCTATTGCAAGGTCAGAATATAAGAAGGCTATCGTGAAGCTTCAGATGTGGTATGAGCCTTACCTTGCAGATAGAAGTGGTCGTGTACGTTTTGGTGTAAGTGGTGCCGGGGCCGGTGACGGTCTCAGTGACCGGACACGTTGTGGTGTATGTGCTGGGCAAAGTTAGAGGAATTACGAGGAAGTATTCGGGATATCTCAAGGGCAACTTACTATTCGACGTCCGTGGTGGTTGTATATGCAGTTGGGCCCGGAACGGTCACGCCGCCGCCGCCGCCACAGTCACCGCCGGGGCAACTAGTGACCACGATAGTGGACGTCGTGTAGTCAGTCCAGACCTTAGTTGTTCCCTGCTCTGTAGTGGTCTGTGTGATAGGGCAGACCGTGGCTGTGACTTTGATCAGCTTCTTTGGTCCTTGCGCGAAAGGTAGAGTCTGAACGGCTAACTCATATAGAGCAGACTTCAAAGAAAGAGAGCGAGAGAGAGACAGAGAGAGATGGGATCATGCCAGGACACCAAGAACACAGAGAGTATACTATCTCTGGCTCTGAGATTAGACTGCGCTGGAGGATGATCCAGGCCTTAAAGCAAAAAATACAGGCCACATACTTGTAGTGTAGATGATATCAGTCGTGGTGGACTTGTCACCCCATCCACCGCCGCCGCCGCCACCACCACCGCCTCCACGTGGCTGAACCTCCTCGGCCAGCACCGGAGCCACAACGGCCACCAGAAGCGAGAGATATGCCTTCATATTCACAATGGTCCTCACTCAAAAGAGGTGGTGCTCAGAGTGTGAGATGGTGTATAAAAGCTTTGTGCACGTTGAGACACCAAAGATCTCAAGGGTAGACTGGGGTAGCGAGGGTATATGGGTGACCTGATATATAAGATCACTCGATAGAGACCTGATAGCGAGGGGCAAAATATTGAGAAACGACAGGGTAGCGCGCACTGGAGGAGGAGAAGAAGAAAGGAAAGCAGGAGGTTGGTTGGGAATTTCTACACGGAAAGCTCACACCTTATATATACTTGACCAATACTTGGAAGGGAGGAGGGGGAGTTGGAGGGGGAGTGGAGGAGGAGGAGGGTGACATAGAGGGAAGAAGAACGAGCAAAGCCCGATGAGTCGGTCGTAGTCCAAGACCGTCATCCTCGTAGAAGCAGCAACTCTGTCGCTTCACCTTAGGGCGTTTGTCCCGCCGCCCCGGGGGGGGGGGGGGCATTCAGCAAGTGCATCATGTACCTTCCCGCGCAGGCGGTGGTGCAGTGCAACGATAGTGACATGTTCTCGATGGATGGTGTCCTGACACGGCCTGGCCTGGGCAGACCCCAGGATGGTCGAGGTTGGCAGCGGACTTTGGCGGCCACGACAACCACGTCGAGGATAGCCCAACGGTGCCGGCCCTCCCCAACGCTCAGCTTCATGGTTCCGACATCGAGACTACCCCTGCTGGATAGGCGGTAACCTTAATTGCCATGCGAGGGATTTGTGACATGCCTGCAGAGCGTGCCGCGCTTGCTTGGATCCCAGTCGTGGGCAGGCTTTTCTTTCTCTCGAGGACCGCTGTTTGCACAAGCTTGCATGACGAGAGCACTATGTGCCCAACATATGGCTGGGGATGTAATGCAGCAGCTATACCCCGGCTGAGTTGTCATGCAGTACAAGCGAATAAGAAAAGTGTGTTGGCTGGTTTGCTGCAACCCGCTGGACCTTGGTGTGGCAGCCGAGGGGACCCCCTGTTCACCGGGCATCGAGGCTGACATCCAGTCGTTTCCCATGACGACAGGCCATTTCTTGACAGGAGGACATCTCGGACCGGTAGAACAATGCATTCAAGGCTGCCAGGGTGACAACAACCACTTCTTGTTGTTGTTCTTCCCTGTCTCGTGCGCTGGCAACCGCCCTTCCCCTCCTTCTTGAACACCACCCCCTAATGGCACTCACTGCCAATACGAGCAGGATAGTCGTGGGTTAGTTCGTAGCAGCGAGCGGAAAGGTCACACACTAGAGCGCTGCGTGTCTTTGAGCCGCGTCTGAGACTATGATAGTCTCTCCTCTCCAGTTCGGCAACTTTGGTAATGGACTTTCGGTGAGATACCTCAAGCTGCGTGCAGACCTCAACATCCTTCTGTAGGGAGGGGAAAAGGATGCTGCAGAGGACGTCAGCGGTGACGGCGCTGACAAACTTATGCAGGTCATCATCCAGCCAAGCAATTAGCTCCAGCGACGGCTCTGCGGGGTGTGGTGTGGAGGATCGTAAAAAAAAAGGCACAAGGTTGGTCGACGCTGAGAACTTCGTGTTGAGCCAGACTAGGCCCGTTCGATTTGCAGATTCTAACAAAGCCTATATGATTAGCGTCTTGACAACCAGGCACGGCCCCTCCAGGACGGTACACTATAGTAAGCACTGCTTTTGGATGTTTAAAGCCTGCAAGGAAGAGGCCGACTCGTGATTTTGGCGTGCTTCCTTGGAAGTCGGTCACTCAAGTCATACTTGCGCATATTATTCGAAAGCACTAGCTACCCTCGTCGACTCGGCTACGGGGTCGAGAAAGGACATCTCCAAGTTTTATCACGTAGTCCATTGGAATCCTCCGAACTATAGTGGGGGCCATGGCGGCCCTATTCTCGTGTTTCCTTCCCGTTGCGCCTCTTGAGGAAAGTAATGGCAGCGTGACCAGGAAAGCAGACTGCTGCATGGCGCTGGCCTGTGGGGGCTTCGAAGGTGATGTTCCCACGCTTGTGACCAAGCGGCACGCCGTTACACGAAAGTCATACCTTTTGCTCAGACAACAGTCAGGCTCGGCTGGCGCAAGACGAGGCCGAGCATGTTCCCAGCCATGCTCCCACCCTGGTGGCTGGTCCCCAAGGTTGTAGTGCATCTAGTAGTCCTCAGTCAGCACCACCGTTGACATATAACACATTATTATCATTATTACGTTGACAGGAGGAGTACGGGCCATCGGCACCCGACATGGTTCCATCCGACTGCTTGGACTGTAAGCCATGCCGTGAGTATTTGTGTGTGCCACAACAGCCTTGTGGGAATCCGCTAGATGCTGGGGGCGGGGGGTTGGGAATGTCCGCAACACCAGGGCGGCACACGCCTGCATGCTTGTGGCGCCCTCACCTCTGGGGAAGACATGACCAGCCTACGCCACGACGCAACACGCCGTGCCCTGATGCGGGGTCGTTCCGAGAGTAAGTAACCAGCCAGCTTTCCGAGTCCCACCATGTTCGTGTGCGAACGCCCCGGATGGCTGCCTACTATAGGTCCTGTCCGCCACGGCTACCTCCTCCAAGGCTGTCATTGCAACTGCGGTGTTGTAGCTTATGAAAGACGATGGATAGGTCAGCTCCGTGTATTGGAAGACTTGACGGTCAAGGGGAATATATCTGATTCTTTTTTGTGAGTCCGAGGGCATCTCGGTCCATCTTACCTGCAAGTTTTGTCACATGCCAGAGCAGCGCCAGTGACGCCATGTCGGAATGATGATGTCTATACTAGAGATGATCTGAACAGTGGATAGTTTGAGTATCGTATGATACTAATTGAGGGCGAATGCCATCAGAGCTGTCAACCTGTCGTACAAGAGCGGAGGTAAAGGTGTTGGCTGTAGATCCCATGCTTGAGGTAGGACAGAGAGAGCGGAAGTGCTGACGCGTGGGTAAACTCGGAAGAAGTGGGCTGACAAGTATCCGGGCAAATAACGCGATAACGCAACGAGAGGAGAAAGGAGAAAAGCCTGCCCTTCCTCCCGAGATATGGCTCACGCCCTGTTGAGCCCCTCCTCGCCTCCTCCTTCCCTCCTTCCACCAAATGGTCGACACAACCGCCTGATTTCTAGTGATCGTCAGTGCTTGTCAGACCACCAAAAACAGGCTGGCGTCTTCGTCCGTGACCTACGAAGCCTTCCCAACCGCACAAGGAATGAGCCTTGCAGCTTGCAGGCCTTCTCGCCTTAGCATATAACCTAAGTTCTAAGCTTTGGCGCATATTGTGTCTGGCATTGGTCAGGCAATCAATAATATTCCTGCAAAGTGAAAGCGAGACGTGCGTTCGGCAATCGAGTCTCGGATTTGACAAGTAACTGAGGAGCAGCTATCATGACTGAGGAAACCCACACCGAGAAACGTCCGTGACAGTAGCCATCGTCTATTATTACCTTGGTCATCTGAAGAACGACACCTTGTTGTTGCAGATCGTGGTCGACTTTCACCTGCCCCACTGACACGTGGAAGTGGCTTCGCCCAGGTCAAGCATCCCACTCACAGCAGGCGTTGTTGGGGGCAGGGGCTTGAAGTCCTCGAACGCTCGTTCCATGAAATGAGAAACAAGACGACAAGCGTTCTCTCTTTTAGCAGACGGGAGTACGCCCAGAGGCCGTCTTCGCGGGCGAGTACGTCGTACTCTGCGCCTTGTATCATACGGAATTGGGCATGAGCATATAGAGACATCGGGCCCACAGACCTTCCACAAGGATCCTCCAGAGGAAAAACAGTGCCAATAGTGATCGATGTTTGCCTCCACTCCTAAGCAATCCACGATTCTTTTTTTGGTCCCTCCAACCTAAACGCCATCGCTAATGCATCCTGCGACTCTCGTGAGAGTGACGCGCCGTGAGGCCACACAAGAACTAAGCTCTCATGGTGTATATTTGTGAGTTTGCCGGCTTGCGTTCACTGAAGCAACTCCTCGCAAGTCCAATCCTCGTAGCTACGGAGGTCAGCACAATCTAGCGGCCGAGGGGGTGTATATATTGCGACGTACTATCCATCAGGCATATATCGGCGAACGATCAGAGGAATCTTCTTCTCGCGCAGCTCCTTGATGGCGATCTGCAGCGGGTCGGTTTCTCCTTCGAGGTCGACAAGGACGGGAGCGTTCATGCTATGACACAGTGGTGTTAGCAACAGCGCCCTTGCCATGAGCGGCCGTACTGCCCTGCTTTGCCCAGTCATACCTGATTTGAAGAGCACGAGTGCCCAAGATGCGTGCCTTCTCGTACTTGGTCATGTAGGGTGTGGTGATGCGCTGGTCGTTAGGGATCTTCTTGTCCTTGTGTGATTTGACGTTCTCCTTGGCCGCGGCAGAGGGGTCGCCCGAGATGATCACGTTGTCGCCTTCGTCGTCGCCATTCTGGAGTTGCTCTTCCCCTTCTGCTGGCTCCGGCTCGTACTCCTCTGGGATCTCCTCGTCTTCGTAGTAGGGCACCTCACTGTAGGCCTTCCTTCAGCGCTCGCTGGCCACGGGGGCGTACAAAAGATCCATCGGCTAGCCGATGGTCTACTTACCCTTCACCACCACCGACTTCGTTGCCAAAGTCATCCTCACCGCCGTAGTCAGACATCTTGGTCGATATTTTAGCTTGCTGCTTCTTACTCTTCTTCGTGCCCGGGAGCGATAGATGCTGTCGACAATGTGGGATCAAGTACGTTCTTTGAGATGAACAGGCAACGGAAGCTGTAGTTTGCGCGCGAAAGTTCCATAGTTGAAGAGTCGCAAAAACTTGAGGTACTGCGGCCGGCAGCGTAAGCAGGGGTCCGCGAGGTTTGACCAATCAGAGCATGTACCTCGGGGAGAGGCTGCAGCCCACACCCACTACAGACCCACAAAAAAGTTCAAGCTACTACGTCGTACCTGACCGCCCAGGACTTGCACTTTCCGACTTTATTCTCTTCGATCTCAAAGCGATGCAATTACTGCATTATTCGCTCTCTTGCTGAAGCCAAGCCCTGGCGCTAGCAAGATGAAGCGCAAAGCAACCGAGGAGTCCTCTGAAGTCCCAGGCAAACGCTTTACGGCGGCAATGGCGGAGAATACCAGCACAGGTACGACAAAACCCATGATTCTCAAGACGCCCGCAGTGACCCTCGTCCGAGATCTGGATCCGCCCAGTCCTCGGCGTTGAACAGAAGTTCCAACTGACCATTCTCCAGCCGAGGAGAGCAGTTCTCAGATCAGTCACGATGGCATCAGCACTATCCAGCCCTCAGCCGAGGCCCAGACTCCTGCTACCATCGTAACGGATGCCTCGACCACCGCTTCCGGCCGTCGCAAGTTCCCCTCGCAACACAAGACCATCCCCTGCACCATCGCAGGCTGCACCAAGAAATTCAACAGGCCAGCGCGCCTCGTGGCACACATGCGGTCGCATAACAACGAGCGGCCCTACAAGTGCACCTACGAAGGCTGTGACAAGGCCTACAGCGACAACAAGCATCTGAAGGTTCACATCGTTTCCGCCCATACCAAGGAGACCAAGTTCGTCTGCCCGCAGTGCGACAAGGGCTTCGCAACAAGCCAGCGGCTCAAGGCGCATACCCTCGTACACCAGGGCAAGGAGCGCTACCGGTGCCGCGGCTACCCACCCTGCGATCAGTCCTTCCGAAAGCACCAGACCCTCCAGCGCCACGTCCTGAAGGACCATCTCGGCCAGAAGCCCTACCCATGCACCCACGAGGGCTGCACCGAGTCCTACGACACGGCCAACTCCCTCAAAGCACACGTGACGCGCGAGCACGGCGAGTTGCGGTTCTGGTGCGACGAATGCTCACAGGCGGCGGCGGGGGACGGCGACGAGAAGAAGCCCGTAGGCTTCACGACGCAGTTTTTGCTGGAGCGCCACATCCGTTCGGAGCATGTTAACTGCATCTTCTGCGACGGGCTGAAGTTCAACGGGCAATACCTGCTGGAGCAGCACATGGAGATCTACCACTCCGGGCTGACGGTGAAGGACCGCAAGACGGTGCCGTGCGACTTCGACGGCTGCGACAAGAGCTTTACAAAGAAGAGCAACATGAAGGTACACTATCGCGCGGCGCACGAGGGGATGCGGTATGTCTGCGGCAAGTTAGACACGAGCGACAGTCCCGGCCTGCAGCACTGGAACTGGGCTGAGGAGGGCTGCGGAGAGACCTTCACGACCAAGGGGGGGTTGGAGACGCACGTCACCTATGTGCATCTGGGCAAGCAGCGACCCTTGTACGAGAGCCCAGCCTATTCAGGATACGATGCTGCGCCTGGTCCTCATGGCGAGATGGCCGTTCTGGACGACATTTCAGGAGTGGCAGAATACGAGCGCCGACAGATCCCCTGTACGGCCCCTGGGTGTATCGCCCGGTTCATCCGCTACGCCGAGCTGAACGGACACATGCAGGCTGCGCACCCAGAGCTGGCCACTTTCAGTCAGCCTGCTGTTCCGGATGTGCCCAAGCCGGACCTCGTCGCCAATACTGGATTCGACGGACAGCCAGGAGACTGGGACCAGGAGGACGCAAACGTCATGCAGCTCCTCAATCTGGACGGCGCTCTTGACCCTGGATTGTTCGTCTAGGCTTGAACGCACCATAGATGGATGGCGTTCAGGTTTCTGGAGGTATAGGCCAACGATATTTTCACTTATAGGCGAGAAGGAAGCGACTGACTTGTGCTCTCTTTTTTCTTCAGAGACCATTCATGGCTAGCATCTTGCTTTGTTTTGCGGCATATGATACCCCATCATGATTTGGCACGGCGTACTGGGCATCGAGGAGGACATATAGAAAAGAGCGACATCAAATAGGAAATTTTAAAAGCGCCGAAGGTCGTCGCAGAGGCTTCACTGTACACATTCATTAGGGGCGACGATAGACCGACGTGGAGAGATCATTTCTTTCACTATGGAGACGCATGTAGAAAAGAATCAAGTTGACTAGGGTCCCGGAGCACAAATGCAAGAGAACTCGAGGTTTATGTAATGAAACTGAGGTTTCCTCTCATCTACCCTACGTTGGGTATCTATGATCGTCTAAGAGGAGCGTACGGATAGCGTCGCAATCCGTCGACCAGGTCCCAAGTCTATCCTGTGGCCACTTCCAAATGCACCTTTTCCCCTCCCCTCCGTGTCCGATGATCCATTTTCTCTCTTTTTCCCCCAACCCAAAGCCAGAACAGTACCCGTCCTAATGTACAAAGCCGCACTGTAGAAGTAGTAGTCAAGGGTCCGGTCCAGCGATACGCCAAGGAATAAGAGAAGGAAAAAGAAAGAACAAGAACAATACATGCCAGCCAACCATAAGAGACCGATCTCGTCATGTAAACAAATACAGAAGTCATCCAAACCATGTCTCGATGAATGCCATCCAAAACACACCTTCCATGTCATTCGTTACCCGAAGATACTCCGTGCCATGCCATGCCATGCCGTGTTATACCAGCCATACAATAATCAAAGTAAAATCCAAATCAGTGGGAGTGCCCCGCGACAGCATTGCTCACACCCAATAACACCATGCCAAAGAACGCAAAGGCGATACTCAAATTCCGGTTGTGGTTGAGACTCAGGCTCTCCACAAATAGCTGTAGCGCGACGCTGGTCATGATGCCCGAGGTGGCGGCAAACAGCACCGCATAAGCGGTATTGTCAATCCCGATAGTACCTGACGGGTGGTCTGTTTGGTTGCCAACCAGCTTGAATACCAGCCATGCGATAGCCGCACCCAGCGGCTGACTGAATCCACCAAGCAGACTCGACCAGGCGATCGCCTTGAAGCGAGAGCCCAGCGCCATGTACAATGGCAGCGCCATCGAGAAGCCCTCGGCGATGTTGTGCACGAAGAGTGCCATGAACACGTTGAAGCCCAGCTGGGGGTTGGCGTGGTTGGTGGCATACGTGATGAAACCCTCTGGGAACTTGTGCAACGCAATGGCGATGACCGTCTGCAGGCCGATGGACAGGAAGGCGTTAGTAGGGACATGATGGTGGTGGGCAGTGTCCTGGGCCTCAAGGTCTAGAGACATTTGATCGCACTCGGGCTCCTCGGATGCGTGCTCGTGGCTGTACTCATGCTCATGCTCGTGCTCATGGTGTCCATGTGCATGCGGTGAATGGTGCGTGTGCACATCACTGGCCCTGGTATGGCTGAGGGCAGGACTCATCGGCGATCGTGTGCCGGAATCGCCTTCGCTGGCAGCTTCCGGAACTACTGTAAAAAGCGGTGCCGTGGGTGAGAAGGGCGAAGTCCGCGTCTGCGACAAGCCAAAGGAGCCCCGCCGCGTTATGGAAGACCGCGAGCTGAGGTGCTTGAAGCATCCCTGGCCGCAGGGGTCACTGTAGCCAAAACAAGGGCCGCCTTCATCGCAGGTGGACTTTGTATCCTTGACGAAGGACATGACCCTCTTGCGCATCTCCATCATCGACGGGCGGCGGCTGAGTCCCAGGACAGGGGCATTTAGAGCATCACGCGTAGCAGCCGACACTACGCTCTGATGAGGTTCAGCAGGTGGCCGGCCGTTGGGTTGAGATCCAATAAGTGGTGTGGCTTCCGTAGAAGCCCCGTGATGCGTGTGACTGTTCGAGTGTACCTGGGCAATGTTCGATACCCGCCTGCCGTTGGAAGGCATCCGCAGTTTGGGCCTACCGACCCGCGAATGAGAATGTTTGTGATCATCCTCGTCAGGATCGTCGTGGGCATGGGAATGATCACAATCGACGACGTGGGAAGGCATAATCTGGTGCAGCAGCCTCGAGATGGCCTGAATGCCGATGAAGCCGGCGATGAAACAGGCCATCATAATCAAGCCAGCATTGGACTCGGACCAGTCACCTTTCTTGAGATAATCCTTTGACTCGGGCAACATACTAAACAGGGCCGAGAAAATCTGTGTGTGGTGGCATCATTGGGTCAGTCGACCGAGGCGAAAGGACTGCCACCCGACAACAACTGGAGACACAGCCAAACTCACCATGACGCCGAAGCTTAAACTCAACGAGCATGCCAGGAAGGGATTATTGTCTTGTATGCTGAAAGTCTCCCTCCCTGGTATGTGGCGGATCAATAAATCGACACATATCACACATGCGCCGATGATGCAGGCTATAGGAGAGCAGGAGAAGTCAGTAAGTGTACACCATAAGGGTATGGTGTTAGACGCCCACGAGGCGGGATCTCAGCCTCGCGTGTCAGGACTGGAGCGTTGAAAAGACGGAGGAGAGAGTGGTCAGTCACCCACCTAAGCCGCTCACGATGCACATGATCCACCCACGAGTGTCATTGCTCACACCTGCCGCATCCATGGTGGATGGCACTCAGCCCTGTGGCCCTCTCCTGATGGTGTGATTAGAACTGGTGCCTGCAGTAGCGGGTTCAAGTAGAGTATGAAGCTTGCAAGCGAGGAAAGAGAAAGAGTGTGTGTGAGAGAGAGAGAGAGAGAGATTCGATATGAGGGTGTTGTTCGTGATAGACGATGAAGTGACAAGTCGCAGTTCCAAGTACCAAAAAGGAGGGTGCGGGATGGAGGTTTTGGGACCGTAGAAGTGGTGGTAGTGACGCTAGTAGATTGTTTAGGTTGGTGTAAGGCTGGACGCCCTTGCCCCTTCTTTAGTGGAGACTGAGGGCCAAGTTGATTGACTGACGATGAGAGCCAACAATGCCTTGAAGAGAGCACAACACACCTGGACAGGTACAAAGGGCGTTGTTCAGTAACCTTCGCGAGGCTGCAGGTGCCCAAAGGTCTTTAGGCAGTGCTGCAAAATGCAGGCGAGTGAGACGGCCTCAGAGGGAAAAGGGTAGCCAGAAAGTCCTGCAGGGCTGAAGAGGTGGTTGACTGTTATGGTCCAAAAAAGAGCCTTAAGGTCTGTTGTTTAGCTAAAATATCGATGTCATACTTGTTGTTCAAATATCCTGGTTGGACGGGTGGTCTTAAGCCTTTTTTTTGCGAGGGGTGACGTCCGTGCTTGTGTACCGCCGGGGCATTGATGGTGACGGTGACGCTCCAAGCTTCTGTGTGGGTGAGAGCAAGCCACTGACAAATGGCAGTAGCCCCTTTACTCAGGCAGGCTGGAAGCCCAGTTGGTCGCCCCCCCCCCCACCACCCGACTCCAACCCTGGTCATCAACCATCAAGGTCCTCAGCCTTAAGTTGATCACCATGCCTATAGCCGCAGGCCAGCTGGTGCATACAAGGAAGTAAATAGCATCACAGCACGGGAGAACTGCCATTACCCATCACAAGAGAGGAAGGACCCTCCAGGCCTGATTCTCTGCAGAGGCCAAACCTGATATGAAAGGACCGGTCACCAACGTTTCTCTTTCTAAGTTCTACACGAGGACAAGAGCTGGAATAATTGGTGCGACGAGGCCTTTTTGGTCAACTTCCTTTCGTGTACATACAATGAGACTTGGGTCAACAGACCTGTGCTAGTGACCTCGTCCAAGGTTCCGGAACGGTCGAGTAAGGCGGAAATGTACTGTAGTAGTGAGGTACCATACTTGCTGTGGTACTTGGGCTCAGCGGTACTAGCACAGTCTCATTGTGTCCAGCTGGCCGCCCACCGAAGCTGCACGTGCTAACCAAACAGGGTAGTGACCATTCGGCAGAGCTCACCCTTGCAAGCGCCCCCCCACGCCAGAACCTTGACGACCCGGGACCCTGCCTGCCAGCAGACATCTTTCTCTCGTCGCCGTCTAAAATTTTCCAGCCTCGATTCTTGCACATAACTTCTCGATCAGCTCGAAACAGGGCGTTACGAGGCCCCAAACACACGAGAACTCACGAGGCTGTCTCTCCCAGGCTGTTAGCCGCGTGGACAACGCCATTTGCTCACCTTGGCCCCTCGCCTGACATAGTCACTCTTCACCTTCTTTCCTACCTTGGGAATTTTTTTTGGGTGACCGTATAAAAAGGCTTCTATCTGGTGCAGGGTGTCCCATCAATTTTCCCTCTACGCCCGCCCAAGATGTCGAAAACTACTTTTGCCATAATCGCAGCTGTGAGCGCAGGTACGGGCGCCGCCGTCACTGCAGCCATGTTGCGACCAGACAAGAGAGAAACACCGCCTCAGACCATAACAACGACCACTACCACCGTGCAATCAGGAACCCGCACCTCTCCTCCGCCTGCCGTTCCTGTCCCAGCCTCCCAGGTCTTTGTACCACAGCCTACCACAGCCACGCAGGCAGCGGCCCTCACAGCACCCGTCAACCCTGCTGGGCTTTTCGAATATGGCTTCCCCGGCCCTGTCTCCGACCTGGCCACCCGCTCCGCCCTTGTCTCCTCCTACGACCGGCGCCTGCGCAACCCCCACTGGGTCGTCGAGCACATCACCCCTGCCTCCCTCGCCCAGCGCGAGGGCGACCGCAAGCACAGCATCTTCGCCGAGGACAGCTCCGTGCCCGACAAGTTCCGCGCCAAGCTGAAGGACTACTTCCGGTCAGGCTACGACAGGGGCCATCAGGTGCCCGCCGCCGACTGCAAGTGGAGCCAGCAGGCCATGAATGACACCTTCTACCTGTCCAACATGTGCCCCCAGGTGGGCGATGGCTTCAACAGGGACTACTGGGCCCACTTTGAGGACTTCTGCCGCCGCCTGACCGACCGCTACCCGAGCGTGCGCATCGTCACCGGCCCCCTCTACCTGCCCAAGCGTGATCCGGCCGACGGGAAGTGGTACACAAAGTACGAGATGATCGGCAACCCGCCCAGCGTCGCTGTGCCCACGCACTTCTACAAGGTCATCTTTGCCGAGGATGGGAGGGTCGGCGGCAATGTCGCCCTGGGCGCCTTCGTGCTGCCCAACACCGTCATCCCTAACAACAAGCCCATCACCGACTTCGAGGTGCCCCTCGAGGCCGTCGAGCGCGCCAGTGGCCTGGAGTTTGCAGAGAAGCTGCCTGCTGCGAGGAGGCGGAGGCTGTGTGCCGACCACACGTGCGCGCTGGTGATCAAGGAGTATGCGGAGCGGCAGAAGGCTTTTGGGAAGGACCCCGCGAAGCCGGTCCCTGTCCCGCAGAGGTGAGGAAGTAAGGGGTAAAAGGAGGATAAATTGGCGATGGCTGTGGGACGTCATATGACGTGTGCAAAGGAGCAGGACGTATTGCCCAGCTTGGGACCTCGTGTTGCTCAACTTCCACACACGCACACCGCACTTGGAATGACAGGACAGTCTTTGATTGGAATCACCTTCATCCAATTCTCAATGTATCTTAATCATTGTATGGGGGAACAATTGCAAAAAAACAAAACAACACATGATGTGAAGGACGGTGAGGCGGACTGAGGCTTTTTGCAGCATATCATCATAGCATTTCTGGAGAAAAGGAGGAAGCGTATAGGGAGCCCAACATTCACGGTACAGGGCGCAGCGTGTGTGCATTCTTGAGTTCCTATGCCTTGACATTTCAGCATGGCACTAGATAGATCGAACATACCCAACAACAGTCAAGACTAAGTTCTTACACATATAAGTTTTTAACACACTACAGACAGATGCTCTGTGACCCTCTGTGTCTACCGGAAATATCCCGCGGAGAGATCTGGTCATGCGGCCTTGGGAGTGCTGAGCCCGCGTTTATTATAGAAGGGGCCACCGTTCTCCCGAGCCAAAGTAGACACTTGGGCATATGATACTACAATTGTGGCCTTGAAGAAGCCTTCAAAGGGAAAATTGACTACGCTGTGTAACCCAAATGCGCCTGCTATGATTACCACGAGCCTCCATCTCATGCATCGTCGGACCCGTCCACCGCATATAATTAAGATTGCTACGAAATAGCTCCAAGATTATGGATCACCTTTAGATGCAAGATGATGGTATTTCGCTCTCAGCAGCCACTGTGATGTCCCTTGACCAGACTACTCGAAAGCCAATCGTCACTTCAACACTCTTCCTACCCAGGAAGGACTTGCGTGCTGTGAAGTCCACGTGTCAGCCGCCACGTTTTTTTACGCGTCCCCGGATTTGGTTTCTCACACGGTTGCGTCAAGAGCTGCTTGACTAGTGGTATATGGGAGTCTTCGATGTATGCATTCACGCTCCATCGAAGCCTTGTGAGTGTGAGGTTCCCGTCTGTCGGAATGTTTGTGGACGTGAAACGCTGAGCCTTTCGAGGCTCGAGCAGTAGGTTTCTCCTATCAATTTCCCAGTTCAAGGCGTAGCAAGATGTGAAGCAGGAGCACGTCCCAGCTCCTCGGCTCCATTTGTACCTGAACCTTCGTCATTCATTGGCAATGGACGACCTCATCCTGATGATATTGAACAAGGGATTTGTCCCCGAGCACTGTCAGACCGTTGGTATTCATCGGGACACATTCCGACTCCCCTGGACCCTCTGATATATAGCTCTTGCTCTCCGTCGATTGCCCTCTTCGCGCGGCGCCTGCTGTTTCGTCGTCAGGATTTCCACCGCCTCTGCGTGCCATCTCCTAATGAGCCCGGGTGTAATGGCCCTTTCGCTGCTCCATCTTCAGACTCTCCTCCTGGCTTGGCAACGGCGCTCGTCTCCGCGCTGCGGCACTGGCTGCATCATTTCCCATATGTGCCCCAGCGTCCATGCCAGGGATCGGTATCAGCGGAGGCACAAAACCGGCAGGAAGTTGTCCATTTGGTGGAGGAGGGAGAAGACCAGGTGGAAGAAGACCGGGTGGTGGGGGAGCGATTCCATTCCCAGGGGGTGGGGGAATTGGTATGCCGGCTCTTTGCATCATCTCTGCAATCTTTGCCATGTCGGGTGGGTTGCCCGGATCGAATCCCGGGATGGGTGGAGGCGGTATTTGTCCATTCAAGCCTGGAGGAGGGATTGGAAAAGGGAGGTTTGGCGGCATTGGAGCAGACCCTGAGGCCAGACCAACCCCTGGAATAGCCAGAGGCGGTACACCACCACTTCCTGGTAAGGGTAGGCCCGGAATACCCGGGAAGGCGGAAGCTGATTTCATTGGCATTTTTTGGTCCTCAAGACCGTCCATCTCATCCTCGGCCTCTTGTGCCTCTTCCTCCTGTCTCTGTCTGCGGTTCTTGGACCCGACAAAGGTATTGCCTGCCATAGCCGCGGCCTCGCCAATATGGTACTGGTCTTTGAGATACGATATATCACCAGGTCTTGCACGGGTCCAGAATCGGGTGAGACGGTCGTTAGATCCAGAGGCGAGGATGTGGCCAAGAGGATGCCAGTCCAGCGACCAGATGGCCATGTCATGGGCGAATGGAAGCCTATGTGCCGGATAAATTGTCTGAAGCGGGGCTGACTCGGGATCGGGGCTGTCGTAGACGGCTTTTGCGGCCGCCTGACCTTCGGGAGCATTGGGCTCATCTAGGAGGTAGTGATGGAGAGCGCCATCACCACCTCCCGTACTGAGGAGATTGGCGTGGATGGGGTGCCAGGTGAAGGTGGTGACATCCTTTTCGTGTCCTCGGATGAGGCAGATGTCTCGCATCATTCGCAGATCAAAGATTCGGGCGGTGTTGTCGCGACCTCCTGTGGCCAAACACATGCCGTTGACCCTCTCAAACATGACCTTGGTGACAGTGTTCTTGTGCCCGTGTAGTGTTGTGAGGCATCGACCTGAGCGGGGATCCCAGAGCTTGATCAAATGGTCCTTCGACCCGGAGGCAATGAGCCCCTTGGTGGGATGCCAGTCGCAAGTCTTAGCATCCCAGCCGTGACCTGACAAAGTCATCTCTGCCACGCCGCCAGCAAAATCAAACACCTTTAAGGTGGAGTCATCGGAAGCCGTGACAAACTTGAGATCGGTGGGGGAGATGGCAAGGTCTCGGATAGGGTCGTGATGGCCGCGTATACTCTCAACGTTGTTAAAGTTGGGCTGCCAGTACTTGATGATACCGTCGTGGTCTGCAGAGATCAACCAGTCGTCGGAGTGCGAGTACTCGAGAGCTCGGATGGCGGAATCATGCGCCTGCATGATAGTCTCGAAATTGAAAGCAGTACCGTTCCATAATGTGAATTCTCCGCTGCTCGAGGCTGTCAGGAGACGGCGGCCTTCGGGAGTCCATCGAACCACATTCACAGGATGTTTGACCTTGTTGAGAGACTGATGCACCCAACGACCTGGTATGGAATCTGCTGCATTGGTGGTCCTTGCAGCAGGCGGAATCATCTGCAAGCACTGTAAGCAGGGGAGAACCTAGAAGCCATCCGAGGTTTCATACAACTCACATCAATAAGGTAGCTGGGGCTTGGCCGTTCAAGTTCACCTGTATAGGACCCTCTGTACTTGGTGTTCCGGTGGCGCATCCAGTGAGTGATGGTTGCTCCATAATCTGTGACAGGGCCTGCATTGTTTTCCAAGTGTCAGCAGGGAGAGACAAACAGGATTCAAGATGTACATACGTCTGCCCTTGGCCTTTGCAAAGCCATCATAGCCTCCATCCTCTCCTCCTCCTCCTCCTCCTCCTCCACCACCGCCGCCCCCTCCTCTACCACCCTTGTCAAAATCCCGCCTGGGGATGTAGGACATGTTTGCTAAGTGGAGCTCATGAAGAAGCGAACAAACACCATCAGAGAATGAGACCAAGAAACCAAGGAGACCAGAGCTGATGGGTGATGGACAAGATGAAAAAGGGTAGCTAGCTGTTCTGGTGAGACATCAGGTGTCAAAACTAGACCAGAGGTTGAGAGATGAGCTTGGGGGTTCGAAGTTGTTGAAAGGAAGCTGATGTGCATTGTTCCAAGGAGGTTTAGGTTACCAAGTTGGTTGCTGAACAGCCCAAGGCAAGGGGCGACAAGTCCCACTAAAAAGATAATTAAGCCAATCAAGCTGTGGTATTGATTAGTCTCCAGCCTGCCGCAGATGTACCCTGGCACCATGTCGTGCCTGGTACTTCCTTCCATACTCGAGACCTGCCTCACTACCAAAGAAGCCACCCACACCACCATTCTCTTTTCAATTCTTCAAGCTTTGAAGAACTTTATGTGTTGCCATCACTGTTACAGGCTACTTCTGCCCTCTAAGCTCTCAATGTCAAATGGAGGCAACTATGCATGTTACATCCAGGCATATTCAGCGAACCGATTATTCCCGATCCCCGGGTCCTCCCAATTGGATTCTCTAACTGGGTGCATTGCAGCAGGCAAAGAGCATCCACAACTAGGTTTCTCTCACTGCGAATCAACATAGGTATACTGCAGGCCTCCGAAAATCATTTCCTGGGCTACACCTTATATAGTCAAATCATCGAGAGGCTCGGCAGTAGCGGTAACTACATTACTAGTATCGCTTTTAGCCGCCTCTGAAACGAAAGGACATCATCACATTGCCCAGGTCTGCGCTCACGGCTCCAATGTCTTGTATTCCGGATCATCCCGCTAGGAACATAAGATCAAAAATCCACAGCCAAAGGTCTTTCTCTCTCTCTTTCTCCACACATTCCCAAAAGATGGATGTTCTCCCGGCAAAGTCTCCTCACAACAAGTCTCCATACGAAAGCCGTCCATGTTGTCGTAAAGTGTGACTTGGCATCTTTGTGCATTTAGCGGGTAATTCAAGGGACTGCTGGCCCCGCAAACTCCCAGGGCCAAGCAAGCGAACCTTAAATTCCAATCTAGTCCGGACCGTCATTTTCAACACTGCGTCAACAGGTGATAAAAAGAAAGGCAGTCAAGTTCCTCCCATCTCAATTACAACCTCGCCGCCACTTCCATTTTCTTCATACTGTTCAATGCACGTGGCATTATTCCAGCTCAACAACCTCAGTTGAACTCTGTCAGACAAGCGCTGCACCATTATCAATTAGAGAGGCTGGTCCACGCGCCCGCAGAGCCAATTCAGGCTCACGGCGCCGGTACTTATATCAAAGACCATGGACCGAGCAGCCTCGTCAACAGGCGTCCAAATCACCACTACCAGCGATGTCTTCCGGCGTGGTCCTCCCGACCAGCAGTCTCACCACCAGGACAAGCAGAATGACGCACCTCGGGACACCAAGGCGCTGAAGAAGGCTCTCACGAGCAGGAAGTACCGTCATATAGCCGCGGTGCATCTGGCCTCGAGACCCTCTACCCTAAGCCACGACGCCACAGCCACGCCCAGCTTCCTAGGCTTTAGGAATCTAGGTCTCATCGTGCTCATCGCCGGGAACTTGCGCCTGCTGATCGAGAACATCCAGAAGTACGGTGTGCTCATCTGCGTCCGGTGCCACGATTTCAGGAAGCAGGATCTCCAGGTTGGCCTCATTCTATACACCCTCGTGCCGTGCTGCCTCTTGATTGCATATCTCATCGAGCTCTTTGCCGGGTTCGAGGCACGGACACAGCGGCTGCGCATGTATAACAGGCGCAGGCGTGTTGATGCTGGAAAGGAACCACAAGATGGCCGGGGCGGTGACACCAAAAGTAAGGAGGATGAGAGGGAGAAGAAGGGGGAGGAGGAGAAGGAGGATAATGTTGATGGCAGCATGTCGCCCACCGAGGACCAGCAGGCCCGCTTCCGCATGACCTGGTACATCATTGCCGCGCTGCACGCCTGCAACATCTCGCTCGGGCTGGTCATTACGTCTTGGGCCGTTTATTACTACATTAACCACCCGCTCATCGGGACGATCGTTGAGATGCACGCCATCATCGTCTGGCTCAAGACGGCCAGCTATGCCCTCACCAATCGCGACCTGCGCCATGCCTACCTGCATCCCAGTACCGGCGAGTCCGAGGCCATCCCAGACTTGTACCGTTCGTGTCCGTACCCCGAGAACATCACCTTTGGGAACCTGTGTTACTTCTGGTGGGTGCCCACCCTCATCTACCAGCCCGTGTACCCCCGAACGGACAGGATCCGCTGGGTCTTTGTCGCCAAGAGGCTGCTCGAGGTTGTCGGTCTGTGTGTGGTCATGTGGCTGCTCAGTGCGCAGTATGCGGCACCAACCCTGCAGAACTCCCTGCGCGCCTGGAGGGAGTGGGATGTCGCCGCCATGGTGGAGAGGGTGCTGAAGCTGTCGACCATCTCGCTTGTTATCTGGCTGGCGGGGTTCTTTGCGCTATTTCAGTCCTTCCTCAACGCCTTGGCAGAAGTCATGAAGTTTGCCGATCGGTCTTTCTATGATGACTGTAAGTCCATTGGGACAACGACCTGTGCGAATGTTGTTGTTGGTGCTGGCTGGCTGACTGCGCTGTTTTCTTTTGCAAATTAGGGTGGAACAGTGACAGTCTCGGGACGTATTGGCGCACATGGAACAAGCCTGTCTCGAATTACTTCCGGCGCCACGTCTTCTCACCGCTGATGGGGCGCGGATACTCGTTTCAATTCGCAGCGTTCATGGTATTTTCCTTATCGGCATTTCTTCACGAGTTGGCTGTGGGGATTCCCACACATAATCTCATCGGTGAGTGACTGAATGACTGGTCAAACTTTCTCGTTGCTCTCTTCGATCCCACCCAGAACAGCAATTCACTGACACCATTGATTTCTTTTTTTGTCTTTGCTCGCCCAGGCGTCGCCTTTATAGGCATGCTCATACAGCTACCCCTCATCGCCTTCACCAAGCGTTTCGAAAAGGCCGACTCGCCGACCAAGAAGATGATTGGTAATTGTATCTTCTGGGTCACATTCACGACGTTTGGTCAGCCGTTTGCTGCGTTGTGCTACTTTTATGCCTGGCAGATCAAATTCGGCAGCATCAGCGAGAAGTGGAACTCCTCACAAGGGAACAGCTTCCCGAAGCCTCAACAATAGTATACGAACGATGAGCATGGGGTGTTATTAGAAGGATGGGACAGACGGAGCGGGGCCGTGAGCGAGAGAGAGCTTTGGCACCAACGCTTGATCTTTCGGTTGAGGGACCTTACTCGAGCGTTGAATTGCTCTTCATCTGTCAGATATCGAAGGCAATTTTGCTCGAACTGTACAGCTTGGATTCTAGATTGCTATGATGCCAAGACTTCTCTCCTCCGTGTCTATCTCTAAGTCTTGTGGTCTAGTTGCTTGTACAGTGGTTCTTTGCCAACCATAATACACCCACAAACAACATCCCACCGCCTACTCGTACATCAGCAGCGTCCAAAAGGGCATCCAACTCAAGTACGTTCAACGTGACGTGTATTTTCCCCCTGCCCAACCTCTCTTTCCAACCCTGCACTGGTACCTCAAGAAGTCCTCCTCCATCTGTTCTCGTGGTTTTGTCGTTACATACACACATACAGACATACACGGCCCTCTTAGGGCACGAATGGAATCTTAGTTCCCACCCTCCGCCTGTAGCTCACGTACTCCTCCCCAAAGAACTTGACCAAGAACCCCTCCTCGACTTTAATCCTAGCTGAGAAGAACTTGCCCAACACCGCGGCATAGGCGACAAAGCACACCACGTTTCCCATGACGAGCTGTGTGCCCAGCCCCCACCAGAAGAAGCCGAAATAGCTCGGGTGCCGCAGAGTCCCGTAGATGCCTGTGGTGACGAGGGTGTGCTCACGGCGCTGGGTGTGCTGGACGATGTGATTGAAGCTAGGGCCGGCCTGGACCATGGCTGCAGAGCGCACGGCCTGCCCAACAAGGACGCAGGCCAGACCGAGGAGCAGGCCCACGGCGCCGAGCGGAGAGGGTGCCCAGTGGCGGTGGGGGAAAAACACGCCGGTGAAAAGGCATTCGACCGAGGCGGCGGCGTGAGCGATGGCGTAGGCGGGCCAGTTGGCGGTTAGCAGGAAAGAGGAGACATCGGCCTCGCGGGTGTTGTAGGCGGCCGTAGTCCAGAACTCGAGGAAGTGGAAGGCGGACAGCGCGGCCAGGAAGAAGGGGAGGCGCCAGAGCGGGCTGTCTGTGAGTACAAGCACGGTGAGGGTGCCGACCAGGCCGGCCGTCAGGGCAATGCCCAGGCAGAAGGCTCGCAACGCGATGCCGGAGAGCGACTTGGGCTGGCCTGGAAGATAAGGCTTGTCCGGGCTGTAGGCGTCGAAGCGCGACTCCGCGAAGGGGCTGAGCGTGGGCAGGGTGTCAGCAATGGTGGACGACACAGAGCTGGAGCGCGAGTGGGCGCGCAGGCTGGCGTGGTGGGACGTCTGGACCTGGGACTGGATGTCCAGCAGAGCGACGTGGCCAAGGGAGCGCCGCCTGTTGCGCGTGAGGCTGCTATCACGGCCTGGGGTGCGCAGGGAGGAGGAAGAGGATGAGGGCTTCCGAGGGCCGTCGTCTCCGTTGAGGCGAGGACTGGCCTGGGGGAATAGGGGGAATACAGTAGTTGTTGAGGAGGCAGGAGAGGACATTTTGATTTCTTCTTTCCCCCGTTCTTCTGTTGATTATTTACAAAACAGAAGAACAACAAGTCGCGTACGTGAGGCAGAGAGACGGGTTGGGCAATTATATCAAGTGCTGATCGATTGCCCGTTTGGGAAACGAGTCGAGGGAGAAGAAATATTACTTTTGGTAGTGAGACAAGAAAATCCTCACCTCGCGCGGCTCTGTGTTCCAGGAACACTGGCGTTTTCCATGACGTCTGGCTCGCGTGCCTGACGTGCTGATCTCAGTGAGTCTGGTGGGGGAGAGAGCCGACGTAATTG
Organism: Cryphonectria nitschkei; assembly: GCA_006503525.1. NCBI lineage: Eukaryota > Fungi > Ascomycota > Sordariomycetes > Diaporthales > Cryphonectriaceae > Cryphonectria > Cryphonectria nitschkei. The sequence continues at coordinate 619,314 of LAZJ01000001.1, read as the reverse complement.
CAAACTTTGGGAGTGAGAGTGAGCTTGAATAGGGTTTGAATGGGAGAGAGCCTGTGTGGATGCTGGCGGTGACAAAGGAGGAGGGTCAGGTCTGGCGTTCGTTTCTCAGTTCAGGCCATTGGGCCAGTGCGGGAGAGCCCCTCGAGAATTTAGGGAGCGTTCATATATACAAGTATGCCTGATCTTGACGAACAAATCGATGAAGGAAAAAAAGTCCAGAACAATGGGGAGTATTGATGATATTGTCCCTTGTACTTGCGGAGGTGCAGCTCAAGGGTCTGGACAACGGAACATCAAACCTAGAACTCGCCGTGCCGGAACCGAGCTTAGTACAGTTGCAGTACCAAAACCACCCTAGTGGGTCAAGATGCAAAATACAGGGGGTCCACAGGGCAGCTGGCTTTATTGGGCAGGCGTGCCCCACTACTTCCCATACGGTATTTGGCCCAGCCCCAACTACAGACTTTGGCTGGCATGCAAGGGGACATTGCCAGGGCTAGCTTGACTAAGTACTTCGAAGTGTTGAGACCCAAGTCCTCAAGGACATCAGGACGTTTCGTCCTCATCAACAATGATAGATATACATACTACGAGGCAATGCTCTGCTACCACTGCAGATACTAAATTCTAAACATAAAGAACAGAACAAAGAGCCCATAGCTAGTAGGTCCCAGGGCCCCGTCTCAACCGAACTCGACTTCCACTTCCTCAAAGTTTACAAACAGCCAGATCGCGCACTTGACCCAACAATACTCCATCGATCTCTCTCATGGCGCACGAAGTTATCAGTCTGCACGAGTCGGCGTTCAGAAGTCATTGGGCCCTCTCGCGCTACCTGCTTTCTCACAGTACCTGCGAAGTAGAGACCTTGCAGGATTCACCAGGGACACAATCCCCGACCCCGTAGGCTTGCCTTGTATGAATCTGCTGAGTCCAATCTCATCTCCATGGCACTTACATTGCGATTTGCAGAGATCAGATACCAAAGGACCCGCCCTCCCGCGCCGGCCCCGATACCGGTACCATCCGGCCGCCTTGGCCGTGGACGTCCTGCATCCGACCCCAGGTCCGGTTCTCCGCTACTCCCCCGACCTCCCTACCGAGGCCTACTGCTTCTCCGTCTTCGTCCCTCCTTCCATCCCCTCGTGTTGTTCTCGGGAAAGTTTTGTTGACAGCGCATGAAGAGCCGGGGCACCCAAGTCAAGGCTAGGCAGCGGAGCTCTCTTATTCATGAAGTTTCGGCAGGCGCCCTTGCCTGTTTATTCCCTGGGGCTACCATACATAGTGCACCAAGATGTGGTAATTGATTAAGTAGAAATTGTAAAAGATAGAGATGTTGCCCCCCCCCCCCCCAATCAACTATGCCGTAAGCCCTGTGAGTCTCTTTCAGAATGATTATGTTGAATAAACGAGTGGGGAAAACCACCTTAATCCATCTCGGATGAAGTTGCTTTAGAGCTCCTCCGTTAGTTCCGCCACAGTAAAGGTGAAGAGTTAGTGGGGCTTACAGGGCTGACGTATCCTTAGGAACAGCCTAGCCCAGGCCTACACCGGTACAACGCATGACACGACACTGGACACTTATACACTAAGCACTACGCCCCCCTTCCCAACAACACATGCGGTGTGTCTAAATTCTGCATGGGAATGGAGCTTCTGACTACCAGACCTAGGTGTATAAAAGCTTTGACTCGACTGGCATTGCAAGAATCGATTTGTTGTGGCCTGGGCTAATTTTTCGCTTCTCGCTGGAAAAGGAAACACGACCGCGCTCCCCGATTTTCACCTCGGCCTGTTCTTGTTGTACCGTCTTTTTCGTCGTTTTGACAAGCCGTCGCCCTGAATTCACCATGGCCGCACCAGTGGTTGACGCGCAGGAGAATAAGCGCAAGATGCTGGCCGGCGAGCTTTACTATGCATTTACCCCTGAGCTCACAGAGGAGAGGAACCGGTGCAAGATGGCAGCGGTCTTGTACAACAAGTCAGACGGTGTAGGTCGTCGAGAGCAGATTGAACTTTATCAAGAGTAAGGCGGTGCCTGGAATTTTTGCCTTTTTTGTTGCTTCAAAGCCCCGCGCATGAGGCGACGCATCAGCGTGGCTGGCTACTGTAGTCTTGTCAAGTTGGCTGACGCAGCGCGTGTGTGTGCGTGTAGCCTCACGAGCGACGAAACGGCTCTGCCCAAGAAGCACCACACATCGTCCCAAGAAGAAGATGAGGCCCAGCTCGAAGACTTTCCAGTTCTGGTCCCACCTGTCATCATGGACTACGGATATAATGTCAAGTATGTATAGACACCCCACCCCCCAAACACACGCGGAGACACCCCATCTGCGTAGTCACAGTACACATCGTCAGTCGAGGAGTTTTTGGAGAGCTCAAACGTGCGTTCGACAACAGACTCGGGGCCAATGTCATGGTCAACGCCAACTCGACCTGGATCGACACCTGTCCGATCTCGATCGGGGCACGCACCCTGTGCGGCCCAAACTGCTCTTTCTACAGCGCCGCGCACCCTCTGGACCCGACCGTCCGCAACGGTACCCGCGGCCCTGAATCTGGGAAGCCTATCAACATTGGCGAGGACTGCTGGCTCGGCGGCAACGTCATCGTCCTGCCTGGTGTTACCATCGGCAAGGGAAGCACCGTCGGAGCCGGCAGTGTCGTGACCAAGGACGTGGACGCGTACACCTGCGTAGCTGGCAACCCGGCGAGGGTGATCCGCAAGATCGAGGTTGCAGGGAGCCTTGAACAGGCGGCTAAGTCCGGTGGTGTTGAGGTCCTGGCTGGGGAGGACGCCCCAAGGGTTGATGCATAGTGTAACAGATGACATGTATGACACCTGTAATGGTGGTGGCGCAGTTCACAAACCGCCGGAGATAGAGAATGAAGAAACGACCAGCACAAAGACGTTGGCCCAGCCCCATATGAACGGGATCCACGTCGTCATGTACCATCCGCCAGCCATGTAAATCGCACCGACCCTGTTGTTGTATTTCGCAAATTATTGTCAGTGGGATGACGCCTGTGATGAGGGAAGTGAGTATACGAACATTGCACCCGTCACGCTGCCCGCGATCAGCGCCTCAAATGCTGCTATCACAGAGTAGATGATGGGAACCGTCCACAAGTACTTCCAGTTCGTCCGCCTCTTGCCGATCTGCACGAACAGCGCGATCCCAACGGCAGCCCAGTGAAAGGCCGCATACATGACAAGCGTCCAGAACACCGTGAACCGCACCATGTCACCGAGGCGGTACAGGACGTAGCGGTCCTCCAGCGGAGGCCAGAAAAGGGACGGCCATCCTGGAGGGCTGTAGTCCGCTGGTGGGTAGACCAGTCGATTACTGCTCCTCACATGTTGATTAGCTGCGATGATATAGCCAAATAGGCATTTTAATAATCACTGTTGTCACTTACGTTGAGTCAGACATTGAGACCGGTCGATATCGATGTTGTCTCCTTTTCATGTAGCATTTGGGGTGGGAGATTGGCGGTCGCGAACACATGGGAATAAGGTCAGGGCCCGAGCGTGTCAGCGCCGAGCCTCGGCAATTCATGCTTGAGCACAGGGTAGGCACGCTGTGGTACAAGCGCTTTAGCAGTACTTCTTAGTACTACTCAGGCACTCCGATCACAGGCGGGCCGAACCTCAACAGCTTTAACATTTCCCGGCACAGCACAGCACATGCACCCTTCTCTTTCGTGGGATGAGACTTTACAGGCTCACTTCACATGCTGCATGTTTGAAGATGTTATGATTCACAAATCTAAGCTGCAGATTCAGATGACATAGCAAATTTCCTTTCTATGCCGCTCCACGATGCCGGCCGACCGTCTCCTCAACCAAGTCCTCGCCGACTACCAGACGATTCGCGATGAGCGCCATACCGACCGTCTGTTTGGCACGACCCTCACCCTCCTCACCGAGCTTTCCAACCCTCTCAACCTGACCCTCCTGACCTCCCAGTTCCTCACCGCGCCCGCAATATGGCACCACCCTCTCTCTCCAGACGCCGACCCCCTGCGCGAGACGTGCCTGCGCGTGCTTTCCGTGTTCAACACGGCTGCGATCCATGTGCGGCGCAACGAGCTGGAGAACGCTGATAAGCGCACTGCACTAGGCTTCGGCATCACGTCGAGCCCGCCTGTAGGCGGCGGGTTGTCCAGCGAGGCGTGGTCCAGGGCGGTGGTCAAGGGTGCAGATGAGAGGAGCAGCCGGTGGCAGCACCTGCTGGTGCTGGTGGGGATACTGATGGGCTTCGAGGGGAATGATAGGCGGAGCTTGTCGTGGTCTATGAGGAGGACTCTCGAGGGTGCTGTTGTCACGGCGGCAAATCTTGCCCTGCGGAGTCTGGACAGAGAGCCGCCTGTCGCGAGACCAGCGGTTGTGTTGGCTCTGAATTGGGCCTTTCCGTTGATGTCGGAACAGGCCAGGCTGGATGTTGATTGCGATGCGCTTCTACCTGTGGCTCTCCAAGCTCTGGTCGGAAGAGACGGGTTTCAAGGAGGAATGTTTCTTGGGGTGATCGGGACAGATATCAGGCAGATTGGCTCGAGGCTCGAGTGGCCCGAGGCGTCTGGCTCGTTCATGACGTTACAAAGGCTCACGTCAAAGCCCCTGGTGGAGACAGCCGGTCCTTTGTCCCAATTGATCGCATTTTCGGTCGAGAAAGCGAGGGACCATCGCCTGGTCCTACAGGCCCAGGACGACCTCGTAAGCTTCACTGCGACGTTACTCGACTATTGGCGACACACGAGGCTGGCTGAGATCGAGGCCTCTGACGAGGAGGCGTTGTGTCTCACTGAGGCCACTTTCCAAGTCACCTGGCCAGCTATATGGCGATTTCTCACAAACATCCTCTTCGCCGCTGTGGCCGTCTTGCGTGGCGTGACAGCCAGAGGTCTTCTGGACCCTCACCTCAGAAACGATGCCATGGCTCCTGTCGTGGCAGCAAAGACGCTGCACGTCTACCGAAACCTCTACTTCATCTCCTCAAGAGGAAACGACAGCTTCCAGGTGTATACCTTCTCATATCTCACGGCTATTGATGTCCTCGCGAGGTATGCGGCTCCCACAGTCGCCTTTCTGAGGGATACAGCACCCGTAATAAGCACAGGCCCGATTTTGACACACGCCCTCCAGAGAACGTTGGACCTCTTCTACCTGAACACGGCAGAACATCTCCCTCTCCACATACCACCAGAGGCATGTGAGACCCTTATCGTTCAGCCGGCGACAGCATATCTCTCCCGCACGGCACCACAGTCACAGCGCATGACCGAGCTTTTTGAAGCAGCCCATGCCGCCATCCTCGCCGTCCTCTCATGTCCTCAGAACGGGCCCATCGCCGTCAAGATGGCCCCTTTTTACGCCGAAGCCCTCCTTGATTCCTTCCCGTCACATATCTCCCCCCGTCAGTTCCGGCTCGCCTTTAGCACCCTCATGCAGATCTTATCCCCTCCATTTCCTGTGTCAGGAACAAGACCAGAGCTCGGCGAGACACTATTAGAAATGGTCCGGTTTCGGATCCCATCCGCCGGCCAGGGGGTGTTGTCGCCGGCGACGCACGATCACAGCCATGCCGCACCTCAACCAATGTCTGAACAGGGTGCACTGGTCCTTACACTGATCGACGCGCTCCCTTTCCTGCCGCAACCCATTGTGGAGGAGTGGATGAACGCCATCGGCAGGGCACTACATGAGATCTCGGATCCGTCCATGCGAGAGGCTGCCAAACATAGATTCTGGGAGATCTTGGGAGACGGGGAGATGGATGTGGAGAGGGCTGCCATCGGCGTGGCCTGGTGGGGTACCAAGGGCGGTCGGGAGCTGGTGCTCTTCGGCCCTGAAGAAAGGAGAATGGCGGAGCAGGATATGTTCATGATGAGCGGCGCCCTTGGTGATGGGGGCGGCTCGAGCAAGTTGTGAGACGCGCCAGAGCACCTCCGACGAGGACTAGTATCCTACCTCCTTCTCACGGAATAACCACGAGAAGTAGGAATATCAAATCTTGGCTGCTGTACGACGGCAGGCTGAGTCACTCTCCCGTGTCCATCTGATTTGCCTGGTACCGGCAACCTTTACTTTTTTTTGTCCGGACCACGCCATGAGACACATTCCGCTGCAGGCCACGCTTGATTCGTGCTGCAAGCTCGAATGACGTGTGCGGTCTAATGCCACAGCCATGTTCAGCAAAAAACCCCTACAAGCTCATCGTCGTTATTTAATCTCGAAGGCGCCATTGACGAAATCGTGGCGGGACGCGGGGTAAAAAGGGTAACTTTCTTGAATAGGGGCCGTGACGCCAAAAGGCACACCACCAGCGCCAACCGAGCTAGCTTCCCCAAACCAGTAATGGAGGCTGCTGACAGCACTAAGAGCAGCACTGCAACACCACTATGAACGGAACACACTGTCTGCAGCACCTGGAAAACTTGGCAAGGGGGAGCTTGGCAGGAAAGAGAGAGGCGTGAGCAGGGGTAGCCCAGCACGTGCTCACCCCAAGCCGTCATGGAACATGTCCAAAGCTGGCCAAGTTGGCCCAGAACATCACTCAATGCTCTACACCGGCGGCAGCTACACTGTGCAGTCGACCAGTGCCTCGGGAGGATGCCAACTGGGAGAGCTCTATGCCAACCGACCATTCCATCTCGATCTTTGACATGTCCAATGACGCCATGTCCTTCCTACCGGGCTCCTGCATGTTGCCGTTTGCCGCTGACTTCCACTACGAGACGACGCCTGTTCCGTTTAGGAAAAACTTGGTTGCGATCTGGATGGCGACAGTCTTTGTGTGAGGTTGGCGGCTTGGAGGTGTTGCCTTTTGCCCGACGTACCAGGGTGGAGCGAAGCCTTGTTCCTCTTTTCCTCATCCTATATACCGGTTTTTGGTTCCTTTGTTCCTGCACATTCCAGCTACATTACACCCTGCAGCGCAACACAACTCATGACGAAATGTACCGAAGCACGCAAAACACAGCCTGGATTTATGGGGGCGAGGACACTTGAACAGGTATCACGTACCGGACGGCCTCGATCGGGCCATCAAATCACACACCAGCCTCCTTCCCCGTGCACCACATGAAGCAAAGCTCTAGATCGCTGCCGGCATCTTAGGCTGAACAAACAAGCTTCAAACCTCCCCCTAGCTTAGTGCACATCTGCACCCCAGACACATATTGACGAGATACTACTGCTCTAGCAGAGAAGGGAGGGGGCCTCCGGTGACGTAGCTTCTCATGGGGAGGGGTCGAGGGGGGAGAAATGCAGCGGCCCTGGGCTTGCAAGGCACGATGCAAGGTGTAGTGTTGGTATATATATACATTCGAGGCTTGCCTCGATGTTGGAGAGTGAGTCTAGTTCGTGTGCCTTAACTACTACATCTACTACTGCCCACCACATCCATATCAACATCCCAAAGCAAACAAAACCTACCACAAATCTATCACCATGTCTTACGGTGGCAACGACGATGTAAGCATTCACTTCCAATTGCTGTCTTTTCTCTCACACAACAACCATGCTGACTTGATGACAGTCTAACTACGGCGGCGGCAACGACTCGAGCCTTGTAAGGATGATATCCCTCTTCTCTCCTCTCTACTACCTGACCTTGTCGTCCTTTGCCAGTGGCCCCCAGTCATGCTGACCTTCCTTCTTCTCCAGGGCTCGGGCCGCCGCGGTGACAACTTCGGATCAGGCAACGATAACTTCGACCAGGGCTCCACAGGCGGCAACCTCGGCAGCGACTCGCTGTCCTCGGGCCGTGATAACTTCGGCTCCGCCGGCCAGGGTGCGGGCGACTTCAGCTCCGGCGGCGCAGGCGGCGGCAACTTTGCCTCTGGCGGCGAGGTTGGCAGCAACATCGGCTCGACCGGGCGCGAGGACTTTGGCGGCTCCGGCCGCGAGGAGTTTGGGAGCTCCGGCGGGCGCGGAGACAACTTCGGCTCCGGTGGCGCCACTGGTGGCGACAGCTTTGGCAGCTCCGGCCGCACCCAGGGCGGCCTGGGTGGCGACGACTTTGGCAGCTCCGGCGGCCGCACCCAGGGCGGTCTGGGCGGCTCTGACAGCTATGGCACCTCCAACCAGGGAGGAGGTCTCGGCTCTGACTCGTACGGCAGCAGTGGCAACCAGAGTGGCGGCTACGGCTCCGGCAACACCGGCAGCGGCAGCGACAATTACGGCAGCGGCGGCGTCGGTGGCGCTTCGGGCGGTGGCAGTGGTGGCAAGGACAGCACGCTGGGCAAGCTGATGGAGAAGGTGGGCGACAAGCTGAACAACCAGGGTCTGGAACAGAAGGGCCGCGAGAAGCGGGATCAGGCTTCTGGCTTTGGCTCGTCGGACAACAACTACTAAGTTGTCTTGACTTCTTCTTTGACTGCCGAGATTCTGGACTGTTGACTGACGCAAGTGGCTTACTACTTTTATTTATAATAATTTAGTCAATGAATGAACTCATGAATTAAATGTTCTATTGATGCGCTTAATGCTTGTCTCGTTTTTGAAGTTCCAATAGATGAAATGTCAGAAGATGATATAGACCATACTTGATATAATGTCAGAAGGTGAGGGTGAGAGTTCACGAAAGGTCATTTCGAAGAGCGTAGTTGACTTCCAATGGTGGGATAAGGATACAGTAATTGGAACCTTTGTTATTGGTCCTGTGGCCTAATGGTAAGGCGTCAGATTTCGGTTGTAGCAGGCCACCTCTGAAGATTGCGAGTTCGAATCTTGTCGGGATCGCTGAGACTTCTTCTTTTGCCATTTCAATTTATCCAGCTGAAGCAACTTTTATCAACTCTCTCTTGCATTTTTTCTTCTCTTTTCTCTTCTTCCCCTTTCCCTCTCCTTTTTTTTCCCCCTTCCCTTTTTTGATATTGAGAAATGTGTCTGCTCTGGCCATAGGCTATCTTATCCATGCTCGTCAAGTAGAAGATGAAAAAAAAACATGAATACCTACCCCTGTCAGTAACACCTCTTCTTTTCCACCTGTAACAGCAGTCATAAGCGAAAGCAAATACAAATACAAGATGAGAGGGGAAAATACGTCATAGTCACAGAGAGTCAAAATCTGGAGAAAAATAAAATTGGACACATGTCAACCGACACATGCAACAACTTCGTAACGCCGAACAAAACGTGACCCCTATGCTGTGGCAGTTCCCGTCCCCATGGCGGGCCCGGGGCTATACAGTACAAGAGCCAGAACGTCTAAGACACGACCTGTCGTTCCTCGGGAAGTGGGCGAGTCATTCCCTACCATCCGTAGCCCGACACAAAAGATAGGCAGGCTACGCGGCATGCGATCAAATCAGTTTATACATTTGGTGCTTGGCCGGCCAACCAGGTGGTTTGGCATCGAGTCAGACGGGCCGGGGCGGCTGACCACTACACCTAATGGTCACGATGCGCCATACGCCTCACGAGGGTCGAGGCCTACATCGCCAGAGATGAGCTCACACGATGTATGGCACCTGTTTGGGAAAATGCCACGAGATTATCAAAGAAAGTATAAAGATATGTTCTCGCTGGGTTTCTCTCTTTGTTTGCAGGCTCTTCTCAGCAGAAACCAAAATCACCAAAGTTGTCTTGGAGTTTCAAACACCAGCGCCAGCGCCAAACACCTCCTCCATCAAATGCAGGGCAGCACTAAATATCATTCATCACCACCATTGAGTCGGGTTCAAGTCTTGTAAAAACAAGACTCTATTCATTTTTGTCTCTTCAAATCCTCACATACGATTCAACATGTCTATGTGGACGAATATATTACATTTGCCGTCTGATTCGACGCCACTCTTGGAGCACAGCGGGTCCAGCAACAGCCATAACATGAACCGACCAGATATCAGCAACTCAGACTCCAAAGAGGACCACGCTTCTGCATCACCCGATACGACCAGCTCCGGTACGAGCTATGGGGCACTCTGGTCTGATCCGCTGGGGGGCCCGGCGCGCGGCAACAACGACGAGCACCTTGTCATGTTCCGCCGTGCGGTGGGCATCAACAGCGACGCCTCCTCGGCCGAGGACCACAGCTCCCTCGAACAAGGCCGGGCAAGGACAGCCACGGGCATCTACCGCAACGTCATCCGGCAGCAGCGGCGGAGACAGCTCCTGCACCACACCGTCAGCGGGCTGGTCTGGGGCTGCCACGGTGTACAGATCGTGGTGGGCGCCACGCTGACGTGCTTTGGGCTGCGGGAAGACGACTTCCACAAGACCGTCACCTTGCTGGGCGCGGTGAACACGGCCATCGCGGGTGTGTTGACGCTGATCAAGGGCAAGGGGCTGCCGGAGAAGCTGGGCAGGAGTGAGGCCGACTTCCGCCAGCTCAAGGCGTGGATCGAGGAGACGGAGTCTCTGCTGGCTCTCGGGGTGATTGGGCGGGATAGGAAGGAGGTTGGGCTGCTGATCGAGACGGCGTTTAGGCGGTACAATGCTTGTTTTGGACGGTCTTATGAGATTGGGGCGCGTATAGATCGAGACTTGGATGGTGTGGACTCGGGGGATGATGAGGCAAGTAATATAGGATTAGCAAAGAGGTGATCCATGGGTCTGTTACATAAATTTAGACCTTGGTAATTACTTAATTGTTACGACTGTAACACAGGGCCGATGTATGAATGTTTGGATTAATTCATGTCAATATCAAACGTTACTGATATCCTTCATCTTTCCAACACTGCCTCTTGAAATCATATTTATAGGAATATTGGCTCATTCTGTTATAAACAAACATCCTACAAAGTCTCGGTATTCTATGAAAAATGACAACTCGGCTGACATATCTGTTGTTTTATGAGAGAAAGAGAATGGAAAGGATTTAATAATGTGAGATATAAGCTTGAAGCCAGGCGGAAGGGAGCCAGATTGCCTGTAGCGTGCGGCGTGGTTACAAGGTTCATAATAAGTGCTGATTCCCATGGGATTGTAATTAATCTCTTTACTCCTATCAAAACACCGCGGCCAGGATCTATTTGTTGGATGAGTGTTGTACTTTGATTGTCCGTTGAAAAAAGAGGAGCACACGCTAAACCTTAACTACACAAACGTCCTCGGCAACCCACACATAAGTAGACAGGGCCATCACGACTCACGCAAGTGGACAGTGGGACCCTCCTTTCCTCTTTCCTTTCTTCTTACCTTGGCCAACTCGTGTTTCTATCGAGTTGCCGCTGCCTTGAGTACCTGTCTGCAGCGTGGAAGGAAAGGACCTCGGCCATGTTCTCCTTCCTGTCTTCTTATCCCGAGGTGGATGCCGCCAAGGTTGATGGGAACACGTACGACTACATCGTCGTCGGAGGTGAGAATCTGTTTTGTTATAATCCCAAGATAAAGGAAACAGACACCTGGACGTGTCTCTTGAAATCTACCTCCCCTCACTGACAAACAAATCTTCTTCAATATCAACACAGGAGGCACAGGAGGATGTGTGGTAGCATCCCGCCTCTCAGAAGACCCCAGCGTCTCGGTGTTGGTCGTTGAGAGGGGCCGAGTGGGCGACATCCTCCTCTCGCGCATCCCACTCCCCAGCCAGGATATGATGAACGGCCAGAGCAGACAGGTTGTGGCCGATCACTTCACTGAGCCCATCCCCAACGCCAACGACTACAGGGCTCGGCTCTGGACCGCTCGTGGGCTCGGTGGTGCCTCGCGCCTCAACGCCATGATCTTGACACGCGGGCCTCCTGCTGACTATACCTCCTGGGCCGACGAGGGGCTCGACGAGTGGTCATGGGAGCGCGTGGAGCCGTACTTTCGAAAGATCGAGAATGCCGTTGCGCACCCGACCTCGGAGGCGAGAGGGCATGATGGTGAGTAGCTCCGTGTTTGGGGCTATGAAGGGACTCATGAAGGAAGTGAAAGAAGAAGAAAAGGCTGATGACAGGTTATCACGATCTCCACAGGTCCGATCGAGTGCAGGCAATTTGACGTGCAATTTGAGTGGGGAAAATAGTAAGTTCTATTTGGCACACACACTCCACCTGCCTTCGTTTCCCTTTGCTTACTTTTCGCATTCGCAAAGTCTCGAGAAAGCTGCACAGGCTGTGGGACTGCCCCTGGTAAACGACGTCAATGACCCTTCAGCACCCGCCATGGGCTTCTACCGCGCCGATCTGGCGATAGACAGCGCCGCGCGCAGGAGGACCTCTTACCATGCCTACCTCAACAAGAAGATTGCCCTCGAGCGGCGTGGCCGCCTGACCGTCTGCACAGGGACGGTGGCCTCGCGTCTAGACGTGGACGGCGAAGCAGGTGTCGTACGGGGCGTCTACCTGCGCCCTGTGGCAGCAGGTCCCAAGAATAGTGACGTCTACGTGAAGGCAAGACGCGAAGTTATCGTCTGCTGCGGCGGGCTTATCACGCCACAGGTGCTGATGCTCAGCGGTCTGGGCCCGAAACAGCACCTCGAGCAGCACGGCATCCCCGTGGTCCGCGACCTGCCCCAGGTCGGCGCGTCCCTGGCCGACCACTACGCCATCCCTGTGCAACTCGATGTGCCCCTCAAGGAATCCCTTCACCTGCTGACAACAGCGCTCTACGGCCTGTGGCACATACTCCTCTGGCTCCTCCTGGGCGTGGGTCTCCTGCGCCACGGCTCCAACGTCAACACCATCTTCGTGCGTAGCGGCGCCCTCGACAACGCGACTATGACGGTGACGGCTCGTGACCCGGACTCTAACGAGGACAACATGGACGCCACCGTGGTGCGCAACGTTCCGGACATCGAGATCATGATCATGCCCTGCAACTGCTTCAAGCGCCCCATCTACGAGCCCTTCCTCACCTTTTACGCCTGCCTCGTCCAGCCCTTCTCAAAGGGGCGCGTCGAGCTTGCTGACGCTGACCCGCTGACGCTGCCCAAAGTCACTCACCCCATGCTGCGTGACGAGCGAGATTTTCCTCTCGTCCGTACAGCTGTCCGCTTCGCTATGCGCCTGGCCGAGGCATTTCAGAACTCGGGATACCCGCATCCTACGCCGCTAGCCTTTGCGCCGGGAAACAGACCAGACCGTCTTGCCGAGTTTGAGCTGACGAGGAACAACCCAGAATGGACGATCCCCCCGCAGATGCACAGGGTACCCATCGCCGAGAGCCTCACCAGCGGCACGTCTGCAGCCGAGCAGATGCCTCTCCTCGTCAAGGATGATCCCCCCATCTCAGTGGCCGCAGCCACAACGAAGACCGACGGCCGCACGTGGGCCACAGTCACAGACGACGAGATCGACGATTATATCCGTACAGTAGCCACCACAAGCCTGCACACATCCTGCACCTGTGCCATCTCGCAAGACGCGCAGTCGGGGGTTGTCGACCAGCACCTGCGCGTTCACGGGGTGCGCAACCTGCGCCTGGCCGACACGAGCGTGTTCCCGCGCATGCCGAGCTCGCACACGATGTTGCCGACCATCATGGTCGGGGAGAGGTGTGCGGATTTCATCAAGGAGGAGTGGGGGGCTGGTGAGAAGAACAAGAAGACGGTCTAGAAACTTGGGTGGCTTCGGCTGGCCAATGACCTGTTGAACTTCTTCAATCACCTGGCGCTTTCGTGCAATGGTGGGGAAAATGATCCGAGAAGGTTTATACGGTTGCTTAAGAACAGCAGCGCCTGACGGAGTGCTGATTTGACTGTACAAAACATAAAAGAGGCATATATATACATACACATCATAGGTACGTATATAGGTAGAGGACGACACGTGTCGATGTAAAGAGTCATCATTCGTACGAAAATTAGACGGACCAGATAACAAGCTGGACCTAAGAACCATCGGGTATTGAATATGTTACCACCGTATCACAAAGGATGAGTCTCGTGTGATTCTGTGTGCTCAAGTCAACTCTAGCCAACATGCAGGTCTAGACAAGCTTGATTTGATTCCCCCCCCCCCCCTTTCGTTCTTATTTTATTTATGATGAGCTTCTAGAACTTATATGCACCTCCGCAGTGCGCTTCGCAATGCCCCTTTCCAGCCTTTCATCACACACTATGTACGTAGTACAGGACCTCTCTGACCAAACCACCCCAGACTCCGTTGTCGCCACAAAGACCCAAAAAAAAAATGCCCGCTTCAGTCTTCCGGCTCTGTATCGGTATTAGTAGCGCTTGTATCTTCTTCTTCCTCTTCCGTGCCGCTCTCCTCTTCCGAGTCGTCCTTCTTCGCAGGAGCCTGCTTCCTCCTGGGCGGTGGGGGGGCGTTGCCCTTGGCCGCGCTCATGATGCCGGCTATCGAATCTGTATTGAGCAAGAGTTTAGCTTCCCCAACTTCGCCATGCGATATACGTTAGATTTAAGAAAGAAAAACAACTTACCCTCATCAGGCTCGCTAATCTCATCCTCCTCCTGCATCTTGGCTGCCTTGGCAGCGTCCTCCACCACCAGGGTAACCTCCATCTTGGTATCAAAGCCAACATAGCTGTCGCACACGACGTGCATGACAAAGGTGTAGTGACCTGGGCTGGGCGGCGCGGCAAACTGTGCCTTGAACATGACCATGTTGTACGTGGGCGTCTTGCCGTCTGCCTCAAAAATGGGCTGGTCGAATGTGTGAAACGTGAACGGAGGCACGGCCATCTTGCCTTGCTTCGAGTCGGACAGGAACACGTGCCACCGAGGAGAGTGCTCGCGGCCAAAGTAAGGAGCGAAGGCGAGCGGAGGCAGGATGGGCTTATCATCTCCGACCGTGACCGGCTTGCCGTCGTCTCCCTTGATGGTACGCGTCTTGCGTCCAAGGATGGCGTCCAGGTCGTCTTCAGCGGGATCCACATCGACGAGGTCGAGCTCGTTCACCTCAGGCACATTCTCAGAACCAGGCGGGATGATACGACCCTTGACGACGAGCTGGACCAGAGACGAGGGGATAATGAAGCGCTCGCCCTGCACCTTGAAGAAGGCCTTTGCGACGCGGAAGTAAGGAAGCTGCTTCGCCACGCTGACCGCTGCCTGGTACTGCTGCTCGGTGAGGAGATCTTTCCCGACAGCAAGCTTTCGCCGCTGCGCATCCGGCTGGTCCATGAGCTTCTGCACCGTGGTGGGCACCTTGGAGTCACCATCGATGGCCTTGGCTACGGCCGGAGTGACGTACGGGAGCTGGAGCAGAGGAGAGGCCTGGGGAGACAAGGCCTGGATGATCCGCTGGCCGGCGTGGAAGGAGGCGAGGATAGGAGCAGTGATCTGGTACGCGGTTGTGATGGCGTTGAAAGACTTGATCAGGGACTCGGCGATGGGCGCAACCTCAAACTTTTGCTTCTCCAGGGTCGCGTCGTCCAGCTCGACACGGCCGAGGTAGGCCCACAGCAGCGCGAGCGTCTTCCTCCGCACCCCGTTGTCGAGGTCCTCCAGCTTCTCCTTGTCCTTGACCGAGAGGCCGCCCGCGAAAGGCTGCACGTCGCCGGGCGTTAGGATGCGCGACTCGAGCTTCGACAGTCCCGCATCGGCCTTGTCGCCCTTGAGCACCTCGGCGAACTCCTTGCCGGTGCTAAGCGCCGTGATGACGCCGCCGACGTCGGCGTCCTGCTTGTACTCCTTGAACAGGCTGTTGGCGCTCTCCACCAGGACGCCCTCCTTGGAGCGGGCCTGGGTGCCGTACCACCACGAGCCGACCAGGTAGGGCAACAGGACACCAAACAGCAGGAAGTAGACGAGCACGACATACTTGCCGTTGCCGTCCGAGATCATGAGCTTGGGCAGGGCGATGCCGATCTGCGTTCCCTGACGTCCGTCTGGGTGACCGTAGAGGAGGTAGTTGTTGCGCACCTCCTCGTCCGTCAGCGCCTGATAGGCCTTGGAGATGTCCACGTAACGTTCGTTCAGAGACTCGATTGTCTCGTTCTTGGATGCGTCGGGCCTAATCTTGTCGGGGTGGAACTTGAGCGACAGCTTCTTGTAGGTGCGCTTGATGACCTTCTCGGTGGCGGACTACATACGATGATGGCGGCAGCAGCCATGAGTCAGCATTCAGTTGGGTGATCAGGCGGGAGCAGTTGGAAAATTGCTCCTGAGAAAATAAGCGGCGCATACCTCAGAGATGCCCAGGATATCATACGGGTTCCAGATCCGCTTCTCCACCGGCACCTCCACGTAGTAAATCAGGTACGCTGTGTACACCATGATGGCCCAGCCCAGGATGACAAAGAGCGTCAGCACCGGGCGCCGGCTCTGCTTCCGGTCCCTGGACCGTTGTACGTCAACGAGGTCGGCATGTTTGGGCTTGTAGTCGGACTGAATCCTTGTGAACTGCTTGGACGGGTCGCTGAACCAGCTGTTGGTCAGGACGTAGGTCAGAGGGAGCGTCGCGATCGTCGTGACTGTGAATGCGAAGAAAGGCCAGAGGTTGCCCTCGGCGTCTTCAGAACATGGAACCTTTGTCAGCAATAGAACTGAATGCCCTCGTCGTCGTCCTCCTCCTCCTCCTCTCCGAAGCGCTCGCTCGTCGAGCTATTGTTTGGGGGGGGGGGGGCTTTACGCACCGTATGTGTAGTCGGAACTCATGGTGAGCAAGAGGACATGTGGCGATAATGCAGGCTAGTGCCAAGATCTCGAGGGAGAAAAGGGGGAAGGCGAAGGGAATCGACCAAGTCGCAAAGAGGGTTCAGGTCGTCTGTCTGGTCAATACAAAGGAGGAACAAAAAAAGAGCGACGTTTCTGCGAGACCGGGGGACGGCGGCGGAACAAGCAAGGAGACAGAAACAAAATCGGCGACCTGCGACCTCTGGATATGGGCCAGAACTTGGTGACCTATGGGAAATACTGGATCACAGTGAGGTTCGCCCAGGAGAGAAGTGGTTTTGGCTGAGCACTGCTGAACTCGAGGACGACAACAACGGCGATATGCAAGGGCCAGTTTAAGCTTCCTGGAGGTTGTTGAACCGGATGCCAGGTGGCCTGGAAATTTTGGGCAGGGGTCAGTCATCCCAAGCACCAAGCCACAGGTACCAGTTGCAACCCGGAAGTGAACACATGGGCCACTTTCCCGCTAAAGGAACAACCTAGAAAAGGTTTGGGGCCCAAAAGAGCCGCCGCCCCTCTCCTCTCCCCACTAATATACGCACCCCTCCCCAATGTGCTGGACCCCCGGCCGCATCACTAATTTAGGACTTGGACTTGTCTAATCATCAGCCTCATCCTCACTGCACCTTGGGGAGGACAATGGTGAGATCAACACTAGGCTCCCTACAGGTCGAAATAGGGAGAATGGATCATTGATGGTAATGGCAGGGGGAACCCAAGGGGGGAGAAAGGACAAAGAGTATTTTTTTTTGTTACCATCAAAAGACACATGTGGACAATAACAGATTTTCCCCCCTTTCACTTGATATTGAGCGCAGGGGCTCTCTCTTCTATGTGTATGGCCCCAACACAAATAGCTAGATAGTAGAGTAGCTAAACAAGTCTGAACAAGTAGATGCAAGTGAGAACCGAGCAAGCAGAGGGGGAACACAAGAGACACTGGCCCTCGCTTATCCTCTGTGGTTTCTGAATATCTTCATGCTGCATGAGTGAAACACCGCTCTTCATCCCCAGCAGCTTTCCCCTGACGCCCAAGCCCCTCCCCATGCAATGTTCAAAAAACATCAAAACGAAATGGAGAAATGATACCAAACCCGTCTATACCTGGTGGACAGTAGACTCAGGCCAGAGCATGGCTCCTCCTGTCTCCTGCTGCCCTGTTCTCCCTTTGGAAAAATGCTCCCGCTTTTTTTCTTTTCTATGCTGGATAAACATCATCAGGTTGCCCCATATCTTTGCATGATACACCTCAACATGTACGCTGCGCCGAGGACCAATAGTAGCGGTACCAGTGTCTGCAAGGGAAGGAGGATGATGGAGGCGAGGACGGCCATGCCGATCTGGCGAAGCTGTTGCAGCTGCCTGTCGCGCGCTTTGGCAGATGCGTCCACCTTGGCATGCCACCACGATGCCGCATTTCGACAGTATCCGCCGTCTTCTTCATCTTTATCTTTCTCGCATCTACTGCTCTGTTGCTCACCCTGCTCTTCGTCGTCGGAGCAGGATGATCCACTCTCATCGTCGTCGTCGTCGTCGTCATCCTTGTCATCGTCCTCGTCCCCATGTCAAGAGAAGTGGAAACCGCCTTGTGCTCCACCAAACCCGCCTGGGTAGCCCCGTGATCGACCGCCGCCCTGGGGGAAGGAGAAGCCACCACCGGGAAAGCCACCGCCGCCGAAGCCTCCGCCGCCGCCACCAAAGCCGCCGGACTGGCCGAAGAGCTGGGAGAGAATCTCCGGGTCAAGAGGCACACCCTGACCGCCGCCGAATCCGCCTCCGCCTCCGCCTCCGAACATGTCGGACATGTCAATGTCGTCACCAGCGTCGTATCGAGCGCGTTTCCTGTGTCGGTTGTTAGCTGGTGATCGGACCCACAAGAGAGACTTTACTGTCGGGCTGGCAAGACTTACTGAGGGTCACTCAACGTCTCGTAGGCCTCGCTAATGTCCTTGAACTTGGCTTCCGCCTCGGCATTGCCTGGATTCTTGTCGGGGTGGTGCTGGATGG